>VXBT01012998.1:0-118664 GCA_013400235.1 Oriolus oriolus | reverse complement strand
TAATAAGATTTTCATATGTCATACAATTGTTCCAGTGGCAAAAAGGAACATAAATTAAGCAAAAATTCAAAAGATTGCTGTAGGAAAAGAGTAGTGTTTGTAATAATTACACTGTGAGAAGCTATGTAGTTGGAAGTAATGATGCTGAAATTAATAATTTTGAATAACCACTTTAACCTTCCAGTGGTGCTGTTTCTGAGATAAAACTGTCTTAGCTATCTAAGCAGAGAAACAGCACAGTTCCTGTGCATACTGGTAAGGCAGGTTGGTTTCTCCTCCAAGCACCATATTAAGTTAAAAAAGCTGTATTTTAAATTTTGTAAGCTGAAAATATCAAAGCTGAAAAAAATACAAAATTAAAATAATAGTTTAAAAAAGAGAATTATCTCAATCTTATTAAACAGAAATTTTAGTAGGCTTCATCATCGTTTACAGGTGTATAAATGTGAAGGTTATTTCTGATAAGGAGCTGATTAAGCTATCACACAAGTGCAATTACAGGATGATGCAGTTTATGCACTGAGAGTATATGTTTAACTGCAAGGGTAATTAAACTTCACATTTATTTATCAGGAAAAAAGGACTGTCAATATAGAAATATTTTGACCAGTGGTAGGTCTTTTTCTGAACAGAATATTTCATCACAACCAAAATGTTCTGGATCCTCATGGAGAAATTCAATATCCTATGTAAGAAAGAACTTAGTCATGCAAATCTCCTGGGTCTGTCATCTAAATAAATAGCTTTAACTTGACTACTGCATATACCTTTAAGTATGGCTTTTAAAACCATAAGGTTTTAGTTTATAGTCCTAACATTCCCGTGGTTTTCTGTTTGAAGATTCCTTGACTGTGTTGCTTTTATTTCCATTAAGTATGGCTCTGCAAAACTAGGTGTAAATTCAGTTAGGCTGATTCTATATGAGGTCCACAGGTGCACAAAGAGATTTATGGGAGTTCATCTAAAAGGTCTAAATGGCCACTCCTTCCAGTGCCCTCTCTGTAACACACTGTGTCTGTTTTACTTGCTTTAGCAGATTGTGTTCTGTTAAAAGATTGTGACTTGGCAGCAGGAAGGAATTTGGGTGCTTTGCTCCTCTTGAAATGCGGGTTGAGTGGAAGTCGTTGCAGAGAGAAGGGAACCTTTCCTCTGATGATGAGTGAGCATGCTAGTTGGGCAAGCAAAGCACTGTTGTGGTAAACATGGGAGCCTGCAGTTCATAAAGCCTGAAAATCCTTAAAGAGAAGTGGGAAGGCAGGATTCACAGCTTAGAAAATTACACTTCTTAGAAGGGGTTGTGAAGGGTTTCCTGAGGCTGAGGAAGAGGTTAAATGTCACTATAAAAAGAGAGACAGAAGGAAAAGGCCCACATTAGTGATAAAGTGGTAAAAGGTGTGAAAAAATATTTTTGTTAATCTATTCTGTTTTGTCTGTTAGAGGTGAGATTTCCCTTTTAAAAAATATTCTTTTTCTAACATTTTTCTTCATGTTTTTCAACTTTTCTTGTTACCCTTGTTTAAGAATAAGAATGCAGATCTACCTCAAAAATCAGGTTGGTGTGTGGTCCTGGGATTACTCCGTTTTACTGCAAGTACCATCACTGATTGTTCTCTTAACTTTGTTATTCAGGAAGTAGCATCTGTTTTCTGAGGGGCAAAGCCGATCATTCAGTATTTAGAGGATCAAAAGTAGTGAGTTTTATGGATACAGTTGGGGAAGCAGTTTCTTGGACTTTTGCTTCTTCAGGCAAGCTTTGAACTGAACATCTGAATTTGCCTTCCAGTTAGATGTCAATATGGAGAAGATGTTATCATCATCTCTGTAAGTCTTAAAGAGCAGTGGGACTTTGTTTTCGTCTCTCTCATACAGGAATAATGAGAAAGGATAGAGCTTGCCTTTTTGTCAGTCAATATCTTTTTCAGTTATACCTTCAGTGTGATGTTTAATTCAGGGATAACTCTGTAATTAATTTATTTGCAATAGCTGCATATAGCAAAGGTCTTGAAAGAATCACAAACATAACTGATAAGATTATGTTATGCTCCAGATAAGAGATGGATCTTCTTTTACACTGAGAAACAGAAAAATCAACATGTAGATGAAGGGTTGGCAAGCAGCTGTATAGACAATCTTGTTATTTTCTTTTTCTGGGATATACATGACATTCAGTTTTCCCATCTGGGATATTGATATGTTCAGTATATAAAATATCTCATTTACTCAGCTTTTCACTTTAAAACTACATAACTTGGCAATGTTTGAGGAACATAATGCACAATAAAAGGAATAGTTGTAAGCACAAGGCCCCATTGCAGCTTATTAGCAGAGCTGTGTCCTCAGTAGACTTCCAAGGATTTGGAGAGACTGAGTGCTGGCAAGCAAAGCCTTACTGTTGAATGAGCTTCCACTCTAACAAACCCAGAAAGGCTCTGCTTAGCACAGCCTCTGGTGTGGCTCACATGGATTGAATTGTAAATTAAACTGGTGTAAAACTGCAATGCATTCATGCAGTGGTGTATTATGTAGGTTTAATTTAATGTGACCTGAGAAGAACAATGGAATAAAAGCACCCAAAACATTTTTATTAATAACCACAGTGAATTAATTTATTAACACAAAGCAGAAGAGCTTGCTGGAGTCTTAAATTGTTATAGTTTCCTTTAAAATATCTTATAAATCATTTTTTTAAAAATCAATTTTAGAATGATATGCACTGAGAGTTTATAGATATTTCAACTACAGCAGTTTTGAAAATCACAAGGTGATTTCTAGAAAGTCTCCAATGAATGCCTTGAATGACTAAAGTTTTGATTTGATCCCAATGTGCAAATATCTATAGACTGTTATCTCTCACCAATTTTAAGACAGGAATCTAAAACTGGAGGAAGGTGGGTCTGCTCCTTATTTTGTACAGGTGAATTTGTCTGGTTAATTCTTCATGTACTATGAGAGTGCAAGAGTCTTTCCCTTAGGCTGTGGAATAACAGCAGAACAAAGTCTGATCTTATAGTAGTCACTGTAGTGACTATACATCTTCTTCCTCTATCCTTCCAGTTGTGGGCAGCAACACTGGAAAAAACAGATGGACCCAGCCTATTAATACATGATTCTGTGGCTGATGTAATCACCACAATTTCATATTTTTCAGTTGGAAGGTGGTCTGTGCAGTACCAGGCCTGCTGGCATTGGATGGGATTCACCTTTCTGGAAGGGGAAAGAGAGTCTTTGCTCAGGAGATATCAGGGCTCATCTATAGAGTTTTAAACCTGTAAGGAGCAGAGCAGAATACCAGGCTTGCCTGTGCTAGTGAGGGCCCTCAGCCTGTTGCACTTCAGGACATGAAAAGTCTTGCAGGGATGAGCTAGGGGCTTCTGAGGTAACAGCAGGCAACCAGTGAAACCACCTAAACACCAGAGAAATACCACAAATGAAGTAAGGTGTGTTCCCCTAAAAAGGTGACACATCTTTCAGGGCAGCTGAAGTGCCCCTACACTAATGCACACAGCATCATCAACAGAGGAGGAGCTGGAAGCCACTGTGCTGCTAGAAAGCTGTGACCAAGATGCCCTTATTGAAATTTGATGTAATATGCCTGTAAAAGCCACTACTTTTCTTCTTGTCTTATATATGGCATCATACCTTGATGAAAACTTTGGGGTTTTTAAAGAGGCATGCAGAAAGAACAGCTTCATAATATCCAATGGACTTCTTATGCATAGAGTTTTCAGGACAAGAGAAGAACTAGATATGAGAAACTGTGAGATTCCAGTCTGGCTTCAGTTGCCATTATTTCTGCCTTATGCAAGAAGTTGGGAAGACTCCTTCTCTTACTCATTTAATCATTCCCGGTGAAATGTTGTTGCTGATGAAAAAATGTCTGTTCAAAATACAAAATAGAGTTAAGATATTATTGTTTTATTTATGCTATTAACTTTAAAAAACAAATAAACTTTTTTTTTTTGGTCATGGGAATATCAATTCAAGACAACAGCTGAACTACACCAAGTGAGTTAAAGAGCCCAAAATCAGGTTTTGGAGGTTGACAGTTTTGGTGTAACAAAAGACAGCTCCTGAAAATGGCTCGGAGGACATAAGAAACCAATATGTTTTGTTTTTCTGGTTCTTCCTAAGTCGTTCCTGATATCCAATTTCATACACATGTCTATGAGATGTCAGTTCAGGACTTCATGCAGACATCTCTGAGCTTGCAATGATTTTTGACAAGTATGTAAACTCTATGTGTTGCTGTAAGAAGTATTGTACTAAGCAACCTCTTTTCCAGGTGATATTTTTCAAAACACCTCCCTGAGGAAACGCTTTACACATGGACTCAATGTCCTGAAATAGCTTGTTGAAAGCAGTGTATTTGTTGTGGATGGCACTTTTATGATGATGGTCAGCAATATGTAACAAGAAGCTATAGAACTATAGCATTTATGCCACTGTAGACTAAGCAAACCATTTGCTGCCTTTGAACCAAAAAACCACAGTGGTGTCTTTCATTAACTAACCTTATTAGAATTGTTATAGCTGGAGAACAACACCTGTTCTAAGACTTCGGGCTTAACATTTTAAGGGCAAATGTTGATTTGTGAATGCTGGCAGAAGGATTTTGATGATATTTATCACATGAAATTTCATTCTTAAATTTTAAATTTCATTTTTTTCTCAAATGTCTAAATTCAAACTTGCTTTTATTTGAAAGCAGACTTATACTTTTCATTTCAATTACAAAAGTATATATCTTGTAATTTGCTTTGTAACTGCCATTGCTCCCTAGCAGCTAATTCTCTCTAAATAACAATTTTGTTATACAAAAGAAGAGGGATCTTTATACTAAAACACGAGAAGTAGTAGGAGAAAAACTCCAATGTGCAGAGAAGGAACCACCACATTAAGGATGCAGAGCTATTTCAAATTGTCAGTTTTGCAGTAGTTTTGTTTTGACTGGGTTATCTCAAATGACTCACTGTCTGTGTTAGAATAAGAATCCTAAATTAGAATCATACTCATTTTAATTGTTTTAATACAATATAAATCACAGAGCTTTTGACTGGATCTTCTGTTTCTGAGGTGCAATTTCACCACTGGCTTATGCCTATCAGTCCTTTTGCTGCCTTCAAGGTGAGTAGTTCCACTCCATCCTTGGCCAAACTCTTAGTAATTCACTTGAGTCAGTTCTAGCAATTGTGCAGCCATGCCTGAAGAACGTTAGGTCATTGATCTTACTGAGAATTATGAAGAGTAAATAATTAGTTCTTGGTCTGATCTGGAAACTGATACAACTGCCATGTGGCCACAGGCTTCCTAGACCTGACACAGGTGAGGGGATGGAAGGACAACAGTATTTTTTTGGTACAGGTACAAATTCAAATCAACCTTCAGTGACAGCTCTACTTGCAAGCCCTCCATTTAAATAGTTCTAGACTTTTAATTTGTATCTGTGTGTGTATATATATATGTATAAATCCTTATATCTGTGTATATATGTATATATATACACACAACTATGTGTATGTATATGTATAATATTGTAGACTTTTGGCAAAATATTTTCCCATTATAAATCAAATTTTCCAGAAGTTTATGAGTAGCTGTAGTGGGTGCATTCAATGACTTTTTCCTTTGGAAAAACATAAGGAGTTCTTATGTTCATCATTATTATGCATCTAAATTATTTTGATTTTTTTATCAGAAAAAAAATATTTCCCAGCTCCTGAATCAAAGTATTTTCCTGAAAGATTAGCTCTCTGTTAGACTTCATAGAAGATAAGTAACTAGAGAATTGTAGCCTAAACTCCTTAGGATTCCTTTCTGGAGGAATACTATGGGGGGTTTTCAAGGCTAAAATAAGGCCCTGAAGACACTGAATGTTTTTTTCACCCACAGGTAAAAATTTTTTTTGGGTCAGCTAATTAAAATTGTGACTTTAATTTCAAGAATGGTAGAAAATATTGTTTGTATACAAAAATCTCTTGCATTTTTCTGTAACTTGAATTTCTCCATAGCTTTTATTTTCAGCAGTGTTGATATTCTCATCTTGCACTACTCTTAATATTCTGGATTTCTTTCTTACATCTTCAAATTTCAGCTGAAATCTTTGCCAACACAACTTTATCTTTCTTGTGATTTCCATTTTAAAATTATGCTTCTTTACTTAGTCTATTTGGATTTCCACAACTGAGTAATATTCTTTTTTTTTCCCTTCAGTGAAGGACATGTCAACTAATGCAAATTGGCTTTGGTTCACTGGTAAAATGGACCTGGGTAAATTTACATAAGCTTGGAGCTGACTGAAATGGCTAGGAAATAACTACTGTGCATGTACATAGCTACAAGAACAACTGAGTAGAGGCACGCAATTTTCCCCACAAAAATTACAGCAATGTATAACTGTGGTCTTTCAATATTGTTTAATTTTTAAAAATACCTTGAATATACAACTCTTGGAAATAGGCTGTTCGAGCTAAGATACACATTCCAGTATTTTCACTGAAAAGACTATAAATCAAACAGAAAAATAATTGAAAAATAGCTCTTCTTCTTATCACCTTATGTCCAATGGGACATTTTCAAGTAGAATACTAACAGTGACAAGTGAAGAGATTATTCAGGATTTTAAACCAGGTGTTGCTGTGTAGGATTCTACATCTTCAGCTATTAAAAAGCTGTCAATATTATTACTATTTTTTTAAAATAAATGAAGGATGCTTTAGTTCATGTATTTCGTAGTTTATTTCATGTATAAACTACACTGTATATAAAAAGTGAAGGTAAGCAAATCAAGGGTAGACACTGAGAATAGCCACAGATTTGTAATAAATTAATTTTCTTTTTTGTTTTTTTTCCCTTCCTCGCCTTTTATCCTCCTGCTCTTTTTGTCATGAAGGTGATATTACTCATACAATTTTTGACCCATAAAAGAAGGGATGGCAGGTATTTCTTTCGCTGGAAAAAATAAGCTTTATAAATTCTAGTAAAGCACATTTTATTCTGCTAATCTAATACATATAGAAGTATATTTACTTAGGCCAGGTAACTTTTCTGATGCTGCTGTGTGAGTAAAAAAACCCAAATTTATTGTAGGGCGTCTTTCTGTTGACCTAGGTAACTAACTGTTAGATATTTATTATACAAAAGCTCAGCATTGGCCAGCTGGTTAAAAGCCAAAGCACTTTGCACTTTTAAAGTACTTCAGTACAAATACATTTTCATGTTGTATAATATGGCAGGACTTTTCAGATATTGCTGGCATATTCCTTGCAGCAAAGTCGGCTGACTCTTTGTGGTAACAGGGGAAAGATTCCTATCATGTTGCCCTTCTAGGTTGTTCTGCTGTTTCCTGTAGCCAGGGTTTCCATGTTCTCTTTTGTAAGAAAAAACTTCTGAAAGTGTGCTTTATTTGCTGGGTTTTTTGAGGGTTTTTTTCCTGCATAGAGGAAAAGGTGCTACCACCTTGACTAACAAAGAATGGCACTGTGGATGATGTCAGCAATCCTTGATGCACCTTTTGGGGATTTTACTCCAGTAACGTCATGACCACCCTTTAAAGTGGTGTAGACCATGTTTGTTTTCTTTCTCATCCTGACAAAACCTACTCTTTTTTCAATCTAAATACATCTTAATGCTTTTGTGCTCCCCTCAGGCTGTGCAACACACTTAAAATTTATGGCCAAAAAAACCAGCACTCAGCATCTCAACTGCTTCTTCTAGCTTTATTCTATGTATACAAAGCTAAAAGCAAGCAGGGAAAAAAATCTGGCATTTTGTGTTGGTTTAATTTATTTATTTAGTTTCAATGACATTTTGTAGAATGTAAGATGTGGATTACACAGGAAAAAAAAAAGCAGAAAAAGAGATTCAATATCACCCCTTATTAACTTTTCTACTTTCCTGGCAGAAATTGTTTCTGTCAATACTTTAATTTCAACTGAGCTGAATAAGAAAAAAAATTATGGTTTTTGGCAACATGGTAACTGCAGATCAGATTTGTTCTATAAATGTTATGCTCTATAGTTTCTTTCATCTAAAGTTCTTAGGTTATGATAAAAATCCTAATTCTTTTCAGGTTTTATGTTTCTAGGCTAACAGTGTTGAGATATACTGGTACTCATGGGCTTTAGGGCAAAAGTGTGAAGAGAACAAATATACTGCTGTATAACTCCTTTAGGCATTGCTTTTGACATTAACACAGCAGGACAGAATTTTTCCTATTTAGGTGCAGCAAAATGAAAGGAAAGGTTCATGTTGATTTTATTTATCACTGTGTATGAAACATCTCAATACCGAAAGCAACATTCTGATCTTTTAAAACATGAACACTCATGTACATCAGAGTTACCTTTTAACCACACTGAGACTGATAAAAACAAAACAGGGAAGACAAGATTGGAAAAAAACATGAAACTAGATATTCTGTCATGAAACTTGGCTGGCAACACCTGCAGTCAAGGAGAGAGGTGCAACCCCTACTTTGCCAAAAAAATCAGAGAGGACAAGGATTCTGCTTTTAGCAGACTTCAGTCAGGACAGAAGCAGTGTGTGGATCCCTGACAGGCACTGACACTTGCATCACTTGACTAGTGCTCGCAGTGAAGGTGGGAGGCAGTGCTTCTCTTCCCCTGTGTTTGCGTGGCAAATGGGCTGTGTCAAATAAGCTACAGGGAAAACACTGGATGATGGAGAAACATTAAAACACAGGCTATTCTTTGTAGGATCCTGTAATGGTGTTCCCAGATGTTCCCAAGTGCAATAAAGTAGCTGGATACTTCGGTTTAACTTCTTTAATTCCTTTATTCCTCAGAAGATGGGAACTTTGATTAGACTGAAGATTCTTGGTCTGAAGAAACCAGAGTGTTTTCTGGATATTAGCCAACGTTATTATGTATTCTACCTAACATTTCCACTCAGCACTGCAGTGAGTGGGTTTTTTTGGGGGGGTTGGTTTTTCGTTTGTGGTGGCTGCAAGGAATTTATCTATCTTTCAGGTCACTGTTGGATATGTCTCTAAACCAAACTGTTCAATTTATATTTACTTTAACCAAGAAAGTAAGGATTAAAGAGTCAATTTACTTGTTTGGTGTAATACAGGTATTTTGACATAGTCTGGAAATAGGATCCAAATGCAAGAGCTTGGTCACCTTTGTTTTTCAAATAGAAAATGGCTGTACAGCACGTTGCAGACATTTACTGAGACAGCAGATTAAGAAGCTAGCCTATGTCATACTTGGAAGACCACTGTCCTTTTATTTAGACATATTTCAGGTATCTGAACATTGTAAGATCCCTCAGCTTCCTCTTTCATATGGGACAACCCCCTCTCTCTCCACATCAAACTTCAATGCCTGACGTCACTTAGGAGGTTACAGCAAGTCTTATCACACGTACAAATCTTCCTCAACACTTTGAGGTCTGTTTGGAAGTTTGGGATTTTTTCTTAAAGTGTGGTGGACTGGTTTGGTACTCTTACTGCTGTCAAGAGTTCAAAATGATTTTGATTTCTAATTGACATTCTATTACTACTCTTGAGATATTATCTTTGTTGTACATCATCTATAATTTAATCAGCTAGCACGGTAGTTGCAGGTATCTGTCTTTCATTAAAGGGAGTTATCTTTCAAATATTCCTTTATCAGTTGTGCATTTGCACTGAAGTCAGTAACATATTTAAGCGCTGAGCTACATGACCCAAGGGACTGGAAACCCTCAGAGATGCTTAATAGAGAATTTTTTTTTTTTAATTTGAAATTATCTTGACTCGATTAAAGTTTCTCAGAATCCTTCAGAAAGTATAATCAAAGGATATGTGTCCCTGTCCAAGTAGATATCTTCAGTGATCTATCTTACTATTAATTTTTTCACTGTTTGAAAACATTGCTGAAAGTGACAAGAATAGTCCTCATCATGGAAATAATCTGTTTGCTCTTCCTTCGTGATTTATGTTTCCCATGGAGCTTCAATGAGCACAAGATAAGATCATAAAATTAGAAAAAAATCACTTCATTTAACTTTTGATCAAGCAACAGGGAAGAATTAATCTACAATATATTCACTTCCTGGAAGTAACGTAGGCCAAAATTAAAATTCTACCTATCTACTGTGTGTGCAGATAGATTAATTGATAAAATATACATGAACTGCTACTAAACCAAAATGAAAGTGTGTTGAATTCATTGTAGTGTAGTTGTTTACTTGAGGCAGAATATCAGTTGTAGAAGATTCAGGTTCTTGCTTTTTTACTTTAGTGTACAACTTCAATGTGATTACGTGGAAAAATTCACTCTCCTGATAGGAAAAAGTCTTCCAATTGTGCTTGAGGGGAGATGTAGCTACATGATTAGTACTAGTAACCCAAATAAAAGTGCATTCAGAAGTGCCCACACATTTAACTTAAATTATGTTTTTCCTTAATGGAGAAAGTTTATGCCTTTCTTAGAGCTTGAACTTAACCGGCTCTGAGCAATGCAGTTTCTCACTCAGGACGGTTGGGTCAGAATACAAAAAGCAGGTTCCTGGAGCTCTGTTGAGTATTTTTCAGAATTAAGTTGTTCATAAGTTATAAAATGTGTCCATTATCCCAGGACAGGGATAACAGCAAACTAAAAATGTTAAATTTGAAAGATTTTTAGGGATCTTTTCACTTGCATCTGAGTAACTTCCAGAATCTCTTTTATCATGCTGAGTTGAGGTTCCTCTACTCTCACTAGGCAGTAGAACCTATGTACTACTATAGTAGTACATAGTATAGTACTGTGTGCTACCTTTACCCTAAACTGGGTGCTTGTGCTCTGAACCACAGCGATGCTGCACTCATCCTGTTCCTTATTACAACTGTGTTCTTACAGCTTGCATTTCTGAACAGAGACAGCTTTACAAATGAGAACTTTCTTTGTCTCACCCACAATAAAGCCAGAACAATGTTTTTAATAAAAATAAATAAATCAATCAGATCCTTTTTAAAATTTAAGCCAGGGAATAAATAAAAGCTACTACTTTTACATTTAGAAGGTCAAGGAGAACATGTAATTATTTTCTGTTTTCCCTCACTCCACTGCAGTGTGTTACAGACACAATAGAAGTAGGATAACTAACTAATAACAATAATAATTGATAAAAAAACAAGAAAAAGAGCTAGCAGTTGCAACATTACCAATGAAAAATCAAGTTATACAATAAATTACATGACATTATTTTCAGAAATAATCTAATCACTTTAAATAGACCACCATGAAACGGAGCTTGTAAGATACAACAGTGAGACAGAAATTGTCCTCATCAAAGAGGTCAAAACAGGTTCTGAAAATGTGCATCCTTCTTTTTTATGAGATTACTGAAATGCTGTGTAAACTTCATTAATCATCTGACTATTATATTTTAATTATTGACATGATATTCCAGGTCAAGGAAAATTTTGTATTTAGACAGATAAGAGCGACAGAGCTTTTTAAATAGATGAAACCTGTTAGTAGCCTTGAATGTATTAGCACAATTTGATTCTGATTTGCCAATACAATTAGTGTGTGATGCGTTCTCCCTGTGGGGTGAGAGCAGTCATACACCACATTATGCTTACAGGAGAGTAAAAAACCAATTACCTTTGCTTCAAGGACACTAAGCAAAGCAGAAAGCCACTATGCAGAATTGAATGGCAGCATAACAATTATCTTCAGAGTGTGCAAGTTTCATTGGTACTTGTATGGATTAAAATTTCACATTTCTGACAGATCTTCCTCTTATATCTTTTCACCACACTTGGTTTTCCATTTCTAGCTATCAAGAAAATGCAGAGGTGGGCTCTTCTGTTATCTTCCCACACTTGTTATCACACTCAGAAATTCTTCATTAGTTGATTATTCAGATGGCTTGTCAAGATTAGCTTTATCTTTCAAATACCAAAAACCTTCCAATTTTTGTGAGTTGGAACACATGCAAAAGGTTTACTGGGAATGATAATGCACAGGTGGGCCCAATAATCTCCTAAACTTTAATAAGTGTGGGTAAAGTCTGAAAAGATCATTCATATGACTGACATTTCCAAATTAGTAGAACAGGATAATCACTAGCAAATATTTTTTATCTAAATACAGGTTAATAATTATTGAATCAAGCTGCTCTTAAAGGCACTGTTCTGTTCTTGGTAATGCTGTCTCTACAGCTGATTGATTAATTTTTGCCCAGATTTGAGGCAGTGCTCAGGTATTTCTAGCAATTTGAAACCATTCTGAGGCATACAGGTAGTCAACAGGAGAGTTAGCTTTTTGACACGGCCTCTGGGACAAGAACTGGTAATAGTATTGCTACAAGCTGTCAGCATCAGTATTTAACAAGAAAATTTTATTCCAGTGAACTAATTTGCGTTAAAGATAATTTCTCACTCTAATAACAATTTTCTTGTATAGATCTGTTTTAAAGATTTCTGTGAGAGTTGAACAACAGCTGTGTAATTACATGTTTGGAATGTATGTCAACAAAAATTAAAGTTGAAGTCAATTTTAAAATATCCCCCAACGCCTAAAAGCCGTTTTTCAGATGTATATGCTGTGAAAGAAAAGGCAGGGTAACTGTTTTCATGCTGTAACTAACTCCAAGACAGAAATAGCATATTATGCAATAGTCAAACAATGAACTTAACTGATTCTACATGATTTAAAATAGAACAGTATATAGAAATACCTGATTCATCTAGCTAGTAGTTTAATGCACAGTATTCTGAAACCTCATATTGTTGACAAGTTGGAATGTGTCTCTTTTTTCTTAAATTTTGTATCCTCTAAGATTGATTTGTTACAAATACACTAGCTGTGTGTAGGAGATACAGAGAAGACAGCTCAAGTAAGAATTTCAAGCTTGTTACTATTCTGTACCCTACTTTCATTGTTAGCCACTGCCACCAATATTTCAACTTGCTTTCTTTAGAAAATTCACGGTAACATGTTAACTTTATTTCATCTGGAATATTAATTTGCCTCCTTCTCTCTGTTAATTACAACTATCCTCTGATTTCACCTTCTTGAAGATAGTCCTTTTAGATGGTTTATTTCTCTCCAGTGTGTAGAAGGTATCACTACATCTAAGTATTCTATCGGAAATTTCCATACTTGAAAGAAATGGTCTTTCATCTTCAGACCTTCGTTTTAAATGTAACTTCATTTTAAATTACTTAAGTCATGGTGACTTGATATAGAATATAATTAATAGTATACAATATAGCATGTAAAATTCACTTGAAATGTCTGTTTATGCAGTTTTGGAGCCCAACACCGTAAATCTAGCATTAAATATCTGTGTTGAGTTTGATATTCAATAACATTACTTGTGTGAATTCCAGAAAAAAGGAGTGCTTTAATGATCAACACGGTAAGAAATTTAGATATCTTTTGAAATTTACTTTCTCCATAAACTCTTTTCTCTTGAAATTTGGGGAAGTAAGAAATATTCTTAGTGGCACCTTATAACATGGTCTATGAATGAAATATATGTTTAGCTGATTTTGTGCCTAGAATAAAAACTCTTACAGAAAACTGAACATCAGGAGTAAATTACTTTGACTCTCTACAGTTATGCCAGTTTCAGTCATGTTAACATTGTCTTTGGTGGGGTTTTCCTTCAAGTTTGCAAAATTTCAAGTTCTAAACAGTTTTACCATGAACTTAAACACTGCAATGAGTAAGCACAGAAATTAATAGTATTTGTCACTACATAGTTAAAATTAAAGTGTCCAAACCATGGAAAATTTTATATTTCTGCAAATATTAATCTTATAGTTTTCCAGTATCTTGTAGTTATCAGAACATATGCTGCTACTTAAAGCATGCACAGTTTGTACATAGTACAGAAAGCTAACAGCTTGCTAAAGCAATTTTTAAAGTCAGATTTAAGATTTGCTAGTTCCTGAGAACAGTGTTGAAGTGTGAAAACGTAGACTTTTACAATGCTGAACAAGTTGTGTTTTCACAACCTTATTAATTGCAATAACCTATCTAATCCTAACTAATTGCAATTGAAATAAAGGTATTTGCTGCTAGAGATAATTTCATTTTCTCCTGCCTTGACAAATAGTGTTATTTTTCATTGTTTTGCTTGTTTCTCTCTCATTTAACTGTGCACATTTTAGGTCAAAAATTTATTTTTCCAGTCTTTTGATATGTACATGACTCAAAATAGTTACAGTGTATCAGGATGTTTCCAGAATAATATGAAAAACTTCTGCCTTGGGGACTTTTAGACTGCTGGAGTTTAACCCTGATGATGGAAAGTGTGTGATTTTTGGAGTTAGGGAACCGAAGATATATTGGAGTAGCTGGAAATTTATTTTCATGTTCGCTCTCTTGAAGAAACTGTATTGTTGCGGTGGTTGCAGGTGGTTCCTCAACAGTATTAATTTTGTTTTGATTATCTTTGTTAATAGAGTTATTATATTTTATTTCCACTTATAATTGCCATGGTTATGAAGGACTAAAACTTCTTTTATTTTGGACAAGCTCTTTTATAGTCATGGTGATTTAAATACTGAGTGTACTGTATTTATAATACATCCAGCTCCACTAAAAATTTTTTGCTTTAACTAAGAGGCTTTCTCCTCCTCTTTAATATGACTGATCAAATGTTAAAAATAAGCATAAGCAGAGTGATAAAAAAATACAAATAGAATATTTTATTAGGGGTAGCTCCCTAGAGTATAGCAGTATTGTAAGCTTTTCTGAGCCTACATGTCCTCACTGTAAACATGGACAAAGAATATGAAGGAAGTGAGAATAATTATGGCTTCTGTTGCTCAAGCTGCAAATGAACTGACTTATTTTTTTATAAATATCTAAAGACCTTCTATGTGAGTTGAGGCCACTGTGGGAATCAATTTGCTGTATTGCAATATATTTATTACTTCTAGTACATTAAGATTCCCAAGGATTTCTCATCTCTTAAATGCTGTCATAAATCTGATCTCAAAGGGTTGTTACTTTCATTTTACCTGAAACTTCATTTCAGTCTTCTGTTTAGAAAGTTCACTTACAATAAACATAGAGATGTTCTGGGGGAAATAGTCATCTACCTTAACATTTCGCTGGATAAACGAGGTTCCAGCGGAGTACAAGCAAGTGACATTTCATTTTACATATTTTTTGCACCACTCACTTGTCAAATAATTTGAACATTTTCCAGACATGTTAGTTTCATAACATCAAATTCAGAAATTTGTATATGACCTTTGGTTTATTCAGTATAGATAGATGTAGATGCTGTAGGTAAATAAATTCTAAGTAGTTATCCTTTATTTTTTAATTGCAGCTGTTGTTATTGAAATCACCACAACTACCAAAGAACCAAAAGAAACCCCAATAACCCCTTATAATGTTTGTGTAGTAGGAGCTTGTTTTTCATCACTGATCGCAGCCAAAACGACTGACCACTGCTGCCAATGACACGGCAGAGTCTCATTCAACTGGGGCAACTAAGCCAGTGCAAGCTTGTCACTGAGTCTGAGTATCTCTGGACCAAACTAAAGTTTATATATACACTGTGTGGAAGAATTGATCTGTCACAGAGGAGCCTTATATGCTTTCTGGTTTATATAAGCCAGTACTTCAACCAGGTGAAGATATGTCACATATTTTCAGTTCCTATTAATCCATTCTAAATGAAACTGGAGGTCTTGGCTCAAGGAAGACTGAGATTCTACAGCTGGAAGACATGGGTTTTTTTTGTTTTTTACATTTTCATTTTTTTCATTTCATGAAACAATGGGCAAAAAATTCTAAGGACTTCCCAGGCATTTCAGACTGCAGTCATAATGAAAAGTTTTGTAATAAGCAAGTTATCATCAAGCTTTTATGGTAGATCTGGATTTAAGCATTACACTGGTCCAGAGATATGATTTTCTGTGAAGACCCTATGGAATTTACTACCAGCAGCTGAAATGAAGGGCCACTGCTAATCCACATTTTCAACATAGATTATTGAAATATTGGCATTTACAAATGCGAGAGAAGCTGCAGTAACTTGAGAAGAAATCAGACATTCCCCTGACTCTGAGAAGAGGAGGCACTGGCTCTCAAACAACAGGCACCCTATCAGGTGCTATTTGCTGCTACTCTCTAGAGGTAATCCATATCAGACAGCTACAGATCAGTCAGGAAGCCCACATCTGAAATGTCTTCCTTTGGTATTTACACATTCTCAAAGTCAAACTTGTGCAGAAGGAAAAATCTAATCAACACAGCTCATACAAGAGAACCTCTAAAACTGCTGACCTTTTTTTCTTTCTGCTGCTGGTGCTGTAGGAATGACCCATTGTTGCTCATTTGGATCAACTGTGTGACCCCATTGCCTTATTGCCTTTTGACTTCTGGTAAGCATCTGGTTTGAAGAAACCTAACAGGGAAATGGTTGAAACAGAGCTTCTGTAGACCTCTGTTAGTGGTGCCTTCCTGGCCCTGCAGGGGCTTAATACTGCAGCTAGGAGATAATATCCTAGTGAGATTTGCCATCCAAGATGAACCTCGATAAGAGTTGTATCACCTATAAGCAGACTAAGCTGTTACATTTCCTTTCAAAGCTATCCACTCTTTTCTATTATCCTGTGTACTGTACAAGCCTGCAGGTTGGAGTGTTTTCTGTCTGCTTGTCATTTCCTACTGAAACCCTGAAAGCTCAAAATTTTAAAATTGTCAAGACTATCCTCCTTAGTGGAATGAAGTAAAATCAGTCTTTCTATTAAGTATTTATTTTTATCCTTGAAAGTTTTCAAACAAGACCAAACGGGAGAAAATGCAGACCTATAGGCAGAGAAACAGAATTTCCCAGCTGTGAAAAAGCCTGCATAAAGAAACTGCTTTGTAACTCCTCCTGGGCTTGAAAACCTGTTCAAATGCACAAATTTTTTGATAACTCCGTCTGAAAACACAGTTCAATATTAGGAGTGGAAAGCCTACTCTGGCTCATGAACTAACTTAGGACAAGTACTGTGAATCCTGTGACTTAACTGTCTAAGCATGCTGCTTGTTTGGTGGATTTTTTTTGATGTTGTGTACATTGGCAAGAGGCTGAAAATCTCTGGCTGCCAGTGAACAGCAGTCCATTAGACTGGGTTGATCTCGAGCATTGTTACTCAGTGTACTACTCTAGTTGTAGTACTCTGTACTCTGAGCAGGCCTCCAGCCCTAAACCCAGGCACGAAAGGCAGGGAGCACGCTGACTGTAAAGATGGTGTTACAACCCTAGTGCAGATCAGCACTAGGCAGAAGGTCCTGTGTTTATGTGCAATCCATGCTGTCACTGTGAAGGAGTGGAAAGTGTATTAATCGATTCATCAATGCTTAGGCAGCAACCTGCATCCTCTCACTGCCAGTTCCAGGGGGAAGGGTGGCAGAAATGCTATTTAATTTGCTAGACAGGGAGGACTATATAGATAAATGAAACTGTTTTCCCAGACATGCTGAATAACATTTCCTGTCTGTATTAATCAAACTGATCAGTAGCACTTCAACAGATGATCATAACTCTCTTGTGGGAAGGAGGTACCAGAAACTGGATAGATGAAATAGCCACTGGAATAGCTATTCCTCCTATTGCTGGCAATTACATCAAATATTTAATTTGCTGTATTTGCAAATCCTAAATTTAAGGACTGGGATCATTTTGCATCTTTGGTGTGCTTGTGCAGAAAAAATGGGGAAATGCTATGTCCACTGTCAGGCTTCAGCTGAAAGTCATACTTCACGTGATCTCTAAGACACTTGCCAATTTAGTCAGCTGCTCCTTGTGAAAACCAGTGGACTGTGCATGCACATGACTTCATATTCAGTCTCACCTGATGACCAACCTTCCAGAACACTCTTTAGAGCAAATGTTGGTCAATTACAACCAGTTTTGAATCCTACCACAGGGACCTGCAAGAAAGTGAAGAACAGTGCAAGATGTATCAAATGGCTAAAAATAATTATTTTTCAGTGTCTTGAAATAAACATGTAACCATACCAATGCATTCGGACACTTACAAAACTCAAAAATATTGATTCTTTATATGCAGTCCTAAAGTTCATAGTTGTCTTATATACAGTTCTCTGTAAAAGTCAACCCTGAATATAGGGCTGAGTGTGTGTATCAAAATAATTCCAAAGTTTATCTTAATAAATTTGGAATTACCTCAGTTTTTCTGCACTGAAAGTCCTGGGAACTCTTGATGATGCATAGGAAAACTACATGTATTTTTGTGCTTTGGGTTTTTTTTTTTTCTTTATTTCTTCAGTTATTTTTTAAAGTGCTACCTTGGATCACTATTTCCTACAATGTTTGTAATACTTTTTTATGGGATATCTGATCTTTGCAGGCTTTAGATGTGGACAAAATACCAATTTATATTTTTTTTTAGTCTGATTTGAGGCAATGGGGGAGGAAGCCAAATTGTTCCAAAAAGAATCTCAGAAAAGAACACAAGCTGTACAGTCAATGTACATCAACCTGACCAGTACTATTCAAGGAAGTAGACTATTATATTACTAAAGTTTTTAAAATTTTTATCATAGAAGGAGGAGAGAAGAAAAATGTTATCCTGAGAGCAGAAACAGCCTTGGAAATGACAACTTCTTTTGCAGCAGATTTTGTAAAAGACTAGTAAAAGGCTACTGTCCACTTTCAAAAAATAAATATGAAAGCATTTACAGCTTAAAAATTCATAGTTGTCATGAAGCAGTGCATCCTCCAATTGGCCAGCACCACCTTCTACCTGAAATGACTTTCATTACACACATTTACAAAATGCGCACCAGTATGCCTAAAAGAATCAGGTTTCACACTGTACGAAGTCTGCCTCATGAAAGCCTGTGATAGCCTTACCAAGGAATGAAATTTTCTGTCAGGTTGTAGAATAGTGAAATTTGAATGTAAATATGTAATAAGATCATGGTGGTTTTTTCTTAGTTAATGACAAGAAAGAGGAAAAAAATCATATTGAAAAGGAAATGCCTCATGGTTTTGGATTTTACTGTAAGAAGTATTATTTTTATTCTTGTTGACAATTCAAAGAATGCATGTGTTTTTTCGAGTACAGAAACATCTAAATAACAGGCAGAATATGTGGATGTTTTTATATACAGACAAAGATGTAAAATTATGCATACATTTATTTTGTCAATCATGTTCCTGTTGTACTGCAGACATAGATTCCCCCGTGATTTTTTTACAGTCACAAACCCATATATTTAAATCCTTGTGTTAATACTTGATGTTTATATAGTAATAATTTACATTGATAATATTATATATTAATAATTACATACTTTGCAACATATTTGTTGCCTTTTCTGCAAGTGGAACACAGAAGTAAGGGAGAAATTTATCCTAGATGTAGGTGCCTTTCCTGCCACTACCAAAATGATCAGGATGATGATGCTACTGACACTTACAGGTGCAGAAGAGAGAGGAAAGATTTCAAAGGCAGAAAAAGCGTTTGATTTTCTTTGTTTGTTTGTTTGATTTTCAGGTTTTTTTTTTAATTTTAGCATAGTTGATGAAGAGGGTGAATTTATTGTCAAAAGTGTTAGCAAATCACCTGCAAATACATTAATTTCTCTTTGGCTCATAAGCACAAATGTTAATTGAGAGGAGTTAAACTTGCACAGTTGACAAGTGAATACAATTCCCGCTTAACTAACATTTCTTTTGACCTTTGATTTCTACTTAGATTTTTGTTGTTAGACAGCTTTGATTTCTAAGAATAGAATAAGGAAATCCATCCAGTGATGACACAAACCTTTCTTATTTCTGAGTAAATGTATTGATATTTGTGGAGCATCTTGCGCTGATAATCAAAAGAGGAGTTCTTTTGTTGGTATATGCTTTGAAAATCCATTTTTCCTGCTTTAAGAGGATTCATGAGTTTGTATTTAACTCATTGTCACAGTCCAGAAGCAGGTGTGATGTTGGTTATAAATTCTCATCTGGATGAACAAAGAAACCAGTCCATGTGTCAGGGAACTCTTAAGTTTTATTGTGTAAATATGTTAACTCCAGTAACTAGCACTCTATTTAATTGTAGAGGTGTTGGCCAGCAAGCTCTCAGCTTCTAGAAAAAACTTTAAAAAGCTTCCAACTCTCACAGCAAAGTTCGGGCATGGAATAATGGGGAGAATGTGATAACCTCACTTGCCAGGATAAAACAGAAGAGGAGAGAATAAAGATGAAAAAGAGAGTAAAAGAGAGAGAAAGATCACCAGTCCTTAGATCCTTCCTGCCACCATGGATGGTCTGGATCTGGGATCGACAAAAAAGTGAGAGCACATGGGACCTATCAACTTCCTTTTAGAGTTTACCTGGTACACACCTCTTATATAAAATAGATTTTTTGTGCCATTCACACCATATTGTTTGTGTATGCACAGTCAGCCTTTTGGAGCACACCAGGAATTGAGTCGTGTGGAGTTGATGGCCGGTGAGCCCCTGGAACCCCTTTTAGTGAGGTGTCCAGGACTCAGTCCTTCTTGAGGCACAAGCACACTGAGCATGATTCTCTGGGCAGACTTGCAAGTCCAGCAACTGAAATGGGAAGCTGGCTCAGAGCAACACTGCCCCACCTCCACAGGACCCTCTCTTGCAATCACAACTTTCCCATCACAACAGTTAGAATGTTTGAGACAAAACTTACTTACATGCTTATGCCTGGTTCTTCACACTCCTCCAATTTTCTTTTCTGCAATTGTGCTGCACATCATCTCATTGCAGAGTACTCTTGTACTTTGCCTGTAGCTGTAGTTTAGTGTTGATATTTGGAAACTATTCAATAGGCGTCTCCTTTTCCCTTTCTCTTCTTCCTTCTTGTGACGAAAGGTTTGATAACAAATGAGAAAGTTTGCTATTAATCGCCTATGGCAATGAAGCCTGTTTATGTTACTCATCTTTTCCTGTGCTCTACAGAAGGTCAGAAAGTACACAGAAGTATGAGTGCCCTTTGTTTTAAGCATGGGTATAGTTTTTAAATGAGCTGTGTAACTTACTTCCTATAAGTCTTTTTATATCATAAATAGTGTTTTTTGGTTTGATGAATGTAAGTAACAGTATTCCCACTACACTGGCAACCAAAAAAAATACCATCAAGTAGTGAAATGAAGATTCCCCAATCAGCCCGTGGCAAATCTAACAACAAATTATATTTTTCTCCAATTCTAATCTTTATTCACATGCTTTATTCACTTGCCTGCTGCATTCAGTTTGGTCAAACCAAATGATAACGTCATTGTCAGATACAATTTTTAATATTCAGATAAGTTTAATTTGAGCCTGATAACCAGCTTATTATCTTTAACATAAGTCACTGTCTCTTTGAGACAAGTACTAATGTCCTGGTAAGGTTTAGTTTTCCTATTTGTTTTAATGAGCATGCAAACCTTATTCATAGATGATTTAATAAACCTTTCCCTATCCAGAAATTCTTTTTATTTAGCCAGTTTGATGAGAAAAGTGCTGGATAAGCATAATGCCTTGTTAAGAAGTCACTGTTTAAAACAATAGCTTTCAAATATGAAGGAGTTCAATTACACATAGGCCCTTTCCCCATTTGAAATCAGTAGATGACTTTCCAGTAATTAACTTTGAGTACTGTGGGATCCCTAGAAGTTTCCTTCATTTCCTAAATTTACAGGAGGGCACTTTTGTAAGTGACAAATTCACCTGATCAGCCTGTCACTAGGAAGCTCCTCTAATTCAGAGTTCAAAATGTTCTAAATACAGAAGTTCGAGTCTTTGAAAATATATATAATTTACATAGCGTACTGCATATTCAGAGCACTGTGTAGGCATCACGACATAAGCATTCTCTGTCCCAGAAACAGCAATGAGGAAATGTTATACATATTTTACAGCAATGAAAATTTGAGGCAGAAGGGTGAAAAAAGCTCAGCCTAAACCATGAGATGAGTAACTGGGAGATGCAATTAGGAACTAGGCACAGTTAATTCTGTCTTTTAATTCACTTCTCCAAATTCTGCTGCTTTTCAAGGATGCAGGTCCTTGACTAGGATCCTAAATAACTTTGTGACTGTTTTCTTTCACCATGTTGAAAGGAAAACAAAACAGAAGGGAAGAAAATAGAGCTGCAATTAGCTATGAAAGGCAGCCGATAGGGCTTTGTAAATCCCTTGAAGGCTCTGATAATTAAGGGATTGTCAACACTGATTCTTTACTGTCTGAAAGAGATGTCTATTATTCAGAATAATAAACCAAAAAGAAAAAAGTAACTCTCTGTATTGTCCTTAGATGTAGTCAGTCTAAAGAAAGCCTAAGAAAGGATTAAACTGGTAAAGCATTGAAGAACTTAGTCTAAATATGATCCATTAGTTTGTTGTTGAGGGAGGGATGATTTTAAAATGTCATTCTCCCTCCATCATTTCTTACAAAATATGGAAAGGCATTAGTTCTCTTTCAATGTTATTCTGCAAATTATCAAAGAAAAACACAGTTGTTTCAAATGTTCTATAAAAGTGAGTATTTTCTGAATACTGGGGCCTTAGCAGTTTGACTAGAGAGCTAAGGAAACAGGTTTCTTAGCATGAAAATATTTGATAATAGTTGTAGAATTGGTTTTGCACAAACAATTGTGAAGGAATAGATTTTTTTCTGTTTTATTCTTGAAATAAGGCAAATTAATGAAAGTTTCTAAATACAAAATGAACTAAAATGGACTAAAATGGATTAAATGTTTCTAAAATGTATTTTAATTTAAGTCCATTCTGTGATTTTTATTTTAAAAAATATATTAAAAAGTAAAGGGCTAATCATTGTTTGTAACTGGTTTTCTTTCATTTGGACCCAAAGGGCAATTTAATATATATACAGTGATAGAGGCAGCTTAAAACTGTGTTCCATAACATAGGTACATCCATGGACAATCCTTTCCAAGTAAAAAAATACAAGGTATTGTTACTGTTTTCACCCCAAAGAGATATTCTCCAGTGTAGTTCTGTCTGTGCTGTCAGTTCTGCATGGAACAGCTGGGATTCTTAATGCCCCTGTTCTAGCAGGCTGTGCTTTCACACTTTATATGGTTCTGCACAGCCTGCTTTGAAAGAACCTGCTTGAGCAGCAAAGTTAGACAGGATGTCCTTCAGAGGTTACTTCCACCTTCAATCATACTCTGATTATCTTCCTAGTGTCTGGAAAGGCACCATCTGGAACTTTCTAGAGCCAGGCTATGCTTTTATGAAGTTAAGTAAGCTGAAACAACCCTTTGCTACTCATGAGCTAGTTGCTATCATAAGTAGCTCTTTCCTCACATAGACCAATTTTCCCCAAGTGTTTTTATAATCAGAACCCTGGATAGTTCCAAACTAGTAGTTTCTACACCATGATTTTAACACACTGCTAAATTCAACTATTGGGTGTTATAATAGTAAAATTAATACAGCAAAATTAATATAGTTTTGTAACTTTTCCCTTTCTCTCCTGCTGATGACACATTGAACTGAAGTCACAGAGATCTTCAAAAGCTTTATCTTGATTTGAAAAATAGTGCAACCTTTAAGGTCTGTGACTCCAGACCAGATTTTGTGGAATGGAGTAGACTGTATTCTTGACTAGTGCATACTTCTCAGCTAAATTTTAAAAAAAAGTAATAATTAAGAGGAGCCAGGGAACCAGGGATAGACATTGAAGCTGAGATGTTAACTGTAAGCCAAATACTGCTTTGGTTATCCTGTGTTTTCCCTGAAAATTCAACTGAATTAAATGAATATAGGTTAGAACTGATTAACCCCTTTGTTACTAAAATAAGAGTTGAGTTCATTATTTTCTAAAAGGTTCATTCAAACCTTTTACAGTACTTGGAAAACCTAGTTATATGTAATAAAATTTCCATTTTCTTAATTTACTGTGAAAATCATCAACACCCTTCTCAGGTGTGAAGAATATTTTGTGAAGTGTTTTTACTGGGTCCTAGAACAGTGAAGCAAAGTCAGTAGAATTTTATTCCTGGGTGCTAGCAGTTGGGCTTTCATGACTCTGTTATAGGGTGAAATGCCTCCAGTTCATGAAACAACCTAACAAAGAAACATAATTAACAGTGTCAGAAGACATTTTTCAGTGTTTTTTCATTTTTAGTGTTTTTTAAAGATTTTTTCCTAAAACAAATGAAAAAGGAATTCCTACAAAGATTTCTTTTTTTTCAGGAAAGGAATTTATATTATATCCTATATATTTTATAAGTTTTGCCTGCAGGAACTCTAATGAATAATGACTATTTAGTTGTTATGCCATCTGTTTCCACTGCAAATTTTAAGGAAAATGCACATACTATCTTACTCTGTATTGTCACTCTGAGTCTTTGCAGCTATTTTTTTTAGAGTTGAAGGAAACTATCCAAAGATGGGGTTTTGGATAGTTTTTGGGGGAGAGTGGATTCTTTTTTCACAGAGCAGTTCATCACTGTATATATTTTAGCTAAACATTTAAAATTCTGAGTCTAATTTCTGTAACCTGTTCATTTCAAACAAATGGATTTTAAGTGAAACAGCAGGGGCCAGCTAATGCAAGAAACATGAGGTTGCTGGCCTTTGCTCAGTAGTAATAACACAGAAATTGCAATCCAATTCCCAACTTTGTATTTTACTTGTGCCCCCGTGCAGATTAATTGGAGAAGAGATTTGAAACTGCACTGTAGTGTGTCATGAGAAAGTGAAAGGTCAGGCAAGCAGTTTTGAAACGTGTAGAAGGAAGGAGCAAGCTATGAATTAAATATTTCTGCAGGAAATGATTAAGTAATTACATAGAAGGAGGAAGAAGAAGAATTATATGGAATTTAAGGAATGTGGAAAAAAAAAAGAAGTCAGAAAGTATAAACCCAAGTTGCATTTTCCAAATGTTTGTATGCTAAAATTTTATTACATTACTGAAGAAGCAGAGGACATCCTATCTGGACTAACCTCTTATCAAGTGCAGCTGACAGGACACATGCCATGCTTGCTCCACCATGATTACAACTAAGCCTGGTTTCTTCCCACTCCTCTCCCTTTTTAAAAATCCTGAATAGAATGTGTATAGTTAGCATGACATCGTTCTAACTAGGGTCACCTGAGAAACTTACAAGAAAAAGAGATAAAATCTGGAGATCTCTGAAAGGATAACAGCTTCAAATAACTGGAAAAAACACTAAAAAAAGCCAAAATCTGGAGATCTCTGAAAGGATAACAGCTTCAAATAACTGGAAAAAACACTAAAAAAAGCCAAAATCTGGAGACCTCTGAAAGGATAACAGCTTCAAATAACTGGTAAAAAACACTAAAAAAAAGCCCGAAACAGAAACAAATATCCTCCATTTCCTAATTCTCTGGGCTCTGGTCTTCAGCTGTTTGTCTGCATAGTACAGCTAGGCTGATAGCTCTCCAGATCAACAAAACTTGAGGTTTTGAGGGACATGTTCCTTCAGTGCAGATAAAAAAGTCAGGAGTTAATGATTTAATTTCTTCTTAGAGAGAGATGCATTACTTCTTTCATTTATATTTTTTGCTCTTGGAAGAGAATTGCATCCAGTATTTGGGCCAGGGAGGTAAAGGGAAATTGATCTAAAAGGAACAAATTTCTGTATTGTTTTGTAGGATGAGACAGCTGTCAGAAAATTTGAAGGCCAGTAACTCAGGTGTATTGTTTGCAAAAAAATAGTACAAGTTACATAATCTACAGATTTACTTGTTTTTCAAAAATATGTTTTATATATTTGATGTAAAATGAGACGTGTCAGGTATGTTACCATTATGACTTACTCATTATATGTGGTGACACACATAGTTACAGTAGGCAAGCACTACACGGAATTCCATGCACATATGGAATCTTCACAAAGAGCTCAGGCCCTGAAAGAGTCATAGCAGTATTGTAAGCTTCATTTATATGTGCACAAGGGTACTCAATGTCCATGTCACACACTGACATTATCTGAATAATCCAAAGTAGCATTTACGATCATATACATATAACTAGAGAGAAAATAGAGATAACTCCTTTAAAATATCATGCACCATGGTACAAATAAGGTTTAGAAGAGCTATCAGATTTCAAAATCATAAAACAAAGCAAGCCTCAAGATCTGTTGTTGTTGCCCACCCTTTTTCTGCATAATAAGAGAATATAAAATTTTAATTTGCTTTTGCATCTCCTAAAAGAAGATTATTAAAACACTTGTGCAAATTTTCTTGCTTAAAGTAGATCAAGGATTTGTACATTGATCCCTGATATCAGTAAAACAGGCTGGTAAAAAAAAAAAGTCAGAATAAAACTATTGGCGGAAAAAAAAGAAAAAACAACAACAAGAAAAGCTATGTGTTAGTATTTATTTTCATTATAAATATACAAAGCCAAAATTATCCAGATACATCTTGGGTCGCTTTTATTGTATCATAACACTTATGAATAGCCCTTAATTACATCTTCACATCCAATGTCCTTCACATGTGGTGCCCTCACCAGTCTACTTACCAGATGCAGATCTCATAGAGCAGCCTGGTCCCACCCTGCCAATTAAGTAAATTAAGCAGGTATCTAGAGTGATGTGAAAATTCGTATGTGTCTTGGGAGCCCTCTAAGGAATTGTGTTCTCTCCTGTGTATTATTTCCCTGAATGCAGAAAGCTTTACTTCACTGTAGGCTTTTAAATAGTGTCTGAATAGAAAGTTCACAGTACTCTATATCACAAGAGAGAGTTGGGGCACAAGGTTATAAATTCCTAACCATCTGGGTATTCTGAAAGATACTTAAGTTCTTTATGCATTCTTGACACAATTGTAATATTTTCTGTGTAAAAAGGATGTAAAAAGGTGGGTCTCTTTGGTCACATTTTCAAATTCTGTGTGCTTAGACTGAATACCTTCATCCAGTCCTCCAGCTGCCGATGGTAACTGCTTCCCAACAACTTTAGAGCCCAGCTAAATTTGTGATAGACTGACTTTACTTTCCCATATTTTTCCAGCTACCACTATCTCAAAAAATGCTCCTGCTTTGCATATTTTTCCATGCTCACTTTTATTGAACTTTCTCATTTCTTTCCAAAATCTGAATCTAAGGCAATGCCCTTTATTTTTATTTTGTCTCTTCTCTGCAGTAAACCTCACTACCTCCTTCTTCAATCTACTTTGAATATTCAAATTACAACACATCACCTATCTGTGATAACACACTTAAATTTTTTTTTGTAGCATAGTTGGTGTTTGTTGTTGTTTTTTTCTTTTTTTTTTCTTCTTGAAAAAATGCAAGGCTCAAAGCAGTTTGGGGATGCAAATCCCTGAGTACTTTTTTATTCCTGTCATCACATCATATGATACTGCCCAGTGTAGCTGTTCCAGTAAAGAATCATTCCCCAATAGCCAGCTACTTAAATTAACTTCCACACCTTGCATTAGTGCTGACTTAATAATTATGAAGCTTTGTACTTGAAGCACTTTCATTCTTGAATATAAAGCATTCTGAAAGAGGAATTAGTGATATCTTCTTGTCCATTATAAAGGGATTACTCACATGAGATATGTCTCTTTTTTGAGGGCAGCAGTGCTAAATGTAGCCTTTGACCCTAGCTACTGAACCGTACTGTCTGGAGTTATGTTGCTATTGAAAACAGGTATACTGACACATTTCTTATCCCTCTCATTCCATAGCCCACTATGATATGATGTAAAACTGATTTTCTGGTTTTCTTTCTCTTTCTAAATTGCATGCATAATAGCTACCGGAGCATTGCACAGAGCAGTAAGCATTGCCTTGTGCAGCTTCAGTGGTTATGATCCCAGGTGACATTTTTGCCTCTCACATGTTCCACAAATGGGGAGGTTATCATTTAATTAACCCTGATAATGTCAAAAGGAAATGCATAAATGCCAAGCTATTTCCAACAATTTTTTTTAAATGGATGAGCATAGAAGAACTAGGAACGTCTTACATTAAGGTGCTACAAGCTAAGAAAAAAATAAAAGCTAAAAACCAGAAGAATCCACCAAAACCTTTTTAATGTAAACCTTTTTAACTGTTATCCTTTTCATTAGCATAACCAGTCATAAAAAGATACATTTTATTCAACAATGCAGTGGCTGAAGACTTGACAAATGTGGACACTGGAGAAGAAAAGAAGCCATAAAAATGTGCGCTTAGAATTTGGTCTCACAGTTTTAAAGTAAACTTATATTTACCTATTTCAATTTGCAGAGTTAATGCTGGGTTTTGGGTTTTTTTTAATTATTTTTTTATTATTATTTATGTTGAACAGCTTCGATATGACATTTGAAGGACATGTTACAATTCATTATTTGAATGTAGTTCTAAATCTAAATGATAGGTGTTACAGAAAATAATTTGTATTAAAAATGATTGCAAACAGGACATTCTTAACTTATGCTCAACTACATACAACTCTCTTTATACAGGCACAACATTGTTTGAACAAGGTCATTACAGCTGTATGTTAGATTTCACAGCACTCACCACAACCACTATGCAGCTTAATGAAATGGTTTAACATCTAGTTATGAATGAGGGTGATAGAGACAGCATTAAAACTTAGACAGAAACTAACACTCACCACTTCTTCAATGTTTCTTGAAAGCCTGCGTTTTATTTGATAGGTTGACAACTATGCAGTGACAGGTTATAAATATGACAATTTATTATATTCATTATTACCAAGAGGCACATGCTGTGACATAAGAAATTGTTTTAGCTCCACAGATTAACCATATTAAGGGCTTACTTTTTCATGCAATAAAAATTTACTAAAATATTATCTTAAACATAATAAACTATATTTTCTGAAATAAAATAATATTATATATGCGGATACTGTCTGATTCTCTGTAGAAACATATCCTTGTAAGTATTTTCTTATTAAGAGAACTTAGGTTCATGGTAAGATTTTTAATATTCTCATGGAGTTTTTTAGAACAGTTATCAAAATTAAATAGTCACCTCTGCACTAGGGAGAGTAAATTTAAATGCAGTGGAAAACTGGTTTTACCCCTCTAAGAGAAATTTAAAAATCTGTTATGGAATGCCTTTTTCCTGCCTGAGGCAAGCTGAAAAATCTTGATGCCCTACAAAATTAGCATTGTCTAAGCATTTTTTATCTCTTAATACTCAGCAGCTGTAAGTGATACTATGTCAGTGTAGCATAGTGAAGCTAGCCCCTCTTTCCCCCCAGGCATTGGTTTAGTCTGAATTGATTTTGAGAAAAGAAGTTTTTATTCCCTGTGTAAGGATAAACAGCACAAGTATCTCCAACATAAGGGGGTTTTGTAGCCAAAAATTTTGATTTTACTCAGTTTCAATTTCATAGAATTTTAAAAAGATGCCAATGTGAGCCCAAGTGCATAAAACTTTTTATTGTTATTTTGGTAAGTGGTCTCTGTGTGATGGTAGCTCTTTTGAAATATCCTTCTGGCATAAAATGTCATGTTAAAATGTCTATAGCTCATTATCAGTTACACAGGAAAGCTAAAAATAACAATCAGAACATTTGATCTTTCCACAATTCTTTTTCTATATGAGTATGTTAGCAAATCTGATTAAAACGATTCTAATGCTGAACTTCTGCATAGGAATTTTCCACATACATTCTTGTGAAGATTAGTTTCATGAATGCTGAAAGCAAAACTCCTAGCATAGAGTAAAATTAAGACCTGTCTCATAATTGCAAACATCACAATTCTGAAACTGCATGATGAATATGATTCTAATCTACCTAGGGCACAGAAATATATCACAGGTAATAAATGTCTGATCAAAACAGATTATCATGAACATATTTTGTAAGAGGTACCAGTCACACAAATTACAAACAAATTTAAAAAAATAAATTTGAACACCAAAATATTCACAAAGATGGTGTAATATAGAATTTGAGAAAGAAAAGGTGGAACACAGGAAAATAAAAGAAAAAAATTATCATGTTCTCATTTATTTTAGTCACATATATAAGTGCACATAATGCTACTGAGAAGTGATTTTTGAGTGGTACGATGAGAAATCTTTTGTGCGAAATTATCTTTAATTTAGACTGCAAAAATTAAACTTTATGTTTCTTATGATATTAAACCCCTCAGTTAGGACATGAGTATTCCCTCCTCACCTCATTATATGCTCTTTATCTGAGCACTTTTTTTCTTCACAGTAATAGTAATTCTTTATGGTAATATTATTCCTATAAAATATTGCTCTTCTGAAAGTATTGATTTTTAGTTTAATGCCTAAAAATATCCCAAATAAATCTAAAGATGTGGGAAATGTTACTATTCTTGTCTACTTTCACAGTCCTCCTTTTGAAAAACATGCACTGTATTCCTGAAAATATTCCAGGCTTTTGTCTTGCTTCTGCAACAGTGCTTTGATCTAACAGAGGAATAAATATCAGCTTTAAACATGATCACTAGATCAACACACAATTCTATTTTAACTTTCTTTGTCTTGCTGCCTAACTCTAACAAATAGTCCAATGTTCATGCCTATATCTGTGCTCGAGTATCACAGTGTCATTTGTATGCTCATTATAGCTGCCAGAGCAAAAAAGGTTAGAAGTTCAGCCTGCCTTTTGTTACTTGAAAACTATGAAAGACAATGCTCTCATGTGTGTGCCTAAAACTGGGCACTGAGCAGTATGACTTCTGTAAATGTTGGCACTGGCTCCTTTGAGAGGAAGAAGCCAAATTCTCAGGACCTCTCCAAATGAGACCACTGCATTTACACCTGGCCTACAAGGTGGGGGTTGTTTGCTTGCTTTTATAAAGCCCTGCCTTTGTACAGCAAATGATCCTGTATGTGCAGACCTGTTCTTATCTCCATTATGTGATTAAAGAAAAATATTTATCCATGGTGGTGCAATTCTCAGAGGGATTATCTCTGTGTTTGTAAGGCTGTTGTTTTTTCTATCTGCATATATTGTCATGAGAACAAAATATATCATATACCTGTCCATCAAACATATATTTGGGAAAAGGTCTGTATTTTGTTTCCAATTTATTGATTAAAACTTAAAATAAAAATTAGTGCTATAAGCGAAATAATTTTATACTTTTGAATTTGGGGAGGGGGTGTTGGGGGGTGTGTGTGTGTGTGAAAATACAGCACATCCTATAATTATCTCTAGTTTTTCATAACAAATCAGAGAATAACAAGTTAAGATGTGCAGCTGGAGGCCTAGATGTTGAAGTAACCTTTATAATTCTTCATAAATGTCATAACACAAAGGTCCTTTCACACCGTAATATAAACTTAGCTGTTTTATTCTGCCTAAAGCCCACTGATTTTGAGGTACTATGGCCATTTTATTTTGGTCTTTATTTGCACTGGGGGAAATATTACACAACTTTTTTAAGACCTATATATATAAAAATGAAGTGCTGTGTTTTACAGTTCAGGAGACTTAAGCATACAATTGAGATATACACATAAAATTTTTTACGTAGTTAAAATACTTCTTCATGTTTATGACTGTAATCTGGTGAAGTAAGGAGTGAAAAGCACAGGTTAAGAAACCTGATTAAAATTTTCACTTGCAAGTTATATAGCTCATTGTGAAAGAAATCACTACACCTATTGTATTATGGGTGGTCTCATGCTTCTTGAAGAATATACAAAATTAGATGTTACAGACCGACAAAAATGAAAATTAAATGTGAAATAGTTGTAATATTAGTTTACAAGGAAAATCTGTCTCTGTGGTTTCACTACTGGCAGAGTAATAATCAGCTGGATAAGGGAAAGAGTTCAAATAGGACCGAGTCCAAGTTGGAATTAAGATATTATGAAGTGAGCAGTAAACCTGCATATTTTTCCTGACTGCCTACATATAAAAAAATTATTATTATCTATTGCTTTGTCAAAGTACTATCTGAGTAAACACCTTCTCCTTACATTTATGGTGCTGTAGAATTCAACTCAAATTTGAAATATATTACCTCATTCAATTTCAGTGCTTAATTTCCTAGTATGAAAAATTAGAGTCACCAGTAGTTCTTGGGTATGCTGGGGTGAGTATCTCAGGAGCTGTTCCGCTGTTCTGCTGCAGTCAGAACTACAAGTTACAGTTGGCCTAAAGGTCCAGGAGGTAAGAGAGAACTGTTCTTTTACCTTCTTGTTTTTCTCTTACCACTGCAAGATGGGATGAAGAACTGCAGGGGAGTTCCATAAAGCCTATGTGAAAATTATAATTATTTTCTTCTACTTTTAACATTTGTGGAGGAGGTTCTGCTGTTGAATCTAACAGGTCTATGAAAATAACTTTTCAAGGTGTTCTTTTCTTCCCTGTAGGTCATAGCACCAGGCAGGTGAAGCTAGCCCTAAGTCATTCATAAAGATTTGTTGTTTAAGTTAAAAGCAGAATCAGACCTGAGGACTGTTCATTTAAAACTGCAAAAACTTATCAGCTCTTATTGGCAAAAACACCAAAGATTTACAAATTTGCAAATATAATGGAAAGGAGCCTAAAATTTAACAAATGCCCAACAGTTTTACGAATGCCTGATTGCTTGAATGTTACAAACTACTGTTGTGCCAGAAAAGCCTAGGGAAGAAACAGAAGCCAACATCATGGCTTGTTCGCTCCTGCCAGGAAGAATTACTGTTATTATTAACTGATATAGCAATCACAAGACACTGAGAGTTTAGATTTTAAGGATATGAAACAATTCTTTCAAAATCAGCTGCCTAGGAATCAAATTCATATTCTTTCTACTTAAAAAATAACATTTAAACTCTAAATAGTTAGACAGGGGAGAGAAAGAATAGAACACTAAACAAAAAGCAGAATGAAGAAGGTGTGGGAACAAATATGGGAGTAAATTTCACACTGAAGCACACAGAATGATTGAAGTTGGAAAGAGCCAGTGGAAGGCGAACCATATGAAAAAAGACTGAATGAAATGGGACTTTTCAGCCTACATAAGAGAAGGCTCAGGAAGAATATTCTTATTGTGTTTGTATATCTGATGGGAAAGGGTTAAGAAGGTAGCATCAGAATCTTCTCAGTGGTGTTGCATGTCGGGGAAAAGTGGCAATGGGACCAAAAGGAAGGATAAGGAATTCTATTTTGATATAAGAAAAAAAATTGATCAAACAGTGGAATAGGCTGCCCAGAGAGGTCCTGAAATCTCTGTCCTTGTAAATATCTAACATTTGATAGACCATGGCCCTCTGCAGCAGCTCATGCTGGAGCTGTCCCTTCCTGAAGGAATGCAACCCATGCGAAGGACCCATGCTTCAGCAGTTGAGGAACTACAGCCAATGGGAAGGAGTGACATTGGAGATGCTCCCTAAGGACTGTTTCCTATAGGAGGGGTGCACACTAAAGCAGGAAAGAGAAAGACCCAGCAGAGCTGACACAGTCCTTGTTCCTCATCTCCCTGCACCACTGAGGGGAAGGAGGTAGAAGAATTAGGAGTAAAGTTGAGCCTGGAGAGAAGGGAGGAGTGGGAGGATGGTGTTTTAATTCTGGTTTATTTCAGCTATTTCCCCAATCTGAGTGTGTTTTGTCTGTGACAGGAATTAGTGAGTGATCTCCCTGTCATTATCTCAATCCATGTGCTTTTTCACTTCCCCCCTGTGTTTCCTCTCCCAATCCAGTTGAGTAAGGAGAGCGATAGAACAGGTTGGTAGGCACCTGGAAGGCAGACAAGATCAACCCACCACATCTGCATAATGTAGTCATTGGCCTTCTTTGCAATAGCATCAGGATGCTCAGATCCTTATCTGGCAAGCTGTTTTCCAGCTGGTCATCCCCCAGCATATACCAATGCCTGGGTTACTCCTTCTCAGGTGCAGGACATGGCATTCTCCTTTGTTGGACAGAATGAGTTCTCTTCAGTCCATTTCTCCAACTTGTCCAGATCCCTCTGAATGGTTGCACATCCATCTGGTCTATCATCCACTCCTCCTAGTTTTGTATGATCTGCACTCTTGATGAAGTTTTGCTCTGTCTCATTTTCCAGGTCATTATTAAGAAGTTAAACAATATGGGCTTCAGTGGTGGCCTCTGGAGCACTCCACTAGAGATTAGCCTCCAGAGAGACATTTTGTCACTGATCACAGCCCTCTGAGCCCAGCAGTTGAGCCCATTTTCAACTGGCCTCCCTTATCATTTATCTAGAACTAATTTCATTATTTGTCTGTCAGGAAGTTAGGGAAGACAGTGTCAACAGCCTTACTGAAGTCGAGATGAACAACATCCACCGCTCTCTCCTCATCCTCTAGTCACCTCATCTTAGACAGATGTCAGGTTAGTCATCCTTTGTTACATTTGATTAATAGTAACACCTAGAATTTCTCTGAAAGATTTTACATATGTACATTTTATTTGAAGGAGCATTTTAAAAGAAAAGTTTGAAATCTTAGCAGACCAACTGAAAGCAGGATGAGCAGCAAAGGAGAATGCAAAGGATTAAATCTAAAGGCAAACAGATGCAGGTGGTACTTGTAGTTACAGAAGAAGTAACAAGACAAGACAAATAATTCTGAAGAAATAGGTCAAAACTATAAATTACTGAAAGATTGAAAAGTACAAAATTAAGAGTCTGAACATGACATTCTATGTGGAAATGGTGGTGAGAGTTTGAGCAAAAGCCAAATCTGATCAAAACAACAGTCAAAGAGTAACTTTGCCAGTGGCATTTTTAACAGACTGAAAGAAGGGAGTTCAGCTAGGAGGAGAGTAAAACAATCATGACAAAAAAGCTAAAAAATGTTTGGATGGATCTTTTGATTCTGGAGTGGACAAACAAGCAGCTTATGGGGATATGGAAGGAAAAAATACAAGATCTAACAAATGGTAGTGACATGCGAGATAGAAAAGAGGATTAAAGTAATACAAAGGATTGCATGGCTGGAAAGCTTTGTGAGCCTGGGGGGTAATGACAGATAAGAAGTCAGAGGAATTCATTAGGACAATTTTAGTTGCAAAAAACCTGATCACATAAAGTTTCTTCCAGGACACTGGAAAGACATTGTCTTTCAGGAATAATCTACAGAAATATCCAATATAGTATCATGAAGACCACCTTTATGTTATTGATGACATTCTAATGCTGTAACTCCTGTAATTTTTTCTCTGTATTGTGCACAGCATTGCTTACATCTTATTTTAAAATTATGTAGCTTTCCTGTCCAACATTGTGAAATGCAATATTTTATGAACAACATATTAGAAACTGTTTTTTATCATGTATGACTTAAAAAGCAGGTCACATCATCTCAATATAGTATCAAAGAAAACTCACAGCAAGTATTTATATAATGTCAATCAGTTTTCTGCATTCAGCATATTGGTTCTTAAGTATCTTTTGATGCATCAAAGATTTTTATCCTTGGCAATTTTAGAACAGAATCATTATTCAAATTGAAAAAATAACCACAGGTTTGATACACAATGAAAGTTTTATAAACTATAATGAAATTCAAAAAATCTGCTGTTATTTCAGATTCCATTTAGCTGGAAAAGCAGGGAAAACAACAGCAAAGGGAAACATAATACAGACTCACCAAAGCTAAAGTTTACAGGTGTTCTACTGAACATGCTTTTTTATATCTTCAACTGTTGACTGTGTTTGGGGATTGATCTATTGTACTTGTCTGAGATCACATTCATATGCTATTAGCTGTATGTACTATTCATTTAATATATGTTTGGCAACACAGTAGTTATGTTCTTACTCCTGATTTGCATGTGATAGAATTCAATTGAACAAAGGGATGACAAATAATAAAATTACTTTAAATAATTATTAATAGGCATATAAAAGTCATACTTTTAAGATGCAAAAGCCATAAAGAGCATATTTAAATCATACTGTGATATTACAGACCAAAAAGACAATTACTTCTCTGATTAATTTAAAATATAAGGAATCAGTTTCTTAAATAAGTTGAATAAACTAATTCTAGAGGAGAAGTATTTGTGTCAACAGTAGCAGTACTGTTCACAGGATCAAACTATAATATGCACCTCATTTTGTTGTGCTAGTCAAACAGGAGAACTTGGAAGAAAGATTGCTTGTAATTTGGTGCTTAATATATGTAAGGATTGTCCAGACTGTATCTGAGATGAGGTTGTATCTACACAGGCATTAAAAACAACACAAAATTTATCACCTGAGATAAATGCTGATGTTGTCATCTTTCTCTGTTCACAGGAGGAAAAAAGAGGCAAGACTTGTTTCTGCTGCAGCATGAGAAGACTTCATCTAAGAATGTTTATTGAAGCAGTATAGTAAGGCAGAAAATACATGACACAGAAAGTAATTTTTTTTGAGAACTGGTATGAACAGTGCAATGGAGGGTAAAAGCAGTATTCCTATGAGAATCGTATGAATATTGAAGATACCTAGATGGTGGTCTTGGGACCAAAGGCAGAAACAGAACTTCTTTAAGGATACTCCTTTTGCTAAGAGCTTCTGTGAGCATGCAAGACAATGAAACGCACTAAATAAAGTAAAAAAAAAAAAAAATAAAAAAAATCCAGCACCCAGGGAAAAAAATATAAAATATTTCTCACTGTGTAGAATAGCCACAAGGGTTAAACAGTGATGCTGTCATATTGCACATTTGGGCACTAGGTAGCAACCTGTTTATTTTCTCATAAAGCATTCATACACATTGTCTGTGTTCACATAACTAGAAATATCTATATACCCTTAAGACAACGCTAGTTTTCAGCCACTTAATAGTAGCATTTGGTAGATTCTGCCAAAAATGTATTCTTATAACCGTCATCAATTTGTAATAACTTTCTTAGAGTATTTTCAGAAAATATGCTTGTCTTTTCCTTTGCTCAGTCTGATGTTAAGAAAATACACCCTTTACTAGCATGAGAAAAACTGGTGGGGAAAACGTTGCGGACCCCTGGAGGTGAATACCTTCAGCTTTGCAAGGCCCACTAAAGGCAGTTAGCAGGCCCTCTCCAAACTTTATAAATCAAACCCTGGTGAAAGATTTAGTTTCATTTCACAGTGAAAGTAAAGAGCAACAGGCACAACTTCTGAAAGTACTGTACTCAAAAGACAGATCATCCTTTTTATTTCTAAGGCCCTGAGTCGTTGATGCTTGGAAACATGATAGATTTTGGCTTGACATGCCCTGGTTTCAGGTTTTTTTCCTCAGGAAATAGCTAAACATATCTACCAGCTTAAAAATGGGATCAAGAAAACTCTTAATTTTTTCCAATTTTCTTTTAGTATTTTGTCTGTGTATAGTCTTCCTTAATTCAGACTTCCCTCTTAGTGTTTTTAAGTTCAATAAAGTTACTTAAAATGTATGCTAGTAAATGTGAAACCTTAACCTTACTCTTTCCTCCATTTTTTCAAGTCTGCCACTCTCCCCTAGACAATAAAACAAAGTATTATTGTCAAAATTTTCTATACTGACTTACCAAATATATTTGACAATGGAGATTTTTAGTATATTGCAGATTTTTGCATAATTCTGCCACAAAATTAATCCCGTTTCATTTGCATTAAAATTCTGCTCTCAAGAAATGGCTTGCCAAATTAATAAAACAGATATATAATCCTATTAGCAAAGCATTTTGCAAATGCTTACAATTAGTCAGCAACGCCCATATATAGAAATATTAATCTACAATTTTCTGACAGATATTGTTCATCAGATGAAAAAATAGACAATTGAAAACAAACAAAATGAGAAAGAATAAACATTTTATTCATTATTAATATTAATATTTTTTTTTCAGTAACTCAAATTGTATTTTTTCCCTATTAATGAGAATTTACAGTAACTTATATTTACAGATCTTTCAAAGTTCTGAATTCTTCTTGAATCTCCATGTTTTAGGGACATGTACGAATAAAAATAACAGGTCCCCATCAACTCCTTCCAAGTAATTTACTAATAGGAAGTACCAAAAAGGCAGTCAGATTAAAGAAGTGGCTATCCTGTGCATGTATGTTGATCAGCATTCATTACAAATTATAAGAATGAAAAATATCTACTAGGATTCTAGCGAGGGGAAACAGGGAGGAAAATGTGTTCTAAAAGTAAAAAATGCCACATATGAGTTCAGTAAGGTAGGGCAGGGCACGGCAAGAAAGGAAAGAACTACAAATGTGCTTTTTATGTTAATTATTTTTTTTTGAAAGAATCTATCAGTGTCCAATAAATAATATATGTAGGAGTGGAACTGTTTTGCTTTTTAATACACCTTATAGAAATTTGTTTGATAGACACACTGTCTTCTTCTAGAGCATGGTTATTTTTAAGATTGATAGGTTGCATAATTATATTAATATTTTCTTCTCCCCTAGGGCCATTTAACTTCTGTTGAGGGCTTTCTATTCTCACTTTAAATATTTTATGTGGAAACTCTTTAATGAATACAATTTAAATATGTGCTGTGTTTCATGCTGAACCAATGAATACCATAAATAAAACCACTCAGTCATGCTGATCTATTGCACTGTTGGCTTTAAAAAAATCTCTCAGTGCATCCTAACAATATTTCTGTGAAAGTATGCAAACCATTAGACAATTTAAGACCTATGAAATGGCAGAGAGAAAAAAAAAAAAACTGCAAAACTCTGTTGATTGGTAGTGACAATGATAATTTGTATAGATTCATCTTCTCATGTAACTGACAAAAGAAAAGCAAAAAGTTATCCTTTTTGTAGAAGCAACTTACCCTCTCCATCAAAAAATTGGATATGATATATTGAATTATACACTATGGTGCTAGAGTGCTAAGGTTGCAGCAGTTCTCATGGGATTATTGTGTCATACACCTTGGAAGTTCTTGGGTAAAATTATTATACCAGTTTTAGCTTGGAACCCAGTGCATTATCTTATTTTATGCAAATAAAAAAAAAATAGAGCTGAAACACACACAAAAGCAAGGGATCTGAAAAATGTTTCTATGCAATTTAAGCCTCACCTGATAATAATGATTCATAGATGGAGTTACTAGAACAACAGTGTGAGATGGTGGAAGGCTTTTCATAAACACCAGAGGCAGATTAACTAATAACCCCTTAATAAACTGAATGTCATGTAGACTTGCCTGAGCTGGGCAAAGAAAAGCTGCATAACAACTCTCCTCTGGTTAGCTTATTCAAATCAAAAGGTGAAGCTACATTAATATTCTAACAGAGTCACATTGAGAACAGAATGAAGTTTTTCATCCAAACGTTTGACTGGGCAAGCACCGTGTGCTGTGTTTGGGCAAGTTTTTATAATCCTCTAAAGAATATCACAGAAGGTCTTGGACAAACTGCCTACAGGGAGGAGAATTTAAATCCCTAGGTAATATTTGCCATGTTCAAGGATGCTAGGGAGAAACATTTTTATTTTCAAGTTCATAACAAGATTTTGTGTTACATGAGCCTATTAAGGATGGAAAATTTCTTTACCTGTAGAATAATTTCAATAAATATTAATTATGCCCTATCTTTTTTAGACTACATAAAGCTTAACACTTTTATGCAATACACTAATAGCCTTTATTTTTTGACCCAACATTTTCTGTCAGGCTTACCCACAGACATGTTTCTTCAAGTCCTTTGATATATGAAATTAATGGACAAAAATCCACAGAACTTGGGAAGTGGAACTAATCGTGTGAATATGTCTAACCATAACTCCATGTGCTTGCATAGTTCAATCCTATGCCAGCAATGGCAATAAAAATAATTTCAGATATTATAATGAATCATAGCCCATTCATATAATATTTCATAAACAGATGCCTAATATTCTCACTTCAAAATGCTAACCACTTACAAAGAAAGTGAATTTAATGATAATAATACCATACTTAAAAATAAATAATGTACTTACCTATTACTCAAATATGGAACATCTCAGATATGTTATAAAGCAGTTTGCTGGTACCCAGCAATAAAATGCTAGGGAAGAAGAAGGAAACCACAGGGGACATTTGGAGTGATGGTGTTTGCCTTCCCAAATTACATGATGGAACTCGGGTTTCCTGGAGATGGCTGGACACCTGCTAGTCAATGGGAAGTGGTGAACATATTCCTTACTTTACTTTGCTTTACTTATTAAACTGTCTTTATCTCAACCCATAAGCTTTCTCATTTTTTCTCTTGATTTTCTCCACCATCCCAATGTGGAGGAAGTGAGAGAACCTCTGTGATGCTTGCTGGCTGGGGTTAAACAATTACAAGCAGTATAAAAAATGGAAGAAAATTAATCTCTCATATTGATCTTCTCAGCTACAGGCAGCAGAGAACCTGAAATCTGAAGATCTATCTTTCTTTACAAGAAAATACAAAATATTTAGTGAACATTCCAAAAGCAGAGTGGACAAGACAATATTAAAATATTCTATTAATTATACAATTGTGTCTGTGTTCAAAAACTGGAAATCATTTATTGAATGTCACATAAGTGCCCTATGTGTAAAGGCTTATAATCAATATTAGTGTATTAGCAAAGTCATTCTCTTGCAAGTAGCTTGCATTAGCTCCCTTTTCTTGGTATATCCTAAAGCCATCATGTGATTAGTGACCCAACGGAAGAGGAATCTACCATTTTTCTACCGTGCAACATGTTTCAAGAGCCAAGGAAATTCTAGAGTATAGTTAAAGTGTGGGTTAATTCTACATGACAGTATTTTATATCTTGATTTTCATAACTAAGAGCTTAATGCATTAGCATACTAGAAACACTCACGTAGCTCAGGTATATTATCATTACTATCTGGACATAATTAGCAGCACAGTACAGACAGTTGTACCATTTATAACTACTGCAATAATATTTTACAAGTTCATTTTGATCTATTACACTGTAGAATAATTGCCTTTATAGAGATAGTAGGAACATGTAAAGAATCATATGTTATAGCAAGATGTGTAACAGTGACATAGCTGGACTTAACATGGGCCAACATGGTTTTGTTTCCACTTCTTAGGGATATTACTTGAAGGATGAACTTATGTGAAATATTAACTGTTTCTTTCAGTAAATGTTTTCAGTTGTCTTCCTAATGAATTTTAGTGTGTATGTATATATTTGTTATAATATATGTATGTAATACTGTGCTGAGTAGCTGATACCTTTTCTAAAGCCTTGTCAGACACACTTAAATCAGCCTAATTTCTTAGTGAACATCATCATTTACCTTTATTAATTTTAATACATAGTTAATAAAGATAGGCATTAAAAAACAACCTTATTGAATATAGAATTTGACAGCCTATATGAAATTTCCACTATAAATGCATGAACATTTGTTAAAATTGCTTTAGCATCTGTGGGTTGTCACATATTAGCTTTATTATAAAAGTGAATTAGAAAATAAGAGACAGATGACTGGTAGTGCTCCAGTCTGACCTATACTGCTATGGTATTATGAATTAAAACAGTGGTTCAAGGTCAGTAGTCTAGTCACTTGCTTGTCATTTACGACTAAAAAATTAATACAAATTTGAAAAAGGTTTAATAACATTTTCCTTTATTGTTTTATTCAAGTAAAGTAGGCCTTTTGCCATTTAAAATATTTCCAATTTTTATTCTATTTTGGAAAAGACCTATAGAAATTAATTCCTCTTAAATTTTCAGTAAAACTGGCTTCAGTAATCACAAGTAGAACAAAGGAAAGCAGAAATATTAGTATTTGCAAGAACTACCTTTAAGGCCTTCACTCCTCTTGGAAGAGAGAGACAAAGATACCGGAAAATTAATTTTCGTATTTTGGTCTACTGCTACTAAACAATCTATGTGCGATGCTTTATTAAAAGAGTAATGATTGTTAAGCTATCAAAATACTGATAAACACACATGCACACACAGATACTTTTAATGGCTTTGGAAATACTTGAAAACTAAAATAGAGTCTTCAGAGATATTTGTGAATTTCCTTATTTTCTTAAACATTGAAGACTTCCTGTGATCTTTTCTATTTTGGTTCATTTGCATACATGAGAATGTTTTACAAAGACTCTGTTCCTATCTTCCATATATTTTACATGAAGATCAGGGAACAGCAAGTAGAGATAAATGCCTTAGGATGGTCCTTTTATTATTGATGAAGACGTAGAAATTTGCTATGCTTAAAAGATGTCCATGTCAGGGAATGAAAATAATTTAATAGGTAAAAAGACAGTTCTGTTGATACAGTTTGCAAAAGAAGAACCAACACTATACTATGCATGCTTCTTCATGAACACTAGATTTTTAAATAATTAGCTGAGGAAACTTTGGATGTTTGCTCCCAAATGCAGAAATTGATATAGTAGGCATATTGGAAACTTGGTGGAATACCGTCAGTCGGTGTTGTACTGGAACATTAAGATGACAGATTTGGCCATAGCGGTGATGGAAGATTATTTATTAGATGTCAATAGTTCTTAAAATCAAATTACACTAATTAACTACATATCCAAACAAGTATCAAATGATGTACATAATGAAATTACAGTGTCTAAATAGAAAAAAAAAGTAGTGTTTGATCTGTATTACTGATTATACACCTGGGATGCTGATACTGCCTGGGTATTTGTTAGGCTACAGTGGAGACTATATAACAATAAGAGAGCTTGTTAAGAGGAAAATGGGGAAAATTCAGCTCTTTATGGCGTGGAGGCTGCTGTAGAATGCCACATTTGAAATACAGGGCAAACAACATAGCCAGTACAGAAAATTTTCAGAGACAAGAGAGGAAATAGAAGGAAAAGGGATGTTATTACATATAAGAACTGTTCCTTCAGAAAGCTGACCTCAAGTCCAAATAAAAATGAATAATGAAATAAGATGCCGAGAAACACTGCCAGATTAAGTGTAAAAACAGTGCATTAAAGAAGGCCAGAAAGAGTTGGAAAAAGAGCTAACTGATGAAAAAAATCCTGTTAATAAATCTTTGTTAAACAAGTCAGTAGCAGGAAGCATTCCAGTAGTCTGTTAGACTTACTGATGATTAAGCTATAAAAAAAATCCAAAACAGTCAGAGAAGATAAAACACTGATGAAAAATGAACCCATTGCATTAGCATTCACAAAGAAACTAAGAAGATTCTCGTGGTTGAATTTTTCCTGGTGGGCAACTTCTCAAGGGAACTGACTGAAGCAGAAGTTATGGAAGAGATTGCAGTTCAAACAGAATGAACAGTAGCACAAATCAGAACCGAATGGTATTTATTCAAGGCTTCCAGACTGAGTCACAGGCAGCTGTGTGTCACTGCTTTCCTAAAAGTTCCTTAATGCAAGTGGAGCATAGCAAATGTGGTGTCACTGGTTTTGGAAAAGATTCAGGGAAGGCATGGGCAACATTGTACTTGGCAAATTAGTAAAACTATAGTTAATGACACAATTAATGATTCTCAGTTAAATGTGGTTCACTCACAGAAAACCAACTTCTTTTCTGTAAAGGTTCACAAAAACTTTCAGGCTTTTGAGGAAGTGAAAGATCAAGCGATTTTGTTAAGCTGAACTTCTTAAAAAGTTTCAGTGAAACAGGTCACAGAATCATGCAAAACTGAGCAGCCAAAGGGTAAGAAGTAAAGTTCACACATGGACTTAGACAGTTTGCTTCTACAGCAAAGTTTTTTTGGCAGTAGAAGTGAAGGTCTCCTGTAGCAAACAGAACTTCTTTGAGTCTGAGTGACAGGGCAATAAAACAGCCAATGAAATTCAATAAAAGTGGACATCACATGATGCATGTAATGAGAAAACAAGTCCCAGCTTACATACAAAATGAGGGGATCTTTTACATTAAGACATAAGGCCTTTAGACACACTAATTTTATAGGAAAATCTCATACTGTTGAGTCAAAAAAACCCCATTATTAGAAATAAGTAGGAAAAGAAAATGAACTGAAACAGAGATCATACTCCTATGTATATTTTCTACCAATATATTGATTACAGTATGCCATTTTGGGGTTTTTACTCTCTTGCTTCTCCTCCCCTTCTCTCACAAGTACATAGTAAAACTGTAAAAGGTTTGGGTGCAGACAATAAGGACTATCAAGTTTGTAGTTATTTTCATATGAGGCATTAATCTTCACCTGGGGAAAGAGGGATGGAGGTCTACTATTCATTCCTGAAAACAAAGATACCTGAGGGAGTTATGACAGCAGTCTCTAATCAGGAGTGACATGCACAAGCCCATAGACCTTTGAACAAGTGGTTTTTTATTTATACATTGGAGGACATGAAAAAAGCTGGAAAGGAGCTGTAGCCAAAACAAATAAACCAAGATATTTTTTCAGGACTGAATACTAGGTTTCTGGTACTTGTCGATGTTGAAATTTGCTGATGCCTGTGGATGTTAACATTTTAGCTTATGCTGGGCTTTAGGGGAGACTGGACAACTTTTTGTTAGACACCCACAAAGGGTCATTAAATTAATGGATATTATAATGTGACTGGAAATAATTTGGATAAGAAAACAACTTCTTCTGTTCCTTAGGCAATTACAGTTCTTCTATTCCTTAGGCATTTCTCTTAAGCACATGAACATTTATTGCATTCATTTTGTCCATTTCTGTGTTTAAACTGCAGTAAATTACAACAGAAGTGAAGTCCAAGACCAGCATATTGTTTTGAACTGTGCTTCCATGTAAAGTAGCCATCTTGAAATGCTTACCAACCAATCTAGCAAATTGCATAAATGTTGTAAAAGGCAAGTACAAAAGGGAGCAAATTCCTTCCTAACAAATAAGTAGTCCTTTTGTATTCTAATGTGTGAATTTACTGCCTACATTTTAACTATTAGAATTAAAGGGCAATACCAAGTCAAATCCTTGTACAGTTCAACATCAGTGTTAGACCTCTGGGTTCCAAATGATCTGAAATGATCAGGGGATCATTGAAAACGCAGTGAAATAAAACTGTTACTGTAGTTCAGTTTACACTGACTAAGATAAATGGAAGGTACTTCAGAGATTTGTATCAGAGGTGACAGATCTTTAGAGGCTGTTGACTATTCATGCCAGCCTCATGAAAGGAATTCTGTCTCATCCAGACAGACAACTATTGAGATGGGGGATGTAGAAGTGAAAGAAAATATCTGAAAAAGCAGGGGAAACCCCAGATTTTTGGGTTATATAAAGCAGTATATTAATTGAATTACCCACACATGGAATGGATGAAATTAATTTTACCCATGTAAAGGTGGAGTGATCTGTAGCAGGAGCATGGCAATCAAAGTTGTGCTTACATATTGTACCATAGGTGTGGGGAAGACCCTTCATTAAGGGCCAGAAAACAGGACAGTCTGCAAGTGTGCAAAATCCTAGAAACTGAAACTACTCACTGACTGCTTTTTTGAGTCTTCTCAAAGCTTAGGCTGGACTAGGCCAGAATCAGCATTCTTATGGAGCACTGTTTATGTGCAAGCTGGGAAAGAATAACCACTGCATCAGTGAAAACATCAGTCCAAAAGTGTGCCTGTCTCCATGAGGCTGCAGGACTAGATAAAAATGCCCAGCAGAAGTCCAGCCTTTTTCTTTCCAAGAGAGCTTGTGGTATTTCTGTGCCAGATTTCTCTCCATCTGTGGAGCCCAAACCTGCGTCTCTTACAACAGTCTTTGCACCTTCCTTTAGATTTCCTTTATATCAAAAAGATCCCTCACCTAAGATTTCCAGTGTTTACCTGAAATAGGTAGAGAAGAGTAAATGAAAACAAAATTTAAATTTAAGGAAGGCTCAATGTAAAGGGAGAAAATTTTCTGGAAAAAATTTGGATTTCTTTCAGCAGGTTTTCCCAAGTTATCATTGCACCCAAATGCATACAAAAAATTTGTTTCTTTCTCATAAAAAAGTAGCAGCTTTGCAGGGTAAATGCAGGGCTTGTAATATTAAATCCACGTGGATGGTTTTATTTTTTTTTAACATATTAACTGCTATGCATATAAGAAAATACAAAATACTATTTTCCCCAGGCTATCAGATTGTTTTCTAGCATTTTTGCATCACTTTTCATACACTTAAATTTAAACTTAGATTTTAAGGGCTGATTCAGGAAAAGAAGTATGCAAGTATAGTTTAAAGATTGAGATTATAAACTGAAAACTTTTAACAGATTTTGCATTACTACTGTTCCCAAAATTATAACTCCTAAATGTCAGAGAATCCTTGCTGGTCTTTAAGCTATTTTAATGATTTAGTGAAACCTATGTAAATTACATGAGTTTTGAGTCTGTCACAATCTTATATCATTTTTTTTAACCTTTTGCATTTTATGTTTCATATTTTCTATATAAATGGATTTATTTAACCATAAAAACTGGTTTCAACATTAAATGTTATGAAAATGTTTGACTTTTGATGTGTGACTGTATAAAGATCTGGATATTTGTGATTATTCATTTAATGAAAAAAAATACCATAAGATAGTAGGTAAGGAAAAATTAAGATATGAATATTTAAAACACATGTATTACATCCTTAATAGATCTCAGCTGTTCTTCATTACAGAAGTTAACACAAATAATTTGATTACAAGGTTTTGGCGACATTCGTCTTCATCCCTGAACAGAGGACTATTCAGACATAAGTCATGAGCTCCACTGGTTTAACTGAGTTATGAATTATTCCTCTTAGGAGTCTTCTGAGTGTATGTCACTATTCTCCCTGACAATCTTGACAGAGACTATTAATTCTCAAGGCAACAAGAAACAATAAAACTAACTGAAGAGTGCTAACACTTAATAAAATTAAGAAAATTTCTGGTGCTTTATTTAAAAGTTAAAAAAACCAATATATATATATATGTTATGTTTTTTCTAGCTGCCAGTTAATCCACAAATATAAGACTTTCTATGATACTATTTTTTTTTCCTGTTTTTTTTTTTTCCTTTTCCTTGAAATCTTGTAATGAAAATATTTTTTTCCTGTGGACTAATTAGTATGTTCTTAAAGTATTGTCTTTTCCTATATGATAGACCATTCCTGACTGCCACTTTGATGCTGCATATTTTTAGTTTAACCTTTTTGAAGAACTGTAATTGTGGAGCATGAAGTTTTTTATCAGAGCAAAATTAAGGAGAAATGAGACTAGTGATACCACTGATACGATGGAGAAGTGACTGCCTCTTTAGTGTTTCCTCCATGGTTAGCATTGGATATTTGAGAAGCATGACATGCTGAAGGAAGTCAGAGTGGAGCTGTGTAATATAAGACCTGTTAAGGAGAATAGAAAAAAATGAGGTAGCTACTCAGTTCTTAAAATGTCTCTCTTCTTTTTTTTCTTCTTAATTTCAATGTAATCTCTTATTTTAAATCGTTGCAGATTTCCTTCTTAGTTTGTATTTTTATAATTTAATCCTTAAAGGACCTATGTAAAAATTAATCATAATACCTTATCGCAAATAAATACACACCACACTTGAGTATGCACTGAGACTTCATCAGAGAGCTAAGCGTGTGTTTCAGCTTTGTTCTGAATGAAGATTTTTTCTACCTTGGAGCTTTATCCTAGTGCTTTCCATTCCATACAGATTCCTTTAAGCTTCCCATAAGAGATTAAGTTGCCTTTAATGGAAATGGGATAAGGTCCTAACTAAACTGGAATTACTATAAAGCTGTATACCATGTAAATCAGGTTGTCACTTAGTTTAAAAAGTCATAGATAATACTAACATGCTTTTTCCTGAGGCAATAGTTTCTGATTTAATATGGTAATACTCTTATATCAAATGCAGAGGCAGACCTTCATGCATGTATTTCCACTTTATAAAAAGATTGCTTTAAGGTTATCTTGAATTGCCATTACATTTTAAAACAGAAATGTCAATATTGTTCTTAGGCAGAATTCCATTACTATTCCTAATATTCATCATAAATTTGCTTTCAGTAGACATTGAAGAGCTTTTAGTATATAAAGGGGTTTTTTTGTGTTAAAAGATTTTCATCATTAATTTACAATAAAGTGTTAAAATTGCCATTTTCACCCTCACTAACCCATGAAATCAGTTGTCTGTCTGATTTATTGGGAGCTTAGCATATTCTAGCAAATGAGATAGAGGAATAGATGCCTTGTGAGAAATAAGTTTCCATTTTGCAGATATAAAAAGTCTCATAACAAATCAGTTCTGTCATGAAAATTATAAGCGCAAGGCATACTGTGGATCATAAGATTTTTTTTTTCCTGAGTGTTTTTACGCTGAATGCTTTGCTTTCATTACATCTTAGATGAGCAAAAAAGGTCATTTTTATTTATTGATATTTTTGGTCACATGACAGCAATATGGTTACTGTCAAAATTCCAAGGAAGTATGAGATGAACTTTTCGTACCTCACAAAGAATATTAAATCATTATGCCAAGTGTATAATAGATGTGGAATGCCTCCTGTATTAGCAACTGATGATGAAACAATAGAGAACAGAAAACCTACAGTAAAGGAATATAAAGGACAGACTATAAGACTGATCATATACTGTCTTTGAGACATAAAATAACATCAGAGAAACCTATCGAAAATATGTCAGATTAAAGATGCCTCAGATTCACTCCTATTTTAATATTTTTGGTAACAGGAAAATATCTTTGGCATTTTTTAAGGTGTAATTTCTTTAATGGATAAATATAACATCAGTGTTATAAGATAATTAGTTGAAACTTGCATTAGGAAGAAGAAGTTCCTTGAAAAACCATGATAAGTACTTGAAGAAGCTCTGAGCAAACAATACGGACATCTAGGATATTTTCAATTAAAGTAAAAATATTTTAAAGTATACAAAATATTTATCAAAAACTCATAGAATGTATTCTAGTTCAACATTTGGTATAAAATATGTCAGATTTAAATTTTGAACATTTTTTAATAAGAGAAATATAATTTCTAGTGTTATGATCCCTTTCTGATAAACTTCTATAAAATACCTTTGAGTCCCATTGAGGCCTTTGGATTTCAGAGCAGAAGTTACTTATCTCTTAGGATATGGATGAGTTTCACTGAAAACCAGTACATAGAATACCATTCCCTGCTCCTCAAATAAGATTTCAGGGACTGCCATCTTCCTGCTTTCTCGGTTTCTAAAAACTTCAGTGGTTCATATGACCTCCCTATAAGGCACATGTATCAGCTCCTCAGCTTCCCGAAGCACGGAGGGCACTGTCCAACCTAATGAGTCTGACCCCTCACATATCTGTTCTTTTTGGACGACAAACATGGTTTTGAAAATCTATAAAGAACACTTTCCCGTTTCCCCTTCCAGGTCTAAGATACTACTTGCCTTGTTTTTCAAGGGCTAGCAAACACAGCACAACACTTTACCGTTGAGTAATGTCTAATCCCATTTTTTTTGATATTTCCTAAACAAACAGAATGACACAATTCTTCTTAATCTATCAGCACTAAAGCATTTACAGCATTTGGCTGAGTGTCATACATGTAGAAATAAAAGGCTCCCATATCACCAATTGAATTCTGAGTTCATCAGGGCCAAGGCACATAAACATCAGCAAGGGAGTCATATATTGTATGCTTCAGCCAGCCAAATGACATTGCTTTATCGAATTATACAGTATTTAAATTGAAACTGATTTCTAAGTGTTAGAGCACTTATTAGTGAACATTCTAGGTGCAAAAGCTTTAAACACCATTATGCTGTGTCCCAGTGCTAGGAAATGAGTGTGCACTAAGAAGCAGTCAAACAATGCAAGTTACTCATCAATAACTCAGTAAGAACTGAAAATATAAACACCCAAGTCACTATTTGCACTGCCCAGAAGTGAATAGCTAATAAAACTGAGAAGTCTGCTTAGCTTTGTGTAACTGTGAAATAATCACGTATAAATAAAGAAGCAAACAAGATATATGAGTGTCTAACATTTTCCTATCTCAAAAATTGAAAATACTTTTTATTTAAATTTATCTGAAATGTCAGATTATTTTATCTCCTCAAACATAAAATCTTGCTACTTTCTGAAGGCCTGACACTGTATATTATTCGGATGGATAGCACCACTGAAGTTCACCTAGCAGGAGAAAAAGAAAAAATAAAAATTAAATTAAAACCAGGGAAGATAGATGTTTTGTTGTTTGGCTTCATGACCATTTCTGTGATGTTTATTCAGGGTGTTTCAAATGAAACTGGGAGATTAAACTGGCTCTAGCTACTATCTGATCTGGATTAGAAATCCCAGAATATTTCTTGCTCTTCCTCCTTGTTTATTTTTATTAGATGTCGCACAAGGAACTCAGTGCATGAGATCTCCTGACAGCAACCAGGATTTGGCATTGCAGAGCCTGTAGGTATGTTGTGAGGTGCCCCAGTGCTGAGGGAGTGCAGGATAGCTATAGGCATCTTACCACACTCATGACCAAGTTTCCAAGAAATCAGTATTTGTACTCCTGAAAAAGGGACAGCATTCTCGCCTGATGTATTTTCCAGTGCTTACAAGTGTTGCCAAGGCTGATAGCTTAATGGAGAATACACTGTTTGGGCATAAAACTTTCTGTCAGCACATTTTGCTCAGACTTTTAGTTTATGTAAAGCACATTTTTAATCTTTGAGGAAATAATCAAAATCAATCTCAAGGCAAAAACAAAAAAAGGAAAAAGAAATTTGCTAAAAGCCAAAAGTACTCAAAAATTAGAAAATATAGTTAATTTTAATGCTTTTCTGCATAAATCATCATGAAGATAAAATTGTGGTTGACTGGGACTCAAATACATTGCTTTAAAAAACCTAATGATGTCAGACTTCCTTTGGTGCAAAAGCAAAAAGAGTTTCCGTGTCCATGTAATACACACTGCTTGATTTTTCTTCTCAGTTAGTTTCTTAACGTGATGGGTACAGTGATAGATACTGTTGTTATTCACAAGTGTATTTACGTGTTGAAGTGTGCTTTATTTTGCCTTTCATTTGCATTTGAAGAACATAACATCTTTCTTTTTTGCTGAGGACAAATGTCAAGCTAGTATTTGTACCACATGATTTTGTTGCTCTCATGTTCTATGAAAATTCATCTCTCATAATCAGTGAGTTCTAATATGATAAAAGAATCTGTCACTTTAATCCTTACAGTATCAAACTTTCAGAAAAGTTGTGTTTAGCTACTAATAAAGTATTTTAAAAGCTGACTTGCCCATCAGTAGAACCATGCCTTACTTTTTATGGGTCAAGAGATACTCCACAAAAGAAATAAAGACATAGTGGTGCCTACTGACAAAAGGAGTAAGAAGTTAGAGAAAATCCACTTTTGACAAGAGCTTTATTGACCTCCATATGGTAAAAAGAACATTCCCTGCTCAGTCTAAGGGCGCTATTTCTTGCCTATCTCAGCAGTTACTAAGACTTTGCTGAAAGTATCTCTTGAGATGTATATTGATATATCCAAAGACAGAAGACACAGAAGGGAAATAGTAGTTTGCAAATTGCCCTGTAAGAATTTTTCTACTAACCATTACAGCATAGACTTCTGAGGGCTTTCTGAAAACTTTTTCATAAAGATTATCAATATGTTTCCAAATTGCAGTAATAGCACAGTAATTTCTCTATAAATTAATCAGGACTGGAAAGTGTAATCACAGCCTTCCTTTTAATACTCTTGAGATTTGGCTAAATTTGACCTAGATCAGTATAAACATTTTTAGGTTTTGAAATCAGTTTAAGATTCCACAGCTCCATAAACACATACAGTTTACATCTGCTACATGAGGAACAAAGCATGGAAACTAATGATTCCTTACAGAATTGTCCAAAGTGTACCTCTAAGTTTGTATATTTAACTGGATTGTCTGACACTTTCTATTAATAATACACTAAAATCCTGGTGAGTATTCGAGGTGTGTAGCCCCTCAAAGCTTAATGAGCACTGTTAATATCAATTGAAAACATGCTTCAGGGTGAACCAAATCATACCTTGCTGCCAGTATGGTTATATATCTTGGAAGGGCCTGTTATGTGTATTTACTGCTGCCAAAAGCATTGTTTCAGTCTATATGAGATGATGAGTTTTTACATTGAGGTTAATTGTGCTTTTACAGTAGTCACAATTTTCCCAGCATGATTAAAGATAAAATACAACATTGACAATTTTGAGGCACAGCAAGACCTTTGTTAGGCAGCAATCATGTTAACTAGTGATGCAAATTGTGTTAAAATATCTGAGACACAAAAAAAATCAAGATTTGAGAAGGTACCAGCACAATATGTTCTTTTTCTTCTCTTCAAAGTGTCCCCTCTTGTATTATATACTGCATACTGATAAGTGAAACCTGTTTAACAACCAAGTCATTTGTGCATGGCTGAAAATTGGATAGTTGAAAAAAATATTTTCTTTGAGGATAAGTTGAAGGAATCTCTTTTGGTGTTGTAAATCAAATTCATTTTCACAAAATCAAGCTAATTAATTTTTTTTAGTGCTACAGTTCAGGTTTAGTCTGGAATAGAGCTCAAAATTTGCTACAAGTTCGCTGCATGTGGGATCTGCTAAATCAGGACTCTTTAGAAGTGTGCACAGTAATCAGTTTAACTCAGTTCAGCAATTTGGTGGAGGGTGAAATTCCTAATAGTTAAATTTATGTATGGAAAAATATTGACTACCCGCTAGCTACACCATGTGTATCTAAGAGTGGAATTTTCTGGACTGGACTTAGCAAGATGCTGTGCCTCCTGTTCAATTCTTTCTGTTGGAAGAAACCTGCTGTCATTATACCAAGTGCAACTTATGTTCTGTAAGTGTAAATCTAAAATAAATTCCCTTTGACAAAATTACCACACCTTTACATGGAGGTAACTAAGGGCAGAATTTGGTAAAACTTCTCACATTTTCATGATTGTGTCCAGTTAATTCAAATAACAGTCTATTTCTCTGAAGAAATCCTAAGTGGTTTCAAATCTCATACAAGATCATAATATACATAAAATTATATACCTATTATTAAATAGAAGCATTTTCTTGATTACCAGGAAACAGCTGAAAGTGAAGTTACTCTAATAGCTGTGAAATTTGTGTTACACTCATTAGAGATTATTTCCAAGCTGTAGCACAGCTAAGACTTCAAGGATTTGCAGAGTGAAAGATTTGCACTGCATAGACTGCAGTCCTAATTTGTGTAGGATTAGATAATAGAGGATTCTGCATTTTTGTTGAATTCTATTGGTCCTTTGGCTAGTAATTTCTATTTTAGAAATCTGGAATTAAAGATTGCAGTGATCATTCTATTATGTAAAAATTATTAATATCTTGTGCATCCAATGAGGCAAATATTCCCCTTTCATGGAGCTCAAATGAAAAAAAAAAAATCAGATGTTTCATTGTATCAAAAGGACAATATAAAAACTATAGCTTTATGTAACACTAAAAAGTTCTTAGGAAACTCATGTGCTTATTTAAGTTTTTACCACTGGTTTATGTGGTTCATTTTCACCTACAGTGAATCTAAATCTAGCTTCTTCCAGAAAACACACTGACATCACTGTTTATCTGCTTATCACCTTATCAGATTGTTAAATGTCACATATTTTCTTGACCTGAGTTAATTAGACAAATAATTCTTTCAGTCATCCCATTCAAAACTTCTTCATTTGCTGGATAGTATACTTGCTCTGCCAAATGTGTTTGTTTAATTCCTCAGATATCTAAAATATTTCCAGTATATTTTCTCAGTAATTTAAAAGGTAAAACCTTGGTCAGTGTCCAAAAGAAAATCAAGATTTCTAAAATATCAACCTTATATTATTATTTGAAAATAACAATCAATATTTAGGCACCTATTTTTTACATGTTTTTAGATGTCTCTGTTCTAGTAGTATCTCTAGCGTTTGTGTGCACGTGGTAAAACACCAACAGGATTTTTTTATGTTCAGTTCTTGGTCTTCAATCTACTAGTTTTTTATGACTACAGTCATTTGAAGAAATAAATATAACAGCCTTGCAACATCTCTATCAGCTTGTAGATGACTGCTAAATTATACAAATCAGGTCTAAGTTTTTTGTTGTTTTTTGGCTTAGCTTTTGAAAGAAATTACTCAACTAGGGATTCATAGTTATTTTTATTGTTGTTGTTATTAATTTTATACTCCTTCCCTCACTGAGACTGACTTTAATTTTGTCCATATTTTAGCTCACTGCAATTAGTTTAATATGCTGTGGTATCACTAGAATTTAAACTGTTTAATATTTCCTCCCTGAGTTTTGACTTGCCTAAATTGTTTCACTTCATCTTCCTTTTCAGCAAATGTACTTTTAATGCTAGATAGTACAAGTGAGAGAATGAGCCCTATGACATAATTGTTGATCCAGTCTCTTGCTTACACTTACAGTAAGCATGCACTTATTAAATTGTGCCTGCTGCATTTTGGTATAAATATTAATTATTCTTTTTGGCATGTGACAATAGTTCAGGAAATTTTGGAGTGTATAGTGATGGAAGCAATGAAATACTTGTTAGTCTTATGGCATTTTTCTAATGCAAGTGGACTTTACACAGAAAACTACACAGTTGTAAACAAGCATTACATTGAAAGAAAACTTTGCTATATAAAAATATCTTACCAGGTTTTGCAAAGTTCCGTACAAATGTGCTTTTGAGTTGATTCTACCTCTAACTTGGGCTCCTGGTAGGTACAGAGTTTTTGGGGAGATTTTTTGTGTTTAAGTAATGTCACAGGGCAGCTTAATAATTTCCTCTTAGATGCATATGAAACTTGTCTGAAATAACTTTAGATGAGTTGTAGATAGATAACTCATGTAACAGATAACATATACTGCACTTTAACATCAGCTTTTCCTTTTCATGTTTAGCTCATAGATAGTATTCCTTTCACCAAATTAATGAAAAACACTGCATTGACTTGTTCGTGTTGCTGATGTTCTTGTGAACATGAACTTTTTGTTGTTGAAACATGAAAATATCTGTTATTCTTCTATACACCTATGTATGAACATCTCATGTTAACAGCACTATCTGCTAAAGACACGACTGCTTAGATTTCAAGTTCTAGCACAGAGAACATGAGCCATACAACTGGAAAATACATCAAGTCTAGATTGTATTTTTGGTGTTCACTTGCAGTTTTAAGGAAGAAAATGTTATTATCTGCTTTATGATGCTGATTTGTTTGGCATTATAAACTAGGCTAAATGCTGAGATCTCTTTTTTGCCATTTGGCTTGTCACCATTAGCATCACAGATGTTCAGGTGCAAAAGCTGACATCAAATGTTTTAGATTTCTCAGAATCTGAAGACTTTTTCTGATTCTATTTGAGTAGGTAAAGATGTGAAAATGTATCAGTATGAGTGGTTTTACTGTGGTAAACAAACATATCATTGAAATAATAGGACTTTGATGTGAAACATAGTCCCACAGCAATAATAATCTGAAGACATACTAATGACTAATTTATCAATCACACAAATTTCCTAAAACTTTCAAAGCGTTTTAGTTAATAAGTGTCCTCCTTCAGGAGGGAAGAAAGCACAAAAAAATCCCAACAAACATTTTTTAAAGCATGAGCAGAGGAGGACAAGATGATAAGAGGGAAAATAAATTGTTATGTCTTCACAAAGCCTTCCCTTTAACTCCTTTGTAAACACAAATTAAAAAGCCTGGCTTGTACTGCCACTACACTGCCTGATGTTAAATGAAGCAGTGAAGGTCAGGAAACTTACGAGGCATATAAAGAGTAAGATTAGAAAGAGCATAGTAAAGAGAAAATAAAAAAAAAGGGTTCTGATATGGTGTAGAATGTTTTGGAAGGCCAACCCTCTTTCAGACTACAAATCGATGCAATAAATAGCAAACAAGATTTAGTACCTTTGATCCAGCAAGGCATGATAGTTTTCAGTGAATATAATTCTACAGATAAAAATGTTTTCTGAGTAGGAATGCCAGTAGGGAACAAATGAAGCAGGACAGAGTATGTTTTGTCCAGAAATTCAGTGACTTAATTAGAATGAGAGAACTGATTCAACCATTGAAGAAAATACAACAATAAATGCTCTTTTCAATCTCCTTTAATTTGGCCATTTAAAGAAGAAGCAATGGTGAAACATTGCCCTAGATGTTTCCTGTACTGTCAGGCCTTATATGAGAGAGATTAAACAACAGTCATTCCCATGTTTGTGACGAGAGCTTAGGAGCAGCTGATTTTCAGAAACAAGCAAGCACCACTTTGGGTGGTAAATGATTTTGCCTACTAGTTCATCCTGACTTTACATAGCTGCTGAACAATACTGTAGTGGTTTAAAGTTAGTAAGGATTCAGATATCTCTAAGTGAATGAAGCTACTGTATTATTACCTGGTATTTCATTAATCTCTTTTGAGTTTCTTGTATAATACATCCAAAAAGGAATTTGAAACAGGGCATGTGCATAAATACACACATGTTTTTATACAGACATTAAACATACACATATAGCATGTATAACAAAATCTATAAAGACCTTTACAATATGCAGTTCTTTTTCTTCAAAAGATATATCCCTTCCTAATACTGTGCTGAAATACAGTACATCAGAGAGGAAACAGTCTGACACATTCCTGGAGTGTGGGGAATATAAGTTCCTAACACAGTTGATGAGTGAGACAGCTAGGGAAGGCACCCTGTTGGATCTGCTGTTTGTGAACGGGAAGGAGTGGTGGGTGATATTTGAAGGCCATCCTGAGCATAACAAGCATGTATAAAGTCTTTGATTCTCACAGAACTAAGGTGGGGATCAGCAGAACTGCTACACTGGATTTCCAGAAGGCACTTTGGCTTGCTTAGGAGTCTAGTTGAGAGACTCTCTTGGGAGGCAGTCCTGAAGGACAAAGGACTCCAGGAAGGCTGGAAATTGTCCAAGGAGGAAATCTTAAAGGTGCAGGAGCAGGACATCCTCATGTGCCAAAAGACAGTCTGGTGGGAAAGACTGGTGTGGTTGAACAGAGAGCTTTCACTTGAACTCAGGAAAAAAGAGTTTTCTTCTGAGGCCCTCACTATAAGAAACACATTGAGGTGCTGGATGGTGTCCAGAGAAGGGCAACAAACCTCTAGATAGTAAGCCCTATCCTCATAGTGGCTGAAGGAACTTCTGTAGTTTAGCCTGGAGAAAAGGCGGCTCAGATTCTACTCAGTGAAAAATGCACCTGTCCAAACTGTGAAGAGCCAGTGTCTCCAGGGAATCGTTGTGGGAAACAGTGTCAAAGGCTTTGACAAGGTCCAGATAGATGACATCCATGGTCTTCCCTTCATTATTAATGTAAAAGTGAAGTTAGCATAAGAAAACACAATCACATTCTTCGCTCATGCTCTAAGGGGGGAAATCCTGAACTGGAAAAGAAATAAAATGTTAATTAACATCAAGAGGTAAGCAGTCCAGATGTGTATTGAAAGACATATACGAACAATTTTCACACAGAATGAGAACAATAAATGAGAATTCTGTGTCTGTTTTGCAGCTAGCTATATTAAACACTACTAAATAGCGACAAATCAGTGAAAATCACAGACCTTTTTATGATGCTTTGTGCCCCAGTGTAGCAGAATCTCTTTTTGGTGAGGGAGCAGAGCTCTTGAGAAGATGTCTTGAATCTTTTTCATGTATGAGGGAGGCTTTATATACTTTTCAATAAAGTCTTAGCTTCAGAAAACAATGGCAGTGCACTGGACTTGAAATTAATGAATGCAGAGAATATCCTCTGTGTTCTCCCTTGAGCTGACATTTTAATTTTCCTGATCCTTGCAACTAGTGGTCTCACTCATAGTATGAACGACTCATTTGGTGCTTTCTAACTGCTCTTATCTTCCATTTCTTTTGCTATTAATGCCACCACAAGAACAATTTTCTCTAAATTTCCTTTTATTTTCTTTCTTTCTCTTTCTCTTTTCACTATTCTGCCCCTTTTCTTTCCAACCACAAAAAACACATAAAGAGACATGCAACTGTCCTCCTAGTTTCTTTATCATTTTGTTCTCTTTATTATTCTGAGTCTTGAAAACAGAGTAGAGATGTAGTCACTACCTGTATTTTTAATCAGAGTAGACACTCTTTAGTTCATACTTAATTTAAATCCCTCTGTCTGTGGTTCATATTTACTATGCTGGCTTGAACCAGGTTAAAATTGAGTTAGGAACACTGTTTTGTTATGAACCTGTTGAACTTAGCTGGTTTGCCACCACATCTTTTGTTTCACCTGAAGAGAAGTCAAATGCAGACAAGACTTAATTTTGTGTCTTAGGCATGGGGCCAGGCACATCATTTGAGTTTCCAACTGTCAAAACTCTGAGAAGTGGGAAAAACAGTAGTGACAGATAAGAGGATCTAGGAACAAAATTCTGAAATTGCATTATTGGAACACAGGAATTATTGGGTCACTAGGGCACCTATGTTAACATTTATTAACAAGAAGAAATGTGGAGCAGAAATCACAATGGAAAGCAAGATTTGGCAGTTATCTGTAAAGATTTTTCTTTAAGAAAGTAAATGGTCTGAACTATCTTTGAGCAATTCGCATGAAAAGCATCTTGGCTTATGAGAAGCAGAATTGGTGAGGAATTGTGAGTTTGGATTTTTCCCCATGTTTTAATGAGGAGAGTTAGTTTTAAGTCCATAGTTCAGCAACCAAAAAAAAAAAAAAAAATTGAATTTGTCAGGCTTGCTAGCATTATAAGTACCATTGAAATAATTGCTCCATTTCCAGTAGAGACTTTACAGTATAATTAAACAGTAGTGATTTGTATTGAAAATTAATCATATTATGGCTACTGTAATCTGGTCTCCTACAGCTAGTGAGACAGATGGTTCATTTTTTAACGTTATAAATATAAATGAGAATATTAATACCATTAGGAACAAACATTAGTAATATCTAATATATTTATGATACCTTTTTCTGGAATATGTATTTTAAGTCGATTTTTGGGTATAAGAAATAATGTATTTTGATGGTTACCTTATAGTTTAAAGACCTTCTTCCTAGAACAAAAAGAGGTCCCTGGGATCCACCCTTCTAATTCAAACTGTTCTCTTGCAAGATATTACTTTACAGAGGTGTTTGTACTTCTCATGAAGACTGAAAAGGAAGCAAAGAATGTGAGGGGAAAAAAAAAAAAAAGATGTACCCATACAGTATATTATGATATTTGAAAAAAATAAAGTAACTTTGGAAGATTGTAGCACAAATCACTTTATGTACTCAGTCAAAATATTGCTTTTCCAAATAGATAAAGTGATATTGAACTGGATCATTATATACTACAAAATAAATGAGATGTGTGTTCATGTTTATTGCTGAGAGATTTGAGGACTCATAGTATAGCCTAGATACTTTTCTCTTGGCTGATGAGAGCTGTTTTCTACATGTTTATGCATTTCACTTCTATGCCAAACACAGGTATTTGTACTGAGCGTGTCTGGGGAGTTAATTTTCTTTGTAGCAGCCTATATTGTGCTGTGTTTTAGGAGGTGGAACAACAGAGTGTTGGTAACACACCAATATCTTGGCTGTTGCTGAATAGGGCTCACGCAGCATCAATGCATCCCCTGTTTCTCCCTCTGTCTCCTCAGTAAGCAGGCTGTGGGTGGGCAAGAGATTTGGAGAGAGAGCTGGGACAGGTGATCCAAACTGACTAAGGAGGTACTCCAGGCTGCACAACATCATGTTCAACAACAAAAACAGGAGGAAGTTCATTGAAAGTAGCCATTGCTTGGAGACTTGTCAGGCATCTGTTTGTAGGCAGTGATTTTTACATCACTTGTGTTTTTCATAGCCAAGCCAAAGGTTTTACCATGTCAGCTGAAGCTGACAAGTCAAGGCAAATATCAAGAACAAGTTGCCTCTGTAAAGATCACATAACCTATATGCTAAATGTTTCCTTCCCTGTTTCAATAACCAAACACTAGCTGATACAAGAATTTAAGCCATTAATGAAGGTCAAATTCATTGACTCATTAGCAAAGAAAAATAATTAGTTTAGGACCTTCAAATTGGGGTCAAAAGTGTAAAGCAACTTCATGTCCTAAAAAAATAATTATACACTTAGAGTGAAAGTAGGATTTATAATTCAATTGTCCGTCCTGGTTAATTAGATAATTAGTGTGTACCGGTATCATTGCTTACTGTGGTAATGTATGTATAAAATAATGCAGAAGGACATTTTGAAATTTAACAGTACTAGTTCAAATGCAAATGTTGCTCAAATAATATATGCAATACTGAATTTGGGGTGAAGATGAAGGTTTGTGACTTTGAGTGTTGGATAATGAGATAGCCTTCAAAAGGTTACATTTCTGGCTTAGCAAATTCTCAATGGCATCAAACTTCATTAAAAGAGCTCTCGGGATATGTCTACCAGGGACAGCCCCCAGATGTAGGAGAGAAAATTCTGGTGAAGCGCTCTAATATGCTGAAATCCACAGAACTCTTGGGCATGAGGGAACAGTAACAGACTTTTAGAAAACAGTAAACAGGTGGGAAACTTTGTCATAATGTCACTTGAACCAAAATGGCAAGGCCTTTAAAAACCACAAACTGAAACTCTATCTATATATAACAGATGCTAATATATGCTGCAGCTTTATGCTATTTTTTTTTATCTTGACGAACTGGACATCATACAGTACTGCAAAGGGTTCATAGTTTAAAATAAAATTACCATTATGAATGAATGGATACAGACATATTGGGAAGTCTGTAGAAAGACCAACCTTAACATAAGTTAACTATTAAAGAAGCAGGGCAGAAAGCGACCAGGCTGTGTTGTGCCAGTGATGGAGTTGTGCTGTATGTTAAAGAAAGTTTTATTCGAATCATTTTAGTGAAGCAATGCTATCAATGACTAACAAGAAATCTACATAAAATAAATGGCACATAAAGGAAAAATACTACAATATTAGTTTTTTATCAGCTAGGAGAGTTATATATTTCAGTTGGCACAGAAATGATTTAAAAATTACGTAGTAAGAAGACTAGAGAAAATGAGTGCTACGTCTCAAAAATATTTAACAAAGGTCAAAAGAAATCATCATTTTGTAAGAATAAGGTAAGTGAGTTATTTAAAATTAAGAACCCACTCTTCAAAAAGACAAAGGCATTTCTAAGTGAAGAAAAAAAGATCATGATGTCTGTGGTATTAAATGATAAATAAAATAAAAAATATCCAAATTTATTCTGTCATACAATTTTACAAAATATATAAAAACTACTATTATCATTTCAGTACCAAGAAATGAGCCAGAGAGGTTCTAGTCTCAGTAGATGATTAAGGCAGCAAATGACAAAATAAATCCTTAGAGGAACTGAGGAAATAGAAGCCAAATCTTTCTTCTCTTTTCTTTTCTTTTCTTTTTTCGTTTTTCTTTTCTTTTCTTTTCTTTTCTTTTCTTTTCTTTTCTTTTCTTTTCTTTTCTTTTCTTTTCTTTTCTTTTCTTTTCTTTTCTTTTTCTTTTCTTTTCTTTTCTTTTCTTTTCTTTTCTTTTCTTTTCTTTTCTTTTCTTTTCTTTTCTTTTCTTTTCTTTTCTTTTCTTTTCTTTTCTTTTTCTTTTCTTTTCCTTTTCTTTCCCTTTCCTTTTTCTTTCCCTTTCCTTCTTTGTTTCTTAAGGGAGTATTCAGATGTTGTACAAAACTGAAGTATTTACAAAAGAGATTATTAAACAAATTGACCAACTGTAAAAGGTTGCCCTTATCTGCTATATTTATCTAAGAACTCTAAAAGAAATCTATATTAAATGCTAATTATGCTATGAAATTTCATATTAAAAAACCATGAACAACAAAGCTACAATAAATGCAACATTGGTTCTAAGGACTGAAATACGACAAATATCACGCCTGCTTTAAAGAAAGGATTACATAGATTTGCAGAACAGTATTACTTAGTAAACCTCACAAATACACATGCCAAATTAATCAAAAGCTGCAATAATGAACGTTGTTAGTGGACATGTGTTAGCAGGATAAATGGCACAAGGCTTAACAGAATGTTTATTAAGAAGCATCATGCCTTACATATTTTTGGGTTTCTTTGAAGACATCAATAAATGTGCATAAATTCAATCTTGTTGGCAGGGTATCTGCAAGATCTGTCTACGAAAACTTCAGGAAGTTTTGCAGGAATATATGATGTGATACAATATGATATTACTATATTCAGACAAAAACATAATTACATAAGTAGATCAATAATTGGCTAGAAGCTTTGACTCAGAGGTGATGAGTGAAAATATATTTTTCAAAATGAAAGAAGGTCTTTGCTTGGACACATGATGTTCAACAGATTTGGAAGTAATCTTAAAATTGGTCTGAATAATGAGGTGATAAAATTTGTTGGTAATTCAATACAGTAAGAAGGAAATCCCACTGTGAAAGATAACAAGAGTAACTGCATAATCATGTGATGTATAAAATCCAGACCGAATTTACTGTGAAATGATACAGTTGGGAACACTTCACATAAAGAAAATGGGCACTGAACTGACCTTCGTCCTCAGAAGCAAAATAATTTTTGTTATAACAGATTGTTCCATAAAAATGCCACCTCAGTGCTCAGCAGTGGGCAAAGTACAAATAAAGTGTTAAGTACTAATCATGAAAGGGAAAGAAACCAAACCAGAGCATTGTAATCCCACTGCATAAATAAAAAAATGTAACGATCTAAAGAATCACAAGTGTCACAATGTTCTGGCTTTGGCTTGGGTAGAGGTCTTTTTTTTTGCAGTAGATAACATGGGGCTGTGTCTTGGATTTGTACTGGAAACAGTGTTGATAGCATAGGGATGTTTTAGCTGTTGCTGTGCAGTGATTTCAGGGTGTCAAGGCCTTTTCTACTCCTCACAGCACCTCCAGTGAGCAGGCTGGGGTTGCACAAGAAGTTGGTAGGAGACATAGCCAGGACAGCTGACCCCAACTGACCAAAGGGATATTCCAGACTATATGACATCATGCTCATCATAGAAAGCTGAGGAAGGAAGAAGCAAGGGTGGGAGGGAGGGTTTGGAGTGATGGCATTTGTCTTCCCAACTCACCGCTGCGTGTGATGGAGGTCTGTGCTCTCCTGTTTATGTCTGAACACATGCCTGTCCATGGGAAGTGGTGAACAAATTCCTAGTTTGCTTTTCTTGCGTGCACAGCTTTCGCTTTCCCTATTAAACTTCCTTTATCTCAACTCAGGAGTTTTGTCACTTTTCCTAATCTCTCCCCCATTCCAATGTGGAGGGAGTGAGAGAGCAGCTGTGTGGTGATTAGTTGCTAGCTGGGATCCAATCATGGCACATGAGTATCAGGAAAGGGTGAATAGGGGCTAATCCACTATCTCTTCCACATCACAATATGGAAAATTCTAATAAAATAGTAGGAGGCTGGCTAGAAACCAAAGTGCATTCCTCTGTGACATTAGGTTGTGCTACTCTCTGCTATGGCATATTGCTGGTTAAGACAACTTACAGAGACTGAAGAGGAGACTGAATAATTTCACGGAACAGTCATCCATCAAGGTTACAGAAGTTGCATCTGGCTCTGGATTGCCCTAATATGCAACTTGTTGAAGGATAGGAGAAAATTCAGAAAATGCTTTCCCTAGTTACCTGCAGTAGCTTTTACTGGAGGCAGATGATCCTGTTGATCCAGTACAGTTGTTCTTAAGGAATTTTTTGTGGGTTTTTTGTTCCTTCATCAACCATGGGGAACACTTTTTCCTGTGTTTAGATGTAAATTAGTCAGATGTGTGACAAGGCTTCATATTCTTTTCTAGCTAAACAAAGCTATTGATTTTATATGTTCTTATAAAGATAATACTTAGTGAATTTGTGAGATAGTAAATTCATGAGTCCATGCAGTAGTGAGTTCGAAGGTTAGCAAATTAGACCAATCTGTTAAAAGGAGATTGCCTCCTCACACTATTACACTCAATGCACATTTTATGCAAAGAAGGACCTGGGAGTCTTGGTGAGTGGCAAGTTGACCAGCAGTGTGCCCTTGTGATCAGGAGGGCCAATGGTATCCTGGGGTGCATCAGGAAGAGTGTGGCCAGCAGATCGAGGGAGGTGATCCTGCCCCTTTACTCAGCCCTAGTGATGCCACATCTGGAGTATTGTGGTCAGTGCCAGTCCCCACAGTTCAAAAAGGAGAAGGAGCTACCATAGAATGGAGGTCATCAGGGGTCTGGAGCACTTTTCTTATGAGGAAAGACTGAGGGATCTGGGTATGTTTAATCTAGAGAAGAGGAGACTGAGAGGGCACCTCATCAATACATATAAATATATCAAAGGCATTTGCAAGAGGAGAGTGCCAGATTCTTTTCAGTGGTGCCCAGAGACAGGATAAGGAGTAATGGCCATAAACTAAAACACAAGAAGACTTACCTCAACACCAGGAAGAAGTTCTTTACACAGCAGGTGGTAGAGCTCTGGAACAGGCTGCTCAGGGAGCTCATGGAGTCTCCCTCTCTGGAGAGATTCAATCTCCACATTCCTGCTCCAGGTGACCCTGCCTTGGCAGAGGAGTCAAACTAGATGCCCTCCAGAGTTCCCTTCTCACCTTAACCATTCTTTGATTCCGTACTTACATGTCTTTTTTTTCACTTTATATTTATAAGTAAAAATCTTAGGCAGAAATTAAAGTAGAAATAGGTGTAATCGAAATTTAAAAACCATATCATTTCTGAAAGAGTACTGCCAAAATGAACAGTTAGTGAAAGTCTGGGATGTTATTTTTTTTTCACTTATCATATAACTGAAAGCCAATACATTAAAAACAGTTTAAAAAAATGGCTAACACAGCTGTTGCCACCATCTTGTGGGGAGATACTGGTTTAAGAAAAGGTTACAAAAGATACAGACAAAAACTAGATAAGGACAGACTTTACAGAAAGCTAAACAACTTCCAACAATAGAAATAATTCCATTTTGTACTATAAAAGCTGAAGTGGTGGAGTTCATGGTAGTAGAGCTATATTCTATATGCTATGAAGTGAATTATGAAGTTTATTTTTCAGAGAGTCTGTGTGGGCAGAAGACAGGCTGACTGATCTTACAGGGCTATTTCATCTTTAAATTCTTCCATTTGATGATTAATGGTCATTGATCTGACTGCATACACACTGTTCTTTTCATATCAATGTTATAAACTACAACAATTGGATTACTGTCAACTGCTGAAATTCTATTCAGTGGATCACCTTTCCTTGCATTCTTCTTGCTTGAATAATGCACATTTTTGTTCTTTCTAGAGTTTTTTCCCTCTTTTTTTTTACTTGTTGAGAAATGCCTAAGTGACATTTTTTTTACACTAGGACCAATGTGTTTAAGATAATGTTTGTTCAGAAATTGTATTAATAGAGCTTTCTTTCCCTGTATCAGAGTGTAATCTCTATAGAGTACATGAACCTACGCAAACATATATTTCACATGTGACCTATCTTTCTGATGACACTTTATTTTAGAAGTGTTCTCATTATGTACTTTGAGGATGGCTGGAAGGCTTGAAATAACAAAATTCTGTCAAAATCCTGGCAGCACAAGTCACTGCCTTAAGGTTCCTTAACCAAAGGACATACGCATACAGTACAAGATACATGATGGTCATAAGGGGACAAGAAAAGAAATCTACTTTGGTCTTTGGAGCTAACATAAGAGGATTTGCAACGACAGTCATGGTCCTCAGCTGATATAAAATATCAGGTTATTTGTACCAATTAACAATTAACCTGTACAGTGCTGGACAGGAGTCCTTCTAAAGACACTTATACTAAGAAAAATGAGCATTTCTTTTATCCTTAACAATGGTCTTCCTATGCAGCATTTTGGGACTGAGACACAGAGACAGTGGACGTCAATGCTTTTTTTTTCCTATTTTAGGCAATAGATTGTAGACACATTCTTCTATTTAGAAGGCTGTTTTCTGTGTATCATGTTTCCAGTCATATTAATATCTTCAAGTATCATACTGGTATTACTGAAGTGATAGTCCTGAGTTTGATCTGAGAATTATGTTTGCCAAGTCAGAATCATAGCAATCACTGCGGGTGAGCTTAAAATAAGCACCTCTTGTGAAGCTGTGAAGTTGTCCAATAGAAATACAACAGACATGGGACAGAATTAAGAACACCTCTTCCTAAAAATGGTGGCTGTTAAAAGGAACATGTTTTTTTTAATGGCAGCCATTTTGGAATAATTTTCTAGAGAAGCCAGGGCTGACAGATGTCAAGAGGACTCCACAATATCTTGTGTGTGGACTTCTGTTCTGGATTGCCAGGAGGCAACACTATTCATCGCCAGTATTACTGGCAGATTTATCACTGTAAATTCTAATCCTTTTCTAGCATCTGAAAAAACCTGTGTGTACACCTTCTAGAAAGTTCTATGTTTCCTTTTATTCTGCAAATGCACCTGTTGCTTTGTAAACATACTTCCAAATAGTCTGCAAATGTGTTCCAAATAAATCTTATGATAACTCAAGCATCTGAAAATACCTATATCCAAGATCAGCCATAAATATCTATATTTGGATTTATACAAGCATGTAAACATGTATGAATATATTCTTTTTTTTTCAAGGTAGTTAACAAGATTACTTTTTAACTTGTTACTTTTTACTACTATTACACCCAAACCTTTATATCACTAAAAATTGATATTCAGTAGAGTAACTGGGGCAGTTGGTTACTCCTCCTAAATGAACTCATGTACCTATCAGAGCAATATTGAGTTTCCTGGCCTGTATGCTCCTGGCACACACTCTTTCTGTCATAAGAAATTGTCTAAGTCTTCCATGGAGGCACAAAATATGTACACTTCCTTAGAAAAAAAAGATCCTCTTCTATTACATGAGGAAATTTTGCCAGTTACTCCTTTAATCTCCATGATTAGTTTGGAAAAGTAACACCAGACTCATCTAATTTTATCCTAGCTTACACTTCTACTTCTACTTCTATTACAATTATAACCTCAGCTGGTTTGCCCGGGAAGATCTGACTACCAGCTGAGTTATTGTAATAACCTCGAAGGTGGATGTTTGTAGTGAGCGAGGAGGCCGTGGCTTAAAAGAGAGATGGGCTAGATCACTTTCTTCCAAAAGAAAAAGGATTTAATAACATGAAAATAATAAACAAAAAGCACCTGAAGGAGATACTAACAAAAGCACTCACACCAGGGGGAAGAAACGAAAGAGCCTGTGACTTTGGGAACAGGGTCATAACTTTTTAACAGATAGGCTGGGTGGGATTACAGAGGCTGTTATCCCATAGGATTACAGAAGTGACAGACCTACAGGTCGGGGGTCCAATGCATTTGATGGGAGAGGCACTGCAGCAAGATTAGGCCAACCACAATTCAGGGTAGATGGAAAATTCTGGTTGTCTGACCTTATTTGGGGGCTTTGATGTAATAGAAACCCTTGCCTCTAAGAGGCGCACTGTAACATATTTCTGTGCTTGTGTACAAATAGTCTTCTTGCTTTTACTCAGTAGCTTTCTTTATAGTTTCACTTTCCCATTTGCCAAGAGAAATCTTTATGAAAATTGACTGCTATCACAAATTTTATTGGCTTCTCGTTTACTGAAAAGTTTCCTGAGGTGACTAGGTTTTTCTTTCTATATGTGAATAAATTCACTCATTTCTAGTGTTAAGTACTTGGTGAATTGTTTCTATTAAGTTCTCAAAACAGTATCAAAATAGGATTTCAATAATATTTGTATGCCCTATTTCACTGAAGCTATAATGTGTCAAAATTCCCATAGCTTTACTTAAATCATGCTACATTTTTCACTGCCTAGAACTAGGCAAATTATAAAGAAAGTTATTCCTATCAGTGCTTGAAGTAAGTGAGAAGAAAGATTTTATAACAGTTAGAGACAAAATGGTTGAAAAGAGGTGAAAAGAAACTTATTAGGTGGAGGAAACAATGCTATTTTAACTGAGAAGAGACAAAGAAGAAAAGAGGTCCTGAACAGCATCGAAATTTAGACAGAAAATCTTAAAACTCTAACCCTGTTCTGGTAAGTGTCACATACTGGTGCAAATCAGAGCTAACGTGTGAAATTAGCATCTTGACCAGCAATAATAATTCAGGAAGACCTAACATCTAAGTCACTAGAAGCAAAACTCTCTACTTTCTCCTTACCCAACCAGCAATCTCAAAGTGGCAGAGGGAGAATGATAAGGTGGTATTAGTGATGGGAAAAAGAGGATTCCATGTCAGGTGCTTACAGGTAAATCTTATTGACCTGTCCGTCCTTTGTGCTAGTGGGTAAGGCAGCCATACGTCCTCTGAGGATTCCTTTATGACAGCTATTGCCTTAAGGCAAGATAAAGTCTTTTTCCCACCGCAGTAGCACTAAAGGGAATTACAAGAACTCAAGAATAAGGCCTGTTGGTTTCAGTAATAACAGACAGTTTTGTTAAGTTCTTGGATTGGGATTTCCAATACATTGAAATTCAGTCCTCATGGAAAGTAGAAATAATAATAATTTTTACAGGTTCTGTAGGACCCTCCTGTTTGTTAATGAAGTTCTCCTTTCTTATTTAGTGCTCAGTTTTGTACTACAGTAGCTTCATAAGAACAAATATAACTGTTGTTTGTGTCAGTTACCATAAAAAGTTGTATTCCTCAGGATAGTAGGGGAGTGGCTTAATACAAGCAATGATTAACTGTCTTCTTTTAAAACTTTTCTATGTATTCTATCTATTAAAAAGCTAATTGAGATTTCCTTCCATTTTTTGTTTAGAGTGTAAAGGATGAGTAGAAAATTGAGAACTACTTGTTTTCATAAGTTTGTCTACTAGATTTATTTAGAGACGATAGGTATATAAGAACATAGAAATCAGTGGATTTTAGATTATAAAGAACTCTTTGCTCACGCTCTTTGCTCACACTTATTACATTAAGTGTGTTCTAATGAGACTGCAGCTATGTCTGACCTTTGTTTGGTGACTGATAGCACTAAATATCCACAGTCTGAATCTAAGGAAAATGGACATTGAAGTTGAAAATGCCCGAGTGACTCTCAGCAATGGTCAATGAAACTAATTCCTTTTAAAATCATGAGAAAAATAGTTGTTCTCAAGTCAAGCATTTCATACGCTTCAAGAACTTGACAGAAAATGACAGTTCATAAGTTGTTCTCTTATATTTTTGTGTTCTGAAGTGTCTTAAGTAAAACTGGAATGACATATCTCTGCAGCAAAGATGGAATTACCTTTATTCCAAAAAAATCCAAAAGCATAAACTTCCAGGAAGTTTATGCTTTTTTCATAAGGCTTTCATATAACATGAAACTTTACCAAAAAAGCCTAATATAGATTTCAGAGACACTCATTGGCAAGACTGAAACCTCAAGTGAAAAATGAAAGCAAGATTATGTGGTGGATGGTATTTTAAATGCATGAATGACAAAATATGTTAGAAAAAAACCAGAATTGGTGTATATGTCAGAGATGAAATGCAGTGTGCTAACAACAAAAGTCCAGGAGTTAGTGCTACAATCAAGTCTGACTTGACTGAAATCATAATTTTGCCTTTCTGTATAAATAACTCTTTTAATGGTATAGCTTCAGGTTTTCAAAATAGTTTCTGACCAAAACAGTTGGTACAGTCATCATAACTGGTCTTACCAGATCAGGAATAGTACTATTATTGTGACATCATTTGAATAAAAATTACTGTATCATTTTTATTAGTCTGCAATTACTAGGATGGAAAAAGAAAATGTGTGCTCATTAATCCACATCTGATCAATTCTTCAGATGTGTTTTCCCTACCCACCCTTTCTTTTCATGTAGGCCAAACAACTTCAGTTTTCATTGTTTAATTGCATAACAATTTCAAGAAGGCAAGTGGGGAATTAGCTTTTGAAGAAATGTATAAGGCCAAATGTATAATATTCATTTCCAGCTCATAACTAGATTGCTTGCCTTGAGAAAAAGATGCAAAAACATTAAAAAAAAAAGTTGGAGGGCCACAGAAGTTATAATTGTTGATTAATTAAACTGAATTTCTGAGTGAAGGTACAATGTATGTTCTATTGGAAAAAGGAACCAATTACTCTGTTGTAAGCATCCCTATTAGTTAATAAATGCAAATACTGTGTTGCAGGAGGAGCACTCTTTTGTAGTTATTGCACCTGAACAAAAATTCAATTAACTGTGACCATAGTGCCTGAAGATATACATTTTCCAAAGCTGGAAGGATTTCAAACAGCCTTTTTCACATAATGCAGGTATAGGCTGTTTGAATCCACAGATGGAGGCAGCTGACTCTAGGTTTAAAAATTATCTGCTTCATCCAGAATTTTGCAATTTCAGTTCTGAAATTTTGTTTGCAAATACTTGCTGTTTCCTTTCCTCCCTGCTTTTAATACTATGATAGTACATGTATGTAAATGGGACATTTTAAGGAGGGAATCCTCACAGTTTATGATTTGTAGGACTTCTATAAACTGATGTCTTAGGAGATAATTTCATTATTAGGAGCTAAGGAGTTTTCGCTGTGATTATAGCCTGTTCAAATGGAAAATAGAAAATTATTGGTGCATATTTTATTGTCTCTGAATAACTTTGCTTTTTGGTACAAAATCTTTTTAAAAATCAGTGAAAGTACTTCCATTTATCTGAATGGCATAAAGGTAGAATGAGGAATACTCAAATGTGTTTAAATCTATGAAACTACAGATTGAAAATAAGACAACAGTAAGAATCACTTTTTTTTTTTTTGTGACTCTTCTGAAGAAACTGGTGATATTTTAAAATATTTCTGAACTTGCTTAGCAACATGGAAACACCTCTAACTTCAAAAGAAAACCCCAACCACCAAGGCTACTTGTGCAGATAAATAACAATGAAAATCAAGGGGAAAGAAAAATATGGGGAGACCAAAAAACCCACCTTTGCGAACCGACCCTGCGTGCCGAAGAAATGAAACTGAAAATCTTTGGGATATTTTAACTCAGGGGGGTGGGCATTGACACAACTATTCTGGTGTAAATAAGCAGAAGAAAAAACTAAACTTCTCTCCTACTCTCAGAAAACTGATTTAAAACCAAAAATGTTTTTCCTTTGCACAGATTGCAAAGACATATCAGAAAAACAAAAAAAAGCAACAACAAATTCCACTAAACAAAACCAAAGCACTCAGTACTATTAGTCATTATGACTGTTAAATTGTTCGTTAAATAAGATTACGCTTCTTATATTTTATACTCATCCTGCTGTTTGAAAAGAATTTAAACTCAAATCTTTCCAGATTTAAAGGAAATTAAAGGATGGTACCATTTTTTCTGAAGTGAGCTTGATTATGCAAACCACCCAGATAAACATGAATGCTTTTATACAATTTATTTTGATGTTTTTAATTTTTTTTTTCCAAAGAAAAGAAAGTTTGAAAAGATGTCAGTATTGACTTTGTCAGAAATGTCTCATAAAACATTTGTTTGAAGTTTCAGTGAAGCATTTTTTTTTAAGGAAAATTATGATTAAAGTGATTTCTGCCAAGGTTACCATATTCCTGATGATCAAAAAGAAAGAGGATGTCACAACATAGAGAGGGGGTGAGTGAAGGAGAAAAAGGGGATGTAGAGCAGTGCAGCTGCTTGTGAGTGAGGAATGGAAAGCTCAAGACATCTGTGGCTGGGGACCATGCCTTGGCCATGCATGAGCAGACACAGGGATGGCTATGAGTGAGAGAGGTGAATGAGCTGCTGGAGCTGTGACATCCGGGCTCAGCTCTGCATCCGCTGACTGCAAACCCTGATATTTCTATACTCATATGCTTTTCAGTTCTCTCTGTGTATGGCTGGAGGAAATGTACTGCTCAAAGCATGCAGGTTGAACAGGTTTGCCTAAAAAACCCAAAAGTCTTGGGCAAGAATTCAAGCAGCAGAAACTACTCCCCAAGCAAATGTCAGTTTACAAAGCCTCAGTATATGGAAGCCTAAATTCCAGACCCGGTATAATCCAGGTTTTGACCCTCCAAGAAGAAAAATAATTTGATATCTCAGGGTATTTTGCAAAATCCCTTGTGAAGTCTTCAATTATTTTCAAAAGTAACTGTCAGTCCTTGCCTGCTCTTTTGTAGAGAAGAGATTGGTTTGGTGGCACAGCTAACAATGTAGGACACTGCCTTTGCTTCAAGGCATAGCTACACAGTGCTCAGCAATGCTCTGCCCCATAAAAGAAGATTGATGTTCTGATGGGTTTAGAAGCTGAGAGCTGCTTACAGAGTGTGTAGGGGGAAAACTTTGAATTTTGTTTCTCAATTATGAAACAATTAATGTTTATTTTGAAGCTATAGCACTTCTATGTTTAGCAAATTCCAGGGATCTTAAGCTTCACAATAGAAATAAGCTTCCAGCTTTCAGTTTGCTGATAAAAGTTCAAAGTTGTGATCAATGAGTAAGATTAAAAAAAATCTTTGACACAAAATATTTAAAAGCAGGGCAGCTCTTTACTCTGGTGTTTGCAGTGAAACAGTTCATCTCTCTAAGTGAAACTTAATTTGTACTTATTAGCACTCAGACATTATGGTAAGATGTTTATTAGAGATACTTAAGGCAGATGGAGGTAAAATTAAACCAACAGTTTCCCTTTTTTTCTATGATGTCTATTACTCTTAGGAATAACTACAGGAGTAAAGGCTTAGGAATTTGTGTTCCTCAGCCTGTTTGAACCAAATACATGTAATGTCTGTGTGATACTCCTGTAAACACCTTAAATGAAGCAGGCACAAAGAACAAAACTGAAGAATGTCATAAAGCCAGCTGGAAAATGATGAGACAGCAAAAATAATCTGCTCCATGCTGTTAAACTTGAAATGCTGAAGCCGGGGTTAACTTACCCTCTCTTCACAGGTGCTGAAAATACATAGTGCTTAGTGAGTGCACAGAGGAGAGAGATGTCTTCCAAAGGTCGCTCCCTTCGATGTTACATCCTCTGTATGCTGAGCACTGCTGGCAAGGAGACTTATCCTATTGGGCGGAATTCAGCCAGAAAGAATAACCTGTGGAAGCCTTTCCCAAACTCTTCAGGGAAACTTAATGATGTGCAGACCTCCTGCAGTTCAGGGGTGGAGAGGAAGGTGTAGGTCTGGGTCAAAGCCACTGGTACTGATGGGATTCTTGCTGTTGACTGCTGTGTATTTGAGGTCAGGAATTTTATACCTCTCTAGCCAAACTTTCCCACAGCTTGCCCCTTATGTAAAACCCACCATACTAGGCCAGGGTAAAGGTCTTCTGCCTCTTTCTGCAGCTTGTGATAAATGATTAGGAGCATGGGAAGCAGTGAATACTTCTCTCCCAGCTCAGGTATCTGGTTGATGGTGGTCCTGAGACTTCCTACTCCTGAGGCTACAGCCACAGCATCATGTTTAATACGTGGGCATTTCTTCAATGAATTTTCTCAATAATTTTTGAACTCTTCATATTTATTTCCTGTAGCAATGATTTCCCAAGACCAATTATACATACGTGGAAAACAGTTCCACATTAGTGATTTGCTGTTTTGACAAAAGCTATACAATGAATTCTGATGAAAAATGGAGAATAAATGTTGTTTGTTCATATTATTGCAACACATCCAACTTTCTATATACTTTGTATATGTTACATTCTTCACAGTTTCTCTAAACTAAAGACAAGGGAATATGTAATTTTTTTCAGGTAGAAAGTCCCCACATATCTGATCTGTTCTGTTAGTTTGCAACACTTCTGGATCTTCTACGTGATTTTGAGAGGGAGATGGCTAAAGCTATAGCCGATATCCAAGATTCAGACCCAACAAAAATTCAAATTACAGCATACCAAAATAATTTGTTTGCTTTTTTTTTTTTATTTCCAGCTAATCCAAAACATCTTACTTGAATTTTTGACTACTTCTGAATAACAAGCTGATATTTTCATAGAACCATCCATAATGACACCAAGACCTCTTTCCTGAATGAATAATATCTTAATAGTTCTTTTAAGTTTATCACTGTAGATGTGTAATTGTGACTGGTTTTCCCTTCATGTGCATTCCTTTGCATTTATCAGTACTGGGTCTTGTCTGCCATTTTTATCACCCAGTCATTCAAAACTGATTCCTCTGAGTATCTTTATAGTCAGTTCTAATTTTGTACCCTTAATATGCTGTTCTTACCTCCTTATTTCCCCTTTTCCACATTATTTATTAGTAGTTTGAATAGTATTGTGCACAGCACAGATACCTGATGAGCTCTGTGGGCAATCTCCATAGTGAAATACATATTTCTTTGTATCTTCAAGTTCCTATTTTTCTCTATTTCTCTCTGAAAACCTTGTGTTACAAATCTGAGACAGCTACCATCCTCTGGCAATGATGACCTAATCTCTTTCAGAACTTCTTTTAGGATAACTTATAAGTTTATTGGAAATCTAAACATCATCCTGCAGTAATCATGCAAGGGCATGGACTCTGCACACATCGAAAAAGTGCAAAGCCTTTATCGCGTATCCGAAATTCCCTTAAATACCAGTAGCTAACAGGATATCACATCATATAAGCAGGAAAGCTGTTCACCTCAGTGTCTCCCAATCACCTGGAGTATTTCCCAGATGTTGCCTGTTATGGTAAAAGGTAAACAATACCTTACAAGGTCACAAACTGCAATTATCACATCTCATAGGGCTGACACTGTCCAGAAACCCACAATGCTCTCTCAGCCCATCCCCGGTGACCTGGCTGTAATCCCAGGGTCACCTCCGGGTCTGAGAATGAGGCTCTTTCTTCAGCCGACAAGGCCTAATCTCTCTTCCAGCACCCAGTGTAGCCCAACACATCCTAATAAATCTTATCATAAAAAGTTGTCATAAAACTTCAACAGATTTTGCTTCAAGACTTTCTGCAGTGAAAGCGGAGTTGAATCTTCCTCAGAATGTCCCATATCAATGTCCGTAGGTCTATTCCTACATGGTTTCTACCAGCTTGTTCAGTACAAAAATCAATGCTTTTGGTTTATGGACCTTTTTCATTATCATATGCAATCTAGTCCCGTTCAAATAATGATTTATTCATGAAAAGCTCTAATCTGACAGTTCTTTATTTGAGCTCTTTTAGAGTTTAGGGATTAATAATATTTTATTTCTGGTTGTTTTCAGATGGTTTTTTGTTTGGTTTTGGTTTGCAGGGGTTTTTTTTCTGTTAGATTTCTGTTCATTTCAATGTTTTATTCTAAAATCATTCTACTGACACTTCCGTGTAAGATATTTAATCAAAATTCTGCCTTGTAAATGAAGATACATAATGAAGATCTTAAGCTCTTCTACAATGAATCCTAGTAAGAAAAATTCATGTAGCTTTTCTGACCTAAACCTCTATGAATTGATATGAATCATCCCACAGTTTCAGATTATCACACCGCAGACATAATTATAGACTATTTGGATTTAAAGTTAAACTTTTGAAGTACAAATACATTGAGAATGCATTTAGAATTAAAGAAAAAGGTTGAATTAAATCCATTAGTACCTTTTGTTCGCTATTTGCTTGTAAGATGTAACTTCAGGTGACAAAATTTGCAGGGCTCCTTTGGTATCCTGGAAGTATGGCTGAGGAATGAGATCTCTTTTGCATTCCTATCACAGTTTGAAAGATATCCAGGCAATGCTGTTCAGAAATACAGGGCAGCTGTAGCATATGATTTGCAGAAGACTCCACTCTACCTCTTGCATAATAAATACTTGTGACACTAAATTCCTTCTGCCGCTCTTTGTTTCCTTTTGACGACACATCTGTTGATGCTCTGCTTCTTAGAAGTTAACTTATCAAAAATGTTATTTCATATGTAAATGATCTGCCTACTAGCTCCCTGGAAGAAAGGTATATAATCAACAACTATTGGTGTCACAGATATTTGATCGCTGTAACTGCCTGGACAGGACCAAGTGTTACCAGTCCTTCTGAAACAGGAATTACAAATCTGATCAAAGTATTATTACTAATGCTCTTCTTGACCCACATAACAACCCTTCAACCTTTATATAAGAAAAAAATAGAGAAATTCTTTCTTAGAGGGAGCAACAAACACTGTCCAGATCCACTTTATGCTGACTTTCCCATTACACTCTTCTTTGGGTTTCAGCTTTGCTTTTTACTCAATTGCAGCATTATTTTGTGTTTCTAATGGCTCTGAACTGTCTGTGACTTTGACCTAGCAGAAACAACATTAGTCCATTGGGACTCATTCTGTTATATTCATTTGTGGCCCTAGTAGGTGTTTAAATAAAACCTCAGAATTTAATGTCCCCTATATTTACCTGATTAACTTCACATGAAAATAAAAATAAAAACAAAACCAAAACCAAACAAAATCTCCAAAAAACCAAAACCAACAACCCCCCCAACAAACAAACAAACAGACAAACAAACTAAACCTCCAAAGGTACCAAAGAGCATGATATGTGTGGTTGCACAACAAATGTCTGGCACAGCCCATCAACCCAAGTTTTTTAATCCTGCTTGTTGTTAATACTCAGCTTTTCTCTGGAGTGTGGTTTGGGGGGGGGGGTTTTGCTTGCCTTCTTTCACTGAATTTTAAGTCAAAGAGTGGGTCACTGCAGGTGTCATTATATGAAAAAATACAATCTGCAAAATATACATCTAACTTTCATAACTGCAGTAATTTTTTTCTCTGAGTAATTAAAATAATAACTTTTCTTTAAGGAGTTACTATTTTTTTGTGAACAAAGCTATGACGTATTTGAGGTCTTGGCTTTGAGTTCTGGAGATTTTGAATTAAATCCCTGTTTTGATACATATTTTTTATAATTCTGAAATGATGTGTTATCTCCTGATATGACTCAGATTTATACATTTCCATATCTAGTTATTCTTGCTTCTACTCAGAGCATTATGAGAAGATAATTTTAATACTCAGTATTTTGCCAGCAGCCCAGCCAGGCCTTTCTGTTTTCTAAGTATTTAACAATAGTATATTTTTGACAGTTGTTGCAACATCATTATTCATAGCCAGAAACATAAAAAAATCACCACCAAAGAAGAATGTGTTGTTAGGTGATTTTTAAAAAGCAGTGAAATTACTCTGAAGAAAACATTATCAAAATAGTGATATTTAGTACTGCTTAACAGGAAAAAAATCCTAGCGTTGTATTTTTTCCTTTTGTTTTCTCATAAAAAAATATTTTCCATATTGAATAAAAAGCAGCAATCACTTGTCACTCCTTGTCACTTGTCACTTCATTTTGCAATGAAGCAAAATTTTCATACCATAGTCATCCTTTTCTCCTTTAGAAGTCTATGTATTTTTCATTCTACTACCCTGATCCAGTTTGCTGTTAGCATGTGTATCCCAGAGGACTTTGTAACCTACACTCTTCCTTTGGCCTTCTTATGCAAATTCCACTTGCTGTATGCTGCACTCTCCATAATTTAGCCTGATTTACACTGCTATGGGCAAAAAGCCCAAATGTTTCTGTTTAAATTTAAGAGGAAGAATAAGCTTCAATGATTAAAGACTTAAAATATGCACAGAATCCCTTTGTGTGATGGCAGAATAATGGCACATCGCCTTTGTTTAATTTCTGGGGATTTTTAATCTCAACTGTATCAGAAAATGATAACTGCTTCATTGATGCTGCCTTGTCCACTTCTTCTTTTAATGACATAATTCACACACAGAGGGGGATAAGGAGAAGATATTATTAAGCTGCACACAAAATGCTGCTATTTCCTGCTATCTCCTGATGGTTCCTGATCTACTACAGGTTGTCTGGAACATGTTGAGAGAAAAGCAATATGGCCACAAGTGGAAATGAAAGGGAGATAATGTAACTATTTTGAAAGAGAGATAATGTAACTATTTTGAAGCAAAATACTTAGCATATCCTCTGTCCTCTGCTGTTCCTCTTAGTTGCATGGTTTCAGTAAAGTCTTTGAAATTAGCTGTTCTCTGAGTGACATCCGTTTAGGGATTAGTTAGTCATGTAAGGATCAGTGTTTAAGTATGGGCTTGTTCCCTCTTCAACCCATCTGTCATTTTTCTGAGATAATACATTAATTTCCATAGCAACAGCCTGTAATGTTACCAATAGGATTATTATGACTTTGCTGCATGATCAAGCAAAGGAAGCCGGACTGGTCTGGAATAAACTGTTATCCAAGCCCAGGAAGCCTGAATAACAGCAAAGCTGTTATAAAAGCCATAGTTAAGCCTCCTTTGCTATCTGTCACATTAAAATAACTAGGAAAAGTAAGTTAAATGTGGTGTGAATTGTCACCACTTTTAAACATTACTTATGTCCACTTGATTTGGCTTATTCCAGGTTTTGCAAAAGTCCAAGAGATCCAGAGTCCTGGCCTAAATCCATTGCTGCTTTTTAAATAATTAAAAAATACAATCTGGATTCCCAACATTAGCACATTGTGCAACATCCTAAATATCATTATTTTTTGCAGAATAACAGAAAAATTAGAGGAAATTCATTCCAATACTATATAAGGTGAAGTACATGCATTAACAGTATTTTTAAACTTGCTGATATTTTAACAGAATTAGAATTCAATGTTAACAGAATCTTTGACAGATTTGACAGAGGCACTCCAATCACAAACTGATACACTTTGGAGAATCTCTGTTCTTACTATGCTCTGCACCATGTTTTTTTATGACCAATTTCTACATGGAGAATATGGGCCAAACCAGTTAATAATGATTAACAAAAGAAAAAAATATAAAATTAATTAGAATACTGCTGATTATCATGTTATTTAATTAATAACGCTTATATAATCTTCAAAGACTTTTATCTCCTACCAGTTCAAGACTTCTGTATGTCCACATGTCATTTAGAGTGAAAATAAAAGTCCTGTTAGACTGATAAAGGTAAATGTAACAACTATGGCAGTGGAATTATCTAGTTATATGGGTTTTAGTGTAAAAACTACACATGGAGAAAAAAATTATTAAGCTAAATTGTTGCCATACTTTTTTAAGCTAATGCTCTAAGGCATATTAACACTTACTGCTGGAAAAGTTACTTATTGAAGTCTAGAAAACACTCTACATCTACAATAAAGTACTGTGGGTTAGGTGACCCAGATTTGCAGGGAAAAATGAGATGCTGGGACCCTCTTAGAATTCAAGAGGATCTGCTAGAAGTCTTAAGTGAAAAAAGAGGAAATGCTTTTTACCAATAGGATTTGGATGAAATACTTTGGTATAGTAAATTGCGTATGCTGGCTTAATTGCTGAGTTCCCCAACGGATTTCTTGCTGCCATCCTGACTTATTTATTAAAGTCAACCCATTAGTGGCAGAGTATTTAGCGAGCTTACAATCATTTCAGGAATTACTGGGTTTAGCTACAAAATAAACAAGTTTCATGAATAAACTTCAGATTAAATGAACGACAGGCAGGAGTTTTGTTTTGTTTTATTATTTTTTTTAAATCACAACTATGGGTTATACATTAAATATACGTATCTTTATAGGATAAAATCTATTTTTTAATGTATGACCAATCACATTTTACTGTATACAGAATTTTTGTCTTGGTAGCTTGCAAAAATTTAATCAATGCAGTTAGTCTTCCCATGAGTACATTCAGGGGTATATTCATTTCAATATCCTCCTCCTCCTTTGGCAAGGAGTAACCTAGGCACCAGTAAGTACTGGGGAGCAATCAGCTGGAAATCACCTGGGCAGAGAGAGACCTGGTGGTCCTATTAGACACCAAACTAGCATTAGCAAGCAATGCATGCGTGTAGCAAAGAAAATCAACCACATCCTGGTCTGCACAGGGAGGAGTGTTGTCAGCAGGCCAAGGGAGGTGTTCTTTCCCCTCTGCTCAGCCCTGGTGATGCATATCTGGAATACTGGGTCTGGGCTCCCCAGTACAAGAGAGAGAAGATCTTACTGGAGATTCTCTTTGACATTCAGCTGAGCATTTGATGGACAGGTAGAATCTATCAGATGTCTTTTTTTCCAAAGAGGGTCTGTATTCCTGCACTGGAGATTGATGCTTGTTTTCTGTTCAACTGTTCAGACACAATAATAGAACTGCTAAAATAGTATCTAAAAAAAGTTTTTTATTCCACCATGTTTGGAAGTTTGCTGCATATGATTGACCTGAGTAGTTAATTTCTGTTATACTTGTAATTTTCTCTCTGAAGCTCTCACCTCTCACGTATACCAAATGCCAGCTGAAATCTTTGTGTGCCCAGGCTGTAGCTGTGGAGGCATAGATCTCTAGGAAGAAATAAGTGGGTGGAAGCACCAAGCTGTATCTCTTAAACATTATTAAAAGGAAACAAATTTTATTTCATCCACCTAACAGTGGCTGTGGTTTATCCATTTTATGAAGCACTTTTCTTGATTATTTAATTTGTTTTATTTGTTTCACCTGTAGCTAAAGAGATGCCTGAATTCCTGTTTCTGCTAGAATCAATTAACAGTCTTCCAAACTTTGTCTTAAGTAGAAAGCAATTTACCACTTAACTTTACACCTAAAATTAGTATAAGTAAAAGTTCTGTTCTCCTGTTCTGAGCTCAGATGGCAGCAATGTCAAGACAGGCACTGCCATTATCTAACATTCTCTCTTACACACAGATGTACTCTATTTTGACTACTATGAGAAAGAGTAGAGCTACAATTACTGTTCTTGATTCATTCTTACATGAGCTGCTGTTAGAAAAGGGTTTCACCTGGACCACAGCTCTGACTCTTCAGTACTCTTTTGAGGAAGAAGATCTTCCATGCAAACCATACCTGCATCCTAATTAATATTTATGTCATTTAAAGTTCCATACCCATGTGAGCATTGCCTTGAAATCATTGGTGATGGGATGTGTAGTCTGGCAAAAACCAAAACCAAAGCCAACCAACCAACCAACCAACCAAAATTAGTTGTACAGTTAATTAAGCTTTTTCTGTAGCAATTAGACAGCTTAAGGTCTTGGACTGACAAAACCTGAATAGGAATAAGAACAAATCCTTGGTCCTAGATATAGGAAGTATTCCACTTTTGTAGCTAAAAAAAATTGTGTTCCACAGGAAATCAAGTTTCTTGAAACACTCTTCCTAAAATCCAGATTCACTGTCTGCTCTGCCAGTCTAGTCTTGTACACACACAGCTCTACAGCACAAAGGGTGAGACTTGAATATCTTTGCTAACTTACGGTTTGGTGAGATTCTCTTTGTTAATTTCCTGCCTGTTGCCCATGTATTATATATAATACCAATAGCTAGTGAACTAATCCAAACACCTATTTTTCCCAAGGAATTTCCATCCTTTATAAAGTTAGGGCTCCTAACTACCTATGGATAGTTCCTGTAACTTGTAACTCCTTATCCTTTGTAAAAATTCTGAATAATTGTTTTGAAATTCATTCCACATCTCCTAATTTTCTTGCATGTGTCTGATTGCCCTTGGTGGCGTGCTCCTCACTGAAATCTGCTATCCTTCTAATTCAGTTTCTAAGATCAAAGTCCCATACAGTTTCTTGGAAAGTTTGACTTCTATATCTGTATATTTCTCTATAAAACCTCAACTTCCACCTCTCTTAAAAGGATTTTGTGTCACTTCCCCACCTGTTACTTCCATTATGGAAGTAAGAGATTATTTAACTTTGTCAATCCTCTATTCTACAGCAAGCAAGAATTCAGAGCAATAGTAAGTCCATCAGGACAACTTTGTTATCTATGTCATGGCCTATTCTGACATAGTCCATTGCCTAATTCTTTTTAAAGCATTAATCTCCATGGGAATTAAAGTCTTCTGTATTAAAATAAAAACATTTCCCTAGTAACATATGAATGGAGATTTAATGCTGTAGTTTGCAAGCAAAATCACAGAGATGTTTAGTGTGAAGAAGGTGAGTTAGAAGAAAGGTAAGACAAAAAGCTTTCATGTAAGAATTTTTCGTTAGGTATTCATTCTTTGGATATCAGTGTCACAGGGAAGATTCTCAGCTTCCTATTTGTTTACTTCTGTAATTACTTTGTCTCTGCAGTCTCAAGCACTTCCACTCTCCTTTTGAATTCAGGTTTCTTTATAAGTTCTCTTCCTCATACAATCTGAAATATCTAGAAATTCTTCATCAGATACACTTTTTTCCTCAGTGGGATAATGTTTGATGGTGGCCACAGCTCATTCTCGTTGGATCCACTACATATTAACCCCAACACTCAAACACCCTTAATCCTTAGTAAGTGGACAGTTCTCTTTTAATAATCATGCAGCAGTGAGCAAGTTTTTCAATTGTGTCAGATCCACAGTCAAGGTGTGACCATTGCCACTGAAGTGGGTGCAAAGAAGTGAAGCGTAACTGAATTTTCCTCTTACTCAGTACTCCATTCCTCGAACATGGTATATGTCAAAACCTTGGTAGCTGTCAGAGCTCTGCCTTGGATCCTGCTCCCATGTTAGTGCAGCTGTTACCTTGGCTCATGCACATATTTTCATGGCACTTGCTGCAGGTAACCCCATGTCTGCAGCCTCTGTGACTCGGAGAAGGGTATTGCCATCACCAATCAAAATACCACTGCCATGATTTCCCTTCGTATGGCCATCTGGTAGTCATGGCTTTTTCACCTGTGGCAGTCATTCCCACCAGAGTGGTCCGCTCTTAGAATGCCTGATGTGCTGCTATCTGAAGATACAGATGCCAGGCTGCTCTGCCTCACTGTCCCGAGGAGAAATCTGCACCAGTACTTGGGCTGAAGTTGTAGCCCACTTCTGCTGGTACAGCAACCAGGAAAACATTGACAATCGCTTTTGCTGGCTTTTGCCCATAAGCCTTCCTATTTTCTTAATACATTCTCACCTTCTTGCTCAGATACAAAAATAATAGATTTGAGAGCAGCTCTGTCGTCATATTGTGCACAGACCAACCAAATAGTCTTCCTAGACCAGCAGATGATTAAGTCTACAACACTGCAGGAAACATTTTGCTGAGGTTTACATATTCCTTGAAACATTGGCTCAAGGTTCCTTGAAACTGCAGAAGTTTGAATAAATAAAATGTAAGGCAAAAACCTCTTCCAAAATACTGGCAATTAAGACTGCACACCTCCATTTTGATTTAAGCTGTATTTTCAAGGATTCATGCCTCTAACATTCTTACTGTTTTCTAATAAATGCTCTAGAAGCAATACAAAGGAGGTTTGTGACTACTGGATTTACTGACATTTATCTGACACCATAAATATTTGCCCATTTCAAATTATATTTTGCAAGAAATAACTTGAGCTTATTGCTGGAATAATAACTTTTATTTTTACTACTTTTAATATAACAAAGAAATGGAAGATGGGATTCTTGATGTTTCAGTGTCTGTGAGCTGAACAAGATAAAAGCTGAGTAATGTCATCATACTGTAGATCTTTTCCACGAAAGAAATTTTGAGTAATGTTACACACTTGGTTTACTGAAATGGGTTTAACATACTGCATACCAAACAGCAGCTCACCCTTCCTGTCCTTCTGTAAGAGAATAATGTTGTGCTTCAGCATGTGGATAATTTCTCTTTGTGCTAATCACAGAATTAATGAGATTTACAGACTAATTTCTCCCTTTGCTACTTCTTTATTGTATTGATGCACACACTATAGCTTCTTTGTCACTAGACAAGAATAGGTGAGAAGAAGGTGACTTGCTTACAAACGCTGAAAAAGTATCATAGATTATTGTTAATATCGTTATTTATTTTAAAGTATTTGAATGAAAAGGAAAAAATCCAAGTTTTCAGAAGTCCTTTGCACAGCTGATTTCTATCAACTGTGCAATTGGATTGTAATAACTAAATACTTTGGAAGTGAATTTATTTTTATTTAGAAGCTTCCCTGTACAATTAAACCCTACATATCCACTACAAAGTTTTGAATCACCTTATATATTAAGCTAGATGACATTACAGAAGAGGACATGAGCACTGCTAACCAAGTAACATAGTTTAACTACTACACTTTATCATTAAAAACATATGAATTATTAACATCTAAAACCTTAATGTTATTTTTATCACCATAAATGAATGTTTTTGTACAAGGATACCTAGGAGATATGTTGATTCAAGTCTGTGAAATTGAGGTGAATAGTGATTTCTAAAAGAGAGAGTGTTCTCTTAGAAGTTTGTGTATAGTCAAGCCATGTAAAACTGTTTACTATGCTAAATATATATATATATACCAGAAATTAATATTTTTATTTTTTTAAAAAATATAAAACAGGCACAAAAGAAACGTGTTCCAGTAGAGTAGTATGTCTATTGTTTAGAACTTTTTTGTTTTTTAATTTGTGTTTATTTTATTCTATTGGGAAAACTTAGTGCAAACTAGAACATTTATTTAAAATCCAGATGATATCTTGGTATTTTGGGTAAATCTCGTGCATTTGGGTGCACCCCAGGTTGACAGCAGTAAATATTGCTGATGTTTTTAAGTATATTAGTTCAACTTACTCAAAATATAGGGAAAAAAATGGCAGTCCCTGTATGAGAAATCTACATCCAGCTTGTAGACTACTCCATGAGTGCTGTCAGCTCAGTCAATACATAAAATAATTTGAGGAGGCATCTGGTGTTTCTCTCAAAAGCATCAGCTCCTCTGCTTTTTTTCTTCCTTCAGTGGAAAATACTCACGTACATAATGAGCCTGCCAAATAAATAACAACTTCTCTTGTCCTTCTGCAGATTCCTTTCCCCTATGATTAGTTTTGATACTGGATGGCATAAAGGAACAGAGAGTCCTATATAGCAGAGTAAGTGTTAAGCTAAGAAACATCCTAAGAAGCTCAAATTCAGGGCTTAAGACTGTAGCAAAAAAAGCACAAATGGATTCAGAAAAATGAATTTATATTTCTTAGGAAAAGTACTCCTAATCCTACCATTATTCTTTAAATCCATGCCTTAAGAATTGACCAAAGACCTTAACAAATATCGCAAAGCATACTTTACTTCTGTATGCAGAGAAATCCTACATTAAAACAACATCTGGTATAACAGCTTAAAAAAATATTCTTTCTTCCCCTGTGACTTTACAATTACATGACAAGGTATACTGAGGTAGAAGTTTCCATATTTGCCATCCACCTGTCTCTCTGCCGCTTTGCAAACATGATGTTCAAGAGCTGGATTTTTAATGATATTTTTAAAACAATAATTCAATTTTGTGTTGGCATTTGGTATACTAATTTGCTAAAACTACAAAATATGTTTTCTAGACGGTTATTTAAAACTGGAGAAATACATACTCAAATGCTGATTTGAAACAAGTGGTTTAGTTCTTTGTTTTTAATTTGTCCAAGTGTTGCAGTGTGGTGTTTGTGTTTGAGGAGCCTTAGAGCCCGAGATCTCCCACAGTTAGGGTGACTTCCCATTAGGCCTTGCTTTAACATGTAAATCCCTTAGATTTGGTTGGTTTACTGATTTCCCACCCTGTTTTATGTATGACTCTTTGAATAGGTATGATTTGTCCCCTATATGGTTAAGTTCTGGAACCCTCTGTGTTATTCTGTACCCCATTGGTCCCCTGTTCCCTTGTTCCTCCCCATGCGTCCCTCATTGGTTTATCCCCTGTCACTCTGTGCCCTCTCCACCTCCTAGCCCTCATCCTATTGGTTTCAGTTGTCTCTCCGCCCCTTGTGCCTCCCCCTATATAAACCCTAAACCCGCCATTTTGTTTTTTCTTCGGTCCCTGGAGCCCTTCAAGTGTGCCACCTCAATAAAGCCTTGGAACCCCATACCAAAGACCTCTCTCGCTCCTTTGCCTCCGCTGTCGCTCCCTTAACACCGACAGCTGCCAGACCCTTGCAGGAGGCACACAGCAGACAACTTTCCATTCGACCACCAAGCTATTGTCTGTCCTGTGGTCTTATGGACAGAGACCCGCAAGGCAGGTCGCCTGCTTGGCGTCCGGGTGGTTAAGCAGTCAGCGACATGCAAGATGTACTTTGGCTTTGGTAACATTTTCAGTTCTTTTATGTCAGCTAATACTAAGTGCATTGGTAGGATAAGATCAGTCATATGCCCTTACAAAAAATACAAATATACACACAGGTACATCTGCATTTTAAGCATTGAGAACTACTAATGGCTTAATCCAGTAAATCAAGTACAAGATGACTACATTAAGCAGGATGAAGAGACTTGCACACCATGCTTGCCACACATTGTCAGAGAACAGGATTACGAAAATTTTTATTTACAGCTTCTTCTGTATTTTTTGTGCTCCACGTAAATAACACACTACCACATTTGTTCTACCTCCACGGTGCTATGAGTACAGGTTGCTGTTAACACCTTCTACAAGTAAATGCAGAGATTTTTTTGCACTGTCTAGGCCTACCTTTCGACTGGAAAGACCAATATACACTGAAAAGAATGGATCCTTTGTGGCTTTTCTTGGAATTAGATCAGAGTCTAAAAGAGGCAGACAAGTATCCCGTAATATTCTGTTTATTCTTCTTTATGCCTCTTCCTGTGCTACAAGATTTTGGGAAGGCTATAAGCTCTTTGTTTCAAAGAAGAGGCCTGACAGGCTTGTGAACCTAGAAACCGTAGAGGGGCAGTTTTTTTGGTTGATTTAAGATTTCTTGACATCAGGTAAGATCATCTAATTGGAGTTACGCTAAATGTCTATCTAGTCCAGCTCTCTGTCACCAACAGTGGCAAAAAGGAAATGTCTGAAGACCATAAGACAGGATAAAGAAGTGGTTATTTTTATTTTTGTAGTATTAATTTTATGGGACTCTCAGCTGGTGAAAATTGATTCATAAGGCTGCATTCCTGAAATGACTAGAGGGACTGTTAATATTCCACGATATCTTTTCTGGCATTGCTCTGCTCCAACCACCCTTTTTCCATGAATACTGAAAACTTTCTCCACACTAGGATGTGGAGATGAATGAATTCATTTGAAAATGCAGCCCATACCTGCATGAAAGTATTGCCTTGTGTGATCTTCAAACTACAGAAAGAATAAAATTACAACCAAACCAGCCACGTGTATGTGGTAATCTACTTGCACAGGTAGCAGGCCTGAGGCTTCTCAGGTGTCACACCAACTGCACCCAACCATGACTGTCTTGGTTTGAGACAAATTTGGAGGAAAGTCCGAAATGAATGTATCGTCTAATAGAAGGCAAATGTCAGCAGTCCCTCCCCTACCAGGTTCAGAAAGAAATTCCTCAGAGGAAAGTGAAAAAAACCCTATTTATTTAACAATCAGGGTGCTCGCAGGCACCAAAAAGAATGAAAAATGTTAAATAATAAAACCTCTTGCTGTGGAGAAGAAACTTGGGTAGATTTCAGAGTTCTTTGTAGGTGTGGCTCTGCCCTCTCCGGAGCTGCAGTATGGGGCCTCCCGGTGATGTTGTTCCCGAATGGAGCAGAACAGTCCCAAGAAAAGTTCTTACCAAAGGAGGCAAGCAGCTCAGCTAGCAGGCTAGCTAAAAAGCAAAGAGTTTTAACTCTCCGTCTCTCTCCTGAGGATCAGAGCCCAGAGCTGGGAAAAAGCAGGAAGGTGCTTTCCTCAGCTCTGTAGCAGCAGGAATGCCTGGGAGTGTGTGTCCTTGAGCACAAGCTGCTCTGAAAAAATCTCCTGGCTGCTCTCCCCTTTCCTGAGAAACAGCTTAAAGACACAGGAAGGCACAGGATTCATGTCTGGCATAGGGCAGACAGTACGGAATAGAGTATCATGTGCTCACCCCAGGACACCGACACGCATTAGGTTGTCCTTGTTACCCTGCTGAGAACACGTAGCAGCACAGACTGCACACCGTTGCAATTAAAATCTTAAAGTCTCCCAGTCTCTCATCCAGTCTGGTAATTATTTGATTCAACTATCAAGGAAATGTAATAGCTGGTGCTCAGATAAGTGCTTAGGCCAAGTCTCACTACTAACTTGACTGAATGCCTTGAGTACAGCATCCATATCAAGCGCCTACTGAGGTGGGGTATGCACTACATGGATCTCCCTGATTTAATTAGTGATCCCTTGTTTGAAACATTAATAGAACTGCTACTGGTTTAAGTTTGGCCCACTTAAGCCAATTTTTGTGTTTCTCAAGGGACTAGAAAGAGACATACGAACATTTTCAGACATGATGCTGTAGTTCAGTGGACTTAGAGCTTCTGATTCTGTACATTGGGCCCTACTGCTATTGAACAATGTTTTGCCCATTGTATCAATCCATAGATCTAGGTCATTCTCTCTTCTTCTTTCCTTAGATCAAATGAATGTAGCTAGTCAGTGTAATGTCTTATTACAAACATAATACCAGTCTTGAACAAAGACAAATCACAACTACATTTGGTGATATATTTCAGTTGTGGCCCATTTTCTCTAACTAAAAAGTGGCAAATTTAAACTTCTACTCAACAGTTCAAGTGTTTCAAAGAGCTGTTTCACACAACATAGAGTACAGTGGGAAAAAGAAAGACCTTGTGTTTCTGAAAAAGTCCTAGACTTTTTAACTCTATGATTCCATCTGCTCAGATAGAACAATCTCCTCTTTTCAAACACAACTGTTCTTCAGAATGAAAGAGTATAAAACTCTTCAGAGTCAGCCACTGCAAGGGAAAATAATTCAATGTGTTGTAATGCCAGCTACCACATATCATCCATCAGCTTTTTCAGTGGTAGCAAACCACTAGACATGAGCATCAAGGACAGTCTGTATCTCAAAAGAGTCAGCTTCAGGCAGCTTAACTGTTTTACCATTGCTAACTGTCATCTAAGCTGTGACGTGCTGTTTTCACTACTTCTAACTGATGTCAAAATGAAGAGCATAAAAGTAACTGAATAAACCACAAGAACTGAAATAGTTCCTTTATCTAACAGCTTTATACTTACAAATTGCTAGATAAGAAAAAACACTGGTCAAAGGTCGTATTTGTATAAAAAAATTGTTGACTGTGGTTGCTGAACAGAGTTTAAAGTTACTACAATCGCATAATAAATTTAATCCTGAATATTATGTGCTGCACCCATGGCTGCCCAGCAAATGGTCCCCCAAAAAAGAATCTTGTTCTGCTGATGATCTGCAATTAATTATCTTTGGTGAACCACACTTGCTTCTCTTTTCAGGATATTTGTGTGCTTATTACTTTTGAGAATTAAATGGGAAAAGATTTGCAAAAAGTGTTTTTAGCACTTATGTTGATGGTGGTTTTTGTTACAGTGTGTTCTACATTTCTGCAATTTGTCAGACATACATCACTTTATCACTAGGACTGTGGTTTTTGGTTTGGGGTTTTTTGGATAGTTTTCTGGGTGTCTTTTTAAAGGAATACTCTCATCTGCACGATTTCCACCACTGCCATTAAATAGATCCTGTGATTTATGTATTTTGTCACTAGCATGTCATAAGAGTTGCAAGTTGGTCCCGGGAAATTTGTCATTGCTTTCATTGTCAAAGACAGTCTGTATCACTATTTGTGCTGTCATCTGGCAAAACGTTTATGTTTGTTTATTCATACAGTTGGTGAACAGACCCAGATGAGCCTAAAGCAATATGATGCTCACAAAGAATTTTACTTAACTGGGCAAAATTTTATCATTTTATGTATTCATGGTAAAGAGCACTATAGCAGTGGGAACGTAGTGGGAGTGGTGCTCAGTAACACACTTGATTTTTGTCAAACGCTGGACTTACACAGTCAGAGACCAGCTGTGGCACAAGGGTGAAGCGGCCTGCTGACCATTCTGAACTGTGGACCTTTGGAAGCTTAGAAAGCTGTAGTAGGTGATCCTCTCTATTTTTTTTTCCCCTCAGAAGAGGGAAAACATTGGCTTCGAAATAGTGAAGTGCTCACAGGAAGAAAATACTCCCAAGTGTTGATGTCTTCTCTAGATAAATTATCTCAGTATTAAAATTACATTTCTGTGTATGAATATTTAATCTTCAGAAAAGTAAAGCAGGAAATACAGCAAAATCCTTGAGCAATATTTTTAAATAGTCGTTGATAAATTTACAGTTGCTTACAGCAAATTATAAGACAGGAAGGCACAGGATTTAGGTTAGTAGGGGTTTACTTCAACTACAACCTTTTATTAAGCTTTCAGAGAAAGGTAAGAAAATTGTTATATCACCTGAAACTTGAATAATTTTGACTTTTAATACAAGTTTTCTTGCATCATCTTTCCATTTAATCCCACGGACACCTTTAAAGGACTAAACATATTTCTAATCTTACACAGTAGAAAGGAAATTTTAAGTGTCTTCTCTGGAGAGTCAAAGAATTTCTGTTCTTGCTTATGATGGAGTTTAATCTTATTCCCCTTAAGAAAAATAACATAATTTTGCACAAGGAGAACCCAAAAAATAAAGAAATTAAAGAAACTGCATCTTCTGTTTCTGTTGTTTCCTGATTTGTACCTGGCTTTTCAGCTGAAATGTTCTCTGCTGAAAGTAATACATTATAAACCATTATTTATACTGAGAGAGGAAGAATAAATTGCCTGTTTATTAGAACAAGGGAAAGGGAAAAAATATAGAAACTGCATATCCCAGATACTCGTCTTTGGGGTATTTTTTATTTGTTTCATCTATTCTTAGTTGTTTGGGGATTTCTTTTATGACTGTTTAGGAGTTAATTCTTCCTCTTTTTTCTTACATAATTACTCTAACTTGCTTTCAGTTTAACAATAGTCATTTGGATTGCAAAATGTTTTTTTAATAATTTAAAGCTCCTGGACAACCAGTGATTTATCCTCTAGTTTTTCTGATTTTACTTTATCTTGGAAATATTATATGCACTTAATGATAAATTAATTTTTTTTTCTGCAAAAAAATTTGAATCATTCTGCTCATAGTTCAGGTTTCCTGCACTTTGATGTAGGAGTTCTGCTTCTGTTGCCCTAAGTGTCTAAAAACTAATCTGCATGTAACAAGAGAGGCAAATGTATAAATGCCAAAAAGATTGAAACTTTTTCCTCCTAGAAAATTATGGGCGAAATCTTTATTGGCTTTTATTTTACCACACATCTCCAAATAATGATCACGACATTGGTACGTTGTCTATACTGAACAAAGGAAATAAAGAACAAAATCAATATTAGTTTCAGACGGACCTGTTCTACTCTTCCAGCCACAGCATAAAGATGTCATAGTTAGTTATGGTTTATAATGAGGTCACAGAAAACAGAAGAAATTATGGACTCAAGTGAATGACAGAAAATGAAGACCTCTCCCAGCTAGAGAATACTAAAACCATGGATCCCTAGCAAAACAAATACAGGATGCAGTTGCTTGGGTGGGGGAAGGGTACAGAGTTGGAAGCAAAAGCTACTGGAAAACAAAAAGAGGAAAAGAAACAGTAAAATTTAGAGACATGGAAACCTCAAATAATGTTTTTGCATTCTCCGATAGGTTTCTCTGATACAAGTAAAATATATTTTGAAATATACTTTCCTTTTTTCTGTGTTGCCTAACTCAAACTCTTTCACTTTCTTCATTCAAGGACACTCAAATGTCCACTAATTGGTTGTCCAGCATTCTTAAATAAATAGTTTCTTATGAAGATAAACATTCAGAAATAAACTGATCACCCAATACTGCTGGATGAGACAGCATAATTTCAAAGTTACTTACCTTCTGTTGTGACTGCCTATGTTATTTTTACTGAGTAGTACTTTGAAAACCAATACAAATTTTAAATTCTTTTATTACTAACTGCAGTTGATTAAAACATGGGATAAATATGTTTTTGTTTGAATAATGCCATAATACTTTGAATGTCATGCCTGGCTTTATAGATTTGAAAAAGTGAATCATTCTTAGATAGGCATGATGGGGAGTATATTTTTTTTTCTATTCTCCATTCCAAGTCTAATTTCTGGGGGAAATAAACAGGTCCACAAGGTAAATCATATATATATATAATATATATCTACCTATGTATATATGTGTAGACATATGTACAGTTACTTAAAAATGGAAATGATTGTGCAGTAAAAAAGGGATATTAAACTGACAGTGATGGGTTAAGAAATGGTTGACAATAGTTTTTGAAAAGTCTTTGAAAACAACAGGTGTTCCTCTTTCCTGCAAGTAGCAAAAGCAATCTATTAATATGAAATAGTTTTCTAACAATACATGCAATTAAGAACTAGAATGCAGAAAGTGCTGGGGTTTTGATCAAACAAACCTCCTGGTGATGGTTTTGAAACCTTATTAATGAAAATCAGATTCTAGGAAGAACAGATTTTTCCTAGAGAAAAGCCATATTCAAGTATGGTTCCAAGCTCAGCTAAACGTGGTCAGAGAAGATAGCAAAGCTATGAGTAATAGATCAAACTCAGTGGGAAAATTCCAAAGAGTACTAAAAGAGATAACCACTCTAAGTATCATGGAATTGTACCTACCTATCGGAAAAGTCTTCGGGACTGCTTAATATCAGCAGTATATACACTGACTATAGTGTTCTAGAATGCAATGGACATGACAGCTGCTACTGGGATTTGAGTAAATGGTAAATGAAAAACATGACTGAAAAGGATCTAAAATACAAGTATATGAAATTCTTCATTTTGTGGAAGTAACTCAAATTCTAATCAGAACTTCCTCAAGAACATACCCTCAGTGCACAGAAATATTCAGTGCTTGTAAACTTGAATAGGTCTTGGTAGAGAAGGACTGTATTTAAATTTAGCAGCTTGCTGAAACAAAAGACAAAGTGTTCATTTATTCATTCTAGATTTTTTTCAGAGAACAAATGGAACTAAAACCTTTTGTTCATTTCTTTTTCATTCAGCTTCAAAATCAGAATACAGAGCTGATACAAACTGAAAAGACTAATAGAAAGCTATTAGAGTTAGTAACAATTTGCATTAAAAAATCTGTTATTAAAAATCCTACAGAACACAACTGTTACTGTACTTCATGGTAGTGTGATCCATATGTGGCTCTTTTTAAGAGCATGCACATGTCAGAGTTAGAATTCTGTGCAGAAAACAGATATGTAGCACAAATGCATAGGAAAAAAGTGGCTGTTGGCATAGGCAAAATGGATATATGAATGATGTCCCTGACCCCAATACAAGATTTATCTATGCCAGAGTTCTGGAAAGTGGGCAGGCAACAGTGGCAGCTGCTGGTGTGGGAGCAGTTGCTCCTCACATTTTCCCATCTGTCAGGCAGCAGGAGCAAGAATAAGCAGCTGAGCTCACCACAGCTTCCCTATGGCTTTGTGTTCCTGCTCCAGCCATTCCCAGATTCTCACCCACACACCCGCAAAATTTAATTTTTTCTGTGTTGCTGAAAGAGGTCTTGAGCCAGCTCTGGGGATCCTTCTGAGTTACTTGAAAGAAAAAATTATTGAGGCAGCAAAACTGTTGGTCATTGTAAAAGCTCCCATTCTCTTTTCATGATATTAAGCCAAAAGGTTTCTGTGGGATGTTTGTACATCTATTCTGTCTACACATGCACATACAAGCACATCTCTTCCTAACTTTAGTCAGAAAAGTTCTGTGAAAAATAGTCATAAGAATTATTTAGTGTTTCTGGGCTTCTAAAGATGCAAGGAAGCGTTACTATTTCATGCTGTTGCAACCTTTTTGTTATCAAATCTGGGGTCCTTACAGCTTTAGCATTGCAGACCTAGGGACAATCTGAGAGGTCTCTTTAGATGACGTTGGAAAACAGCAGATGATCTAAATCACATCAGATCTATCTTTTGACCCTCTGTCAGTCACTCTTTAAATAAACAAATGTTTCTTATTCAAATACATAAGCTTCTCACCCTCATTCAGAAGTCAGATTATCTCAGCTACCAGAAGGGGAATATGTAAATCCTGTTAGATGGCTTGCTTTAAAATGAAATAAGTCACCCAATACAGCTTTATCAACAGCTATTCGGTTTGTCTAGTTAGCAGATGAAGCACTGTGGCATGTTTCTAAGCTTTTCTAGCTAAGTTGCACAAACTGGCACGCAGAATACAGTTACTACAGCAAAACTATGATTACACTCTAGACCCCTCTCCTCTTTCTTCCTCTATGCTGTCCTCACCAGGAGTAAACCCAACTAAACAAATACATACCATAAAATTGATTAGGGATCTACTTGATGTAGGAGTGGGGAGGAGGCAATGAACAGCTATTTTCACGTATGAAAGAGTTGGATATGCTGATTTACACTATTGATTTCCTCAACAGAGTAGTTTACGCAGTTATCAGTGGCATGACCGAGGAGAACCAAGCAGAGAGGTGAAGAGCTAAGATGAGTATGAAGGGCTTCATAAAAATCATACGGGTGAGAACCTGATGGATAGGTAAGTTAGACAGCAGTGAGGTTTACAACTGAAACCAAAGTAGAATCAAAGAATCATAGAATGGTTAGGGTTGGAAGGGATCTAGTTCCAACCCCCCTGCCATGGACAGGGAAACTTCTGCTAGACCAGGTTTACATGTCATAGTAAAGAACTTCCACCTAAATCTAATCTACTCTGCCTTGAGTAATGATGAGGCATCCCCAGCTAAGGGATGAACATGAAATTGATGCTCCACAGGGAGGGAGTCAGCTCCAGGCTCCGTCATGATCCTGGCAACAAAGGAAAACAAATTTACATCCCTGACATTCTTTCTACCCATCCTTCCTTCTGCCACTTAATGTTGTACTTTTACTTCCTCATTCAGTGATGTATTACAAGAATCCACCTTTCATCCAGAAGCTTCAACTCACTTTGTGTTGTCTTTTTCTCAGAAGAAGAAGAGGAACTCAGCATGAATGTAGAAAATTCCAGAACTGGGAAATGAGGGGGGGGAAAAAATAGAAATCAGGAACTAAGGAGTTGTTATGATCCGCTCTAATCACTGAGGAGCAAGTGAGCTCTCTGTGGATTTCGAATATTCAAAGGTTCCAAATATTCCCCAAAACATGATTAAAACCAAACAAGGTTAAATGTTGATACCAAAAAATTAATATATTTTATTTAACAGTATATATTTTATTTAACAGTAAAAATGGCAAAGAGAAAGAAAGAGAAAGAAAGAAATAGAAAACGGCGGGGGGGACAGATGGACAGCAGGAGTGACAGAAACATACTAAGAAGAAACATATCACTACTGACTGGGTCCCAACAATGTCTCATTGGTCCCCTGCATCTGATTTCTTGCTGCTGAGGGTGCCCCACAGAAAAGTATAGAATCCAAAGGATTAATATACATTTTAGCCAGGTGGAAATGCTCAGTTGCCTCTCCTGGGGAGGGCAAGTTTGACACTGCCTCTTGCAAGGCTGTGGATCAGTTGCATCGTTTCGCATCATGTGCAGCAACCTGGTGCAAGTCTTCAGGAATGAGTCTGGGGGCACTTCAGGGGCCTTTGATGGATTGTGATACCTCCTCTGCTGCCCCTTCACGTGCATGTCCTCTGGATGTGGCTTTCCCAGGGTGGGGGGGGTGATTTCACAGCTAAGCCAGTTTGTGTAAGGGAGGATGGGTGTTCACTGCCTCTGACCAGAGGGTGCACCACACACCCTAGACCCTCCTCCTCCCTGCTTTGGTGGGGGGAGGTCTGTGCAAACCTGGCAGCAGATAAGCCTGGAGCTGTGGCTTTGACCCCGAAGCTGCTGGGCTTGATCCTCCTGTGGAAGCGTCTTCCCAGCCTTATCAATTACTTCTCAGACCTGAGACGCTTAAAATAATAGTGTTGCTTTTTAAAATCTCAAATAGCCTTAGGTGGTTTAACTCACAGTTCAGGGCCTCAGCCCAGGGGCCCCATGCATGGTGCAGTGGTCTTCCACACAGTTTTTGTTACACAAGTTTGTCATTATAAGGAAAAGTCTTTCATAAAAACGTTTAAGCTTTAAACCATAACATTTCTGTCTCTGACAGGAGGTATGAACCAAACTACTTAATTCATACTTCTGGAAAAATTAGTTATATTTTTTTCTTGCAATAGAAACACATTTCCACAGAGAAAATCATGTCTATGGATTTCTACTCATGCGACTGTGGTAAAAGGTCAGGCCATAAATACCTGAAAGATGCAGATGAATTGTAAGAAGTTTGAAGAAAAACAACGGAACTGATCAGACATTTGGAATGAAAACTGATGTAGTCTATCTAGAGGAGAAGTTGGAAGGGAAATGTTAAATCTTTAAATACATAAAAGACAGCTGTAAAGCAAAAGGGTATAATCTGTTCTCTGTGTGCACTGTCAATATAATGAGAATAATGGATTTGAAAGGGAATAATGCAGGTTAATGTCCTAATCAGGAGGAAGAAAAAAGACTAATGGTAAAGGTAATTATACACTTTAATGTAATGCCTTGAAAGATTATAATATCTCCATCACCGGAAATTTTAAAGCAATTAAGAAAAACATGTTATGAAAGTTGATAGTTGTCATGGTTTAACCTCATGTCTTGGTTTGACAGACAAGTGTCTGCAAAAGAAGGCAGGACCCTCCCTTGGAATGGAAAATGCAGCCCCCTTCCCTCCGAATTGTTATAATTTTGAAATTAAGGGGCTTTCAGGCAAAGATATGAGGAATAGGAATAACAGTTCTTTACTAATATATATATATATATAACAAGGCAAGCAAAATAACAATAACTATGGCAGTAACAACAAACAGAACCAGAACCTAGTGACCTTTCTTGGCTGTCAGGCCCTTTCCCCTTTGGTGTAGTTACAGCCACAGCCGGCAGGGGCGCTGGCGGCTCCTGGTGGACAGGGCGGGTGCGATGGTTCCCCCGCGGCTGCAGGGGGCGCTCCGGAGCTAGCTCGGGGAGCACGTGGGAATGGCGGCCCGGGATCCCGGGAAGGGATGGAGGAAAAGCTTCACAAATCTGCTGGGCCGCCAGGGCTGGAACAGCAGGGATTAGCACAAAATCCCGGGTGGTAGACGAGATGTATCAGACTCTGGAGCTGCAGCAGGAGCCCCGGGACGTCTCGGCAGGGAGGGTGTGCGGAGCTGCAGTGTAGCGAGAGGTTCGAAGCAGCAGCAGCAGCAGCAGCAGCGGACCAGCGAGGCAGGCCAGCTGCAGCCCGACTCCCAGTGAGGCAGGGAAAGGCGGGCTTGGGATCCCAGGGGACCCCCCTGAGGCACCCGATCAGGTGGTGAAAAAAGGTCCCTCTTTGAGTGAGGTAGGGTGTTAAATAGTGTCCCTGCGCGATAGCCAGTCCAGCGAGCAAGCTCCACTCATGGCAGAAGGAAGGCGGCGGAAGCCTGCAGCGATGGCAAATTCTTCCCACAGCGATCGCAGCCTCCTTGCCTTGTGAACGCCCGAGAGAACAAGAGCCCAAGGGGTGGCACCCCTTTTTTCCAGTTCAATTCTCATGGCATCTCTGCCCCACAGGAGACAACCCCAGGTGAAAGAGGTTAGCTAGCTGGACCTTTCCCCCTGTGGCCAAGTCTTTTGTCTCTCTTAAGTACCCAGCTATCACTGTGTCTCAGAAACATGTATAGGGGAAAATTCCTTTAGAGAGAGAAAACAAACAAACAAACAAACAAAAAGAGAACGCCTGAAACCCCAACACCCCAATATGCAACTCTGTACCACTCAGTCAGTTTGTCACTCACTCCACTCCCTGCCTCCCCCCTGGTGGAGAGGAGAATTACAGAAAGAAAGAAAAGTAAACTTCATTGATTGAGATGAAAACAGTTAAATAACTGAAAAAAATAAATATGATACTACTACTACTACTACTATAACTACTACTACTTCTTCTAACTTATAAAAGTATTGAGAATTTTGATGAAAAAGAGAGAGTAGGAAAATGAAGAATCATCCACTGCAGTGAGAGATCGGGTACAAAACTATCTCAGGAACATCAAGGCACACAAGTCCATGGAACCTGATGAGATACATCCAAGGGTCCTGAGGGAGTCGGCTGAGGAAATGACTAAGCCTCTATCCACCACATTTGAGAAGACATGGCAGTCCAGAGAAGTTCCCAGTGACTAGAAAAGGGGAAATAAAATCCCTGTTTTTAAGAAGGGAAGTAGGGAGGACCAAGAGAACTACAGGCCTGTCAGCCTTGGCACCCAACAAGATCATGGAGCAGATCCTCCTGGAAACTGTGCTAGGACACATGGAAAATAAGGAGATTATTGGTGACAGCCATCATCGCTTCCCTGAGAGCAAATTGTGCCTCACAAATTTCTAGTCCACCTATGACGAGGTTACAGCAATGATGAATGAGGGAAGAGCATTGATGTCATCAGCCGGAATGCATGCAAAGTATTTGATGTTGTCCTGCGTGACATCCTTTTCTCTAAACTCTAGAGACATGGATTTGATGGGTTGCCTACTCGGTGGTTAAGGAATAGTCTGGATAGTTGCACTCAATGAGTTGTGGTCAATGGCTCCGTGTCCAAGCGGAGACCACTGATGAGTGGTGTTCCTCAGGGGTCAGTTTTGGGACCAGCACTGGTTAACATCTTTGACACAGACAGTGTGCCCTCAGCAAGTTTGCCAACACCGAGCTGTGTGGTGTAGTCAACATGCTGGAGGAAAGGGATGCCATCCAGAGGGACCTTGTCAGGCTTAAGAGGTGGGGCTGTGTGAACCTCATGCAGTTCAACAGGGGCAAGGGCAAGGTCCTGTGCCTGCATTGGGGCAATCCCAAACCGAAGTACAGGCTGGGAGATGAAGGGATTGAGAGCAGCCCTGAGAAGGACTTAGGGGTGTTGGTGGATGAGAAGCCAAACGTGTCTTGGCAGTGTGCACTCACAGCCCAGAAAGTCAACCCTATCTTGGGCTGCATCAAGACCCAAGTGGCCAGCACACTGAGAGAAGTGATTCTCCCCCTCTATTTCACTCTTGTGAGAGACTGCCTGGAGTGCTGCATCCAGCTCTGAGGCTCACAACTTAGGAAGGATGTGGACCTGCTGAAGCGAGCCCAGAGGAGGGCCAAGAAGAGGATCAGAGAGAGTTGATGATCAGATGATCACAGCTGAAACACTTCTCCCATGAAGACAGGCTGAGAGAATTGGGATTTACCAGGCTAGAGACGAGAAGTCTGGGGAGACCTTATAACAGCCTGCCAGTACCTAGAGGGAGTCTGGAAAAAGGCTGGAGAGGGACTTTTTGCAAGAGCATGTAGTGATAAGACAAGAGGTGATGGCTTTAAATTGAAAGAAAGTGGGTTTAGACTAGATATTAGGAAGGCATTCTTTACTGTGGGGGTGGTGAGGCACAGGAACAGGTTGCCCAGAGAAGTTTTGGGTGGCCCATCCCTGAAAGTGTTCGAGGCTGGGCTGGAGTGGGCTTTGAACAACCTGGTCTAGTGGAAGCAGTCCCTGCCCATGGCAGGGGGGTGGAGATAATCTTTAAGGTTCCTTTCAAACCAAGTCATTGTCTAATTCTATGGAATAATACCTGAAAGAAAGAAGTGCTGCACAATACAATTGGTCACCATGCAGTGACCAATGTCCAGTCTGTGTCTGAGCAGCTCCTGGTCAATTCAACCCAAATTTATAAACTAAGCATGACATTCTATGGTGTGGAATATCTCTTTAGCCAGTTCAGGTCAGCTGACCTGGCCATGCTTCCTCCCAGCATTTTGTGCAACTCCTCACTGGCACAACATGGGAATCTGAAAAATTTTTTGTAAGTCCTAGTAAGCACTACTTAGCAACAACCAAAACATCACTGTTATCAACATTATTGTCATAGTAAATCCAAAACCCAGCACTGTACCCACTAAGAAGAAAATTAACTCTGTTTTGGTTAAAACCAGGATCATACACACATGATGATCTCTTTCTGTTCTGCGTTTCTGACTCCCAAGTGAATCAAAACTATATGGATATGTATATATATATATGTATGTATATGTGTAAATGTATGTATGTTTGGATATGCAGCTACTCAGATTTTCTTAAGAATACAGCCAATTTTTCTCACGAACCTAACAGCTGACAAAAATAATTAAGTTTTTTGCCTGCAACACAAAGTGTGCTAGTAAGGAATATAGGAATGTTACATTTTTCAGAGGATTAGACAACTAAGGGAAGGTACCTAATAGGCCTTAAAAATGTGTAACAGCTAATGGCCCTTTCACTCATTAAAGTAATTGATATGTATACTAATAAAGTCAATTTTTTTACCAATTTCTTCTAGACTGAAGTGAAAGTGATTATGAAATATCTCTGTTAAAGGGGTGCTAAGTCGACAAATGTTGGTTTACAACCTGTGCAGTTCATTAACATGCTTTACCCTTAGCTGGACTCCTGCTGATTTGAGTACAACTTTGTAACATTCAGAAATACCAGTCCTCTTTCAAACAATCAAATATGTGGAACTATCACAAAAGTTTTCCATTAGGTCTCTTTACCTTTCAGGCAGTATTTCCTTCCTCATGACATTTGTTTAAGCATAATGTTTTTCCATGTTCATGTAAAACACATGAGAATAGATATTCTTGGTTGTAGGCTAGTGCTTTAATGGGTGGACTGACTCATCCCAGCATGACAATTCTTATCTTCTCTCATATGCTATTTCCTGGAAAAAACCAATTACATTGTTAAGAGTCCTGATATATTTTTCAAGAGTCCCCCACTCAGTTTTGTTAACAGAGGAAATTAGCTGGAGACCCTAGATAATTTCCTAAAATCTGACAGCCTAGACCTTGACCATGGTGGAGATGCAGATAAAATATAGCTTGCTCATATTAGTATTTCAAATTATAGTGAATGAAAAAAAAAAAATAGTGTGATTGTTTTGATTTCAGGGCTGCAGAGAGAAATTATTTTTGCAGTGATAAATCATTCTCAAGCTAAAGTTCAACTGGATATGTTTATTGTAAGACAGAAAGATAAAAGAGCTTTTAGAAACAAAGCAATACAGTCAGTTGCTTTGTGACATTTCTCAGTGGGAGAATCCATTGGCAGCTGTTCAACACAGTTTGTAAGCTAACATTAAATTAAGTCTAAGCGTAGGCAGTCCTTAGCCATACTCTTCCACCTAAATATTGACAAGTTTTGGGTGATTTAAAACCAAACAATGATATTTTACAAGTGAACTCCTTGCCTCATGAACTTTGAGCTACTTAGGCAATCTTCCAGCCTTCTTCACTTTCACGCAGCTACACCTCAGAATTATATTTAAATCAAAGAACTGCAGAACATACATATCACAGGACTGCCATGGGATGGTTTCTTCTTTCCCAGCCTGCAGATTGGTTGGTGTCATGAAGAACAGACAGACAAATAACAAAATGCTGATTGTCACGTGTTCACTTTTGGAGTGATTGAATAAGACAAGGCTGGTCAAAAATGAAATCTGATGTAGAATTTCAGGTGTGTACTTAAAGATATCCAGGGGTTTTTGTCTGAAATATCCACTCACCAAGGCTGCCAGAACCTAGGCAGAAAGCAGTGACAAATATTTGGACCAGTTTTTTTCTAATGACTTTTACGTTAATATCTAATACAATTTAAGTGTTTTCAGTGTTTCAACTTCTGCTTTGCCAGGTTCAGAAAATTATTTCAAATAGGCATCCTAATATTAACTGCAATGTTATTAATGCTTGAATGACAATATTTTTATTGTATTAATGTTTATATGAGAACAGTTTGTAAGTATGCCTGAATTCAGGCAATTTAATACTCAGAATAAATACTTTTTGGTAATTGTGCTTTGTGGTTTTCACCCAGTTCTAGCATTTCCTCAACAATAAAAATGCACAAAGTAGTAGAGCAAGTACATTGCTCGCCTAGGAGCTTCACGATTAGTTTTTCACCTGTGAGAAACCCAAGCATACGGGTAAGGTCAAGGATTTCTAGATCAGAAATCCCAGTCTCCTAAAGTCTCCTCTGTCATCCTTTTACAAGCAACTGGACACAAGAATGACAGTTTGTTTTACTTTTCTCCAGACAGTAGTCATGTGTATAGCCATTTCTTATAGAATATCCTTATCTCAATATGCTACTCCTTCTGGAAATCCATGAAAGTGTCTTGAAGCGATAAAAATGTCTTTTAAAATTAATGGATAAATGAGATATTGCACTTTTCCTTAGAATAATCTTATATTTTTACCTTCATATTTTTATTTAATAAATAGGAAAAAAATATTTTCTTCCCTTAATAATTGCATTATGGTATACCGTAATAGCTCAATATGCAACAAAATAATGAGGCACACATGGTACTTAAAAAGGTATTTATCTCCTTAGGTCAGTGCTAATTCTTCTGAACTCTAAATGTTTTTAATTTCTGTATTACATGCAGCCACATACCACAAAATTATTTGCTACAGTAAGAGAAATAGAGTTCAGATCCATCTAATGCAGATTTAGTAAATACATTGATTTATAAGTAATAAAAGCACTAAACCATGTCAGCTACAAAACAACAAAAAAAATAGATTATGGTAAAATAGGCATCAGAGAAGAAAGGATTTAAAGAAAGAGAAGCTGTTAAAAAGAACCCTTGGCTTTGGTTTGTTTGTTTGGGGGGGGGGAGTTATTTGTTTTAAGATAAAGCCATCTATTCTGAGCATAAAGGAAGAAGTATTTGAAAGGAAAAAGCAATGTTCTGCATTATAGACCAGACAGCTTATTTAGTCAGGTTCAGGTTAGCAGGAAAAGGTAGATACTCCTTAAACCACTTTATTAAATATACAGGCTTGTTGTATTGATTTGATAAGGAGGGAAGGTAACAATAGGAATAAAGAATTTAAGGGAGCCTGGAATTAACATTTTACAAGAAAGGGCTACAGCCACTTACAGTCTGGGTTTTGATTCTCCTAGGACTTTACATCTGACAAGTGACAGGCTCTTTGCTGTATGGTTGATTACTTTGGTAGCCTAGCTGTGTTAAGAATGGATACGTAACCATCTGAGAACAAAAGAAAACCAAGGACTGACCTGAAAAGTAGTGGAAATTTTTCGAAAGTTTTCAAACACTTTCGTCAGTGCCTGGTCTCACACATTTTGTCATGCTGGTATTCTTATCTTCAGTTCATAGCAGGAGGCTCTGTAACTTGAGGTGTTGCTGATGGCCACTACTTTCTGTACATAGGGCTTTATAAGCTGTCAAGGGCTAAGCTGGTTCATACAGCAGTCCTTTGTTACAAAATAGCTTATTTGTTCATAGAGGTAGTCTTTGAATTAAACTTATATTTTATATCCAAGGGTAAAAGGAATATGTTTTATGTGCGACGCTAGTATACTGTCCTTGACCCTATGTATACTGCAACCATGCTATGCCATGACCCACAAGATCAATGAAAACAAAGGTTCTTAAGGTTTGATCTGAGGAACACAGCACCATAATTTAAAACAAAGTGAAGTATGATTTGAGCACCATCTATTCTTCACTGGTTACAGAAGTTCACCTACAGAAAGTTTTTCAAAGTAGGAAAGTCAAATGTGACTGGATGTTTCTGACAGTGGAACTAATGAAGACTTCTTCCAGATGCATTCCTTTTCCCTGAAGCTTTACCTACTGTATTCCAGTAGAAGAGTAGATAAGCGGGTTCTACTTATGAAAAACTGCAGGGAAGAAACCAACAGAGGCTAGTTTCTTCTGAAGAAAGTATTGACTCTGTGAGTTCTTTCTGCTGTTTTCTCATTGGCAGCAGCAATTTGCATCTAATGGCTCATTTTCAAAAAGTGTGAGACCTTTTTTTAGTTCCTGTGAAAATGGACAATACACTTAACAGTTTAGAGTGTTACGAGGAACAGACATCCCGATAATATAGAATTTCATATGAGTGTGTAGTAGTAGCATGAGATACTTTTCTCTTTTGAGCCCTAGAACCCTCACATCACCTTCAAAGGAATTGATGGGATCTCTCAGATTTGTATATGTGCATGTGTGTGTGCCTGTATAAATACATATACATGTACACACACTGGAGGGACAACACACAAACATCTCTGTTTTCAAGATTGATGATGAGAAAATAGAGTTTTTAGACAAGCACTTTATCACCTTTCCTGCTCCTCACGAAGAAAGATTAGTTCTAGAAGACATAGACAATGACAAGACATGTCAACTGGATAGCTCACATTTCTATCATTACAGATTTGAACATTTTCTATAACTTTTTGTCACCTAATAGATGCTTTTTACATCACCTATAAGTTAATTAATCTTTGATGGTACAAAATCAAATGCTACACTAGAATGCACTTACTGTGTGCGTGTTTGCCCTACTAGTTAAGAGAATAATTTTCCATCCTTTCTTTTTCTTCTGTTTGTGCAATATAAGTGCAGACAACCTGGCAGAGATATAAGGGAATGATATATGGAATTTAAAGAGGAATGGATGCTCTCTGCTACAGTAGTAGAATGAGTAATTCTTGTACGGGATCCAATGCCAAAGAAATTTGCTAGCTGGAAGAATCTGAGGATCTGATGAAGCTGTTATTAAACTTACCACACAGCAGTCTTTAATTTTACTTCTCTGAAAGATACAACTAAACAGCAGCTAGTTACAGAAACATGAAAAAAATCCCAACAAACTAGATAGCTACATAATAATACCATAAAATATAATAATACAGAATAGTTTAGAAGGCAACAGATAATTTTCTGAAGAATTCAAAAATCCCTAACAAATTATTGTATTCTGAACACTTACTGTAATCTGAACACTCTTAGTAATGGTGGTGTCCATCAACGAGAATATCTTCCCTTTATATTTTATGACATAAAACCCGTTACTTCTTTTATTTATTTACTTTTTTCTAAGAAGCCTGCAACTGATGAGGAAACAGGCTTAGAGATTGAAATACAAGGGGCTTAATTGAATAGTTAAAATTATTGTATTTATGCTTCAGATTATTTTGTAATGTACTTGATCCCTCAGTTTCTCCTAAGGCAAAAATCAAACATTATGTGCTGGTGGATTTTTTTTTCTCCACCATTTCATAAAATATCAGTTCAGTTTGCCTTTAAGTGCCTTGATAGAACTAGATTCATTTTCTTACCTAGCTAAAGGAGTGGAAGTTGGCTTGGATTGCTGCCCAGTGTGTAGAATCTCTCCCTCATGCACCAAAAATGGGAATCAGATTGAAGGGGGTAGCTGGTTTTACTGAGCAAAAACTCTGGAGTACAGAACTTTTAATTTACCATATTTTGAATTCAGATGAAAGTAACCAATTAGCTGAAATTGCAATTAACCCCATCTAAGCAAATAAATAAATAATTACACTGTTGAACCTTCTTGACTCTGTATAGGGGAATGGTAGTAATAGACTTCAATGTGGAGAGTTGAAATCTACATTTATCAAATCATCATAATAGAATCCAAGCTATTAAATTAATTTCTTCGTGCTGGACAAGAAAGTATTGTGGGACTTTGGATCAGGCAAGGTTACAGTGGGTGCTGTCTGACTTTCTTAGGATTATTGTTAAAGTTACAGCAAACGGTGCTTCTCAATAAGGCTGAGCATAATGAGCGAACATAAGATTTTTCAGGGGAATATACTAAATCTAAGGAAACACCATTTGATTCTGAAAAACAAATATAATGCACTTATGTCACGCTTTAACCCCAGTGAGCAGCCAAGCCCCGTGCAGCTGCTTGCTCGCTCCCCTCAGTGGGATCGAGGAGAGAATTGGAAGGGTGAAAGGTAGAAAACTCGTGAGCTGAGATAAAAGGAATTTAATAGGGAAAGCAAAAGTCATGCACACAATCATAACAAAGCAAAGAATTAATTCACTCCTTCCAGTGGACAGGCAGGTGTTCAGACATCCCCAGGAGAGCAGGGCACCATCACACAGAAGGGTAACTTTGGAAGACAAATGCCGTCACTCCAAATGCACTCCCCTTTCCTCCTTCTTCCCCCCACTTTATATACAGACCATGATGTCATATGGTCTGGAATATTCTTTTGGTCAGTTTGGGTCACCTGTCCTGGATGAGTCTTCTCCCAGCCTCCCATGTACCTCCAGTTTCCCCACCAGCAGGGCAGTACGAAAAGTAGAAAAGGCCTTGGTTCTGTATGATCCCTGCTCAGCAACAAAAACATCTCTATTATCAACCTTGTGTTCAGCACAAACCTACTTGTAAGGCTAGATGGAAGTATGAAATAATTTTTAAATGAACATTTTACAGTTTTAGTTTTACATTGGGCAATAGGTGTGAAATAATTCATCTCATTATCACATTCTGACTAAGGCAAGTCCAAGTACAAATATCCCTGAGAAGAAAGCACAAAAATTGTATCCTATAATCCCTTCTGTCCTTTAGTAGTACCATCTGTAGTGGAGAGCTAAATGAAGATTTTTGAAAATACCAAAAAATATGCAAGAATCCTAGCCCAGCTGACTTTAATGAAAAAATTCTATGAACTTAGATCCTTAAATGCTTGCCTCTGGAACTGTCTGATTCCAAGAATTACACTTTAATAAAAGAAATTGAAAGTAATGAACAGGAAAGAAGACTAATATCTAGGACCAGTCTGGAGCTGATTCTAAAGCACAGTAGAAATATATGCTATTTCTAATTTTGTTGTTAATCTAGTTTGCTAGGAAATGCCAGAGAACATTTTTTTCTTAGAGTATTTCAACTCTATTGCCACTTACAAGAAAGCTGTAATGATTCATAAGTATATCTGGATTCACTATTTGTCTATTTTAGATGATATTTTAATAGCCTATTTTTCACTGCTCTTAAGAGAAAGCAAGTTGAAAAAGCAATTGGGTTGTGTGCAAGGCTATGACTCAAAGAAGTGCTCAGTGCAATCACACATCTTACACTGAATTTTCCATATTTTTCTCTTTTTTTTCATTTGCAAATGAATCTGATGAAGAAAACCTAGCTGAGAAAGCATCATTATAATGTTCAATACTGAAAAATAAAACCATCAGTATATGTCTACCCCAACCTTCTTTCCTTCCCCAAATTATAAACATTACATTAATATGGCCAACATTACATCTCAAGGCATCATTATGTAAATATGTTGAAAATCCATTATAAAAACATTTAATGTACAATATTATGGAGACAGAAATAACTTTTGTAATGCTGTCAACTCTATATATTGAATGTCAGTGAGGGTTCAGCTTGTTAGACATTATTTTGACTACAAAAATTATGGGATACTAAGAAATTGACAGCACAAATACAATTGTCGCACTTTTTCAGATTTTAATAATGCTACTACTCTATGAGAAAATTTCAGATTACAGTTTTCATAAATTCCTTTCTAATGCAGGGGTCCAGGCAGATCAGAGGAATTAAAAGAACTAGGCAGACACTGGGTGAGGTGTTCAAACACTGAAGATACAATGATTTTACTAGAAAATGCTATAATTAAAGACTATTGTAAATGTTTGTATTGTCAAGGTAAAAAGCCAAAAGAATAAGAAGGTGGCTTACTCAAACAAGGTACAGGTGACAGGTACAGTTTTGATGTACCAAAAAATGAAGATCATCTGAAAGGACAAGATTACACAGCTACTTGATAACCTTATGCCTTTTTTTCTGTAGACGAAATATGAAATTGATGGAAAACTAACTGGACAATAGTTTGCTACTTCAGGTTAGTAGTAGTTTCAATAGGATTACCTCGATAAAGCAGGAAATTTGCAGATTGTGCTGTTTTATGTCTGAAATTATACAAATTCAAATGAAAACCCCAAGACTATTGGAATATTATCTGTAAGAACTTATTTGAAAGAATACAGCAAATTATATTGCCTCAATTCTAAACAGTTGTCAGGAAACTGTAAACAAACTTAAATGAAGTAAAAACTGTGTTTGTGTGTATGTGGGTGGATATACAGCAACCAGTACACAAATATTGGTCCAGAAAAGAACAAAGAAAAATGTGACCAAACACAAAAGAGCACTTTTGGATTGCCTTTAGCTGCAGGTTGATGGCAAGCTGAACACGCGCCAGCAGTGCCCTGGCAGCCAGGAGGGCCACCCCTGTCCTGGGGGGCATCAGGCACAGCATCGCCAGCCAGGCAAGGGAGGGGATTGTCCTGCTCTGCTCTGCACTGGGGCGGCCTCACCTTGAGTGCTAGGGGCAGTTTTGGGTGCTACAATATAAGATATTAAACTACTAGAGAACATCCAAAGGAGGGCCGTGAGGATGGTGAAGGATCTGGAGGGGAAGGTGTATGAAGAGTGGATGAGGTCTCTTGGTCTGTTCAGCCTGGAGAAGAGGAGACTGAGGGCAGGCCTCATTGCGATCTTCAAGATCCTCACAAAGGGAAGTGGAGGGGCAGGTACCGATCTCTTCACTCTCATGACCAGTAACAGGACTTGAGGAAATGGCATGAAGCTGAGGTTGGGGGAGGTTTAGGTTGGATATCAAGAAACAGTTTTTTATCCAGAGGGTGTTTGGGCGCTGGAACAGGCTCCCCAGGGAAGTGGTCTCAGCATCAAGCCTGACAGAGTTCAGGAAGTATTTGAACAACACTTTCAGGCAAATTGTGTGACTCTTGGGGTATCCTGTGCAGGGCCAAAAGTTGAACTTGATGATTCTGATGGGTCCCTTCCAACTCAGCATATTCTTTGATTCTAAGATTCCATATACTTCTGAACACATAATGAGTGAAGTATAAACTGTTTTGTCTTATTATAATTTTAGATTATCCACTTAAAGGTAAAGAATAAAGCAAGAACTATTTGCATAACTGAATTTTCTGAAAAATATTAATCTGTTTTTACTTTAGTGTTATTTGATTTGTGCGTTGTTGGAAATCCTCTCTCTTAGAAAAGTTAAATCTAGAACAATGACAAAGATACCTCAGTCTGAAGTCCTGATCTTTCACTAAATTTTACATTTCTCCAGACCTCCTCATTGCAATCTTGAAGGCCTGTTCATTACAGAATCATAGAATCATAGAATATCCCGAGCTGGAAGGGACCAACAAGGATCTCCAGCTCTACAAGGCAGTAGCTCCACAAGAGTTGTGGTAATCCATCATTAATATTGTGTAACATCAACAGCAGCTGACCACAGTATCACTAAGTACATATATATCATCCATTCCCTGAGAATCCACGTTATAAATACAGTCACACTACGTTATTAGGAGTCCAGCGTTGCCCAGAGAAACCCTGCAAGTGCCTTCTACAAATACAAGTTTCATAAATTCAGTCTTTCTTAGGTGAGACCTTAAAGTGTGAAGTAAGAGAGAAAAACAAGAAAAAACCATCGTTTTCATCTATAGCATTTTTAGATTGGTGCATGTTGATATGAATCAGAATATAGAACTGAGAGGAAAATAGCAATGCTTCTAAAACCAACAAAAATTATATAAATATTATTGGGAAAACAGCTCTTAAAACCACTGGGATGCTCCAGCTATGTAATTAATAATTTACTGAATAGTTCCACAGTACAAAAAAAATCTGTGACATTCAGTAAACTCCACCAGAAACATCACACATTTGAGACATACCGTATAATAAATGATCAGCTCACTTGAGCACATAAGTTCAGACACTCTTGAAGCTCAAGAGTATTTCTGTAGTTAATTGGCATAATCTCTGCAGGGAGGATATTTTTAAAAAGCAGGATTAGATTACACACAGTTACCCTTGAAACTGAGTAAAAATGGTGTTACACAGTGAAAGAAAATCTTATCAGACAGTCGTTTATCTTTTGAAGTTTATTAGGAGGTTCAGACATCCTAGCAAATTGCCATTCTACTCAGAAAATTAGTCTGCTTTTGTAAAAGGAAGGGTATGAGTGCCTGAAACAGTATTCACAGAGGATGAACATGGAGATAATACTTTTCTGATTTTTTTTAACTTTAAAGGCAAGAGACATTTTCATTTTTATAGACTGTAATAACTCTAAACAATATTCTGCTAAAAACTCTCCAGGGTCAAAAGCTTCCCTACAAACATCTATGACAGGGACAACATAAGTTTCTAAGTAAGTTTCTGAATTTTTCTGACCTTAACAGTTTAAATGGCAATATGTCAGATTCACCAACTACTCCCTGTAGGAAGGGAATCAGGGCTCTGTCCATCCTAGCTCTCCCAGCTGGCAAGTACAATCCTTTTATTCAAAAGAAAATAGACTTTTGTTCCCTACAGATATGAGCATCTCTGCAGTCCCTCAGCTTCTCTCTGAAGACATCTTTTTCTTGTGGCTGTTATAATATTTAAAATAGGATTCACTGTGTTTATATATGTAGATAGATAGGTATATGTACATTGCCCATTTTCTAGTTTTTACTCTTGTTTGACTGAAAGTGAGGCATAAATCATATGTCAAAGTTTCTTTGATTGAAACTTTATCTTTTTTTTAAGATGAAGTGACTCCAAAAGATGCTAGACAAATTAAAGAATATTAGAAAAAAGGGATTATTTTCAAATATGTGGTATTTCATAGCCTGGTCACTGGCCCTTAGAACATGTGCAAATTTTTCATTGTTGCTTGATTGCAATTTAAAAATATTTTGCTATGCAAAATAAAGAGAGAAAAAAAACATTTTAGCATATGACAGAAGTCTGCTTGCAACCTTCACTGTGCAGCTGCTTTTTATCAAAGTATTTTTGATGACCTGTAACTCAAAAAACAGCTTGACAGATTTAAATTCACAATTTGTAGGAAATACACACATTTGGGTGCCACTCTGCAACAAATCCATTTCCACTGCAGAGGCGATAATCTACATAAACCATACAAACCTTCATATCTAGGATTAGCTCTTGTTAATCCTCTTTTTACTTCTCTCCACCATCTTTCCGTTCCCTGCTGCACCAAGCATAAATGATTTGCTTTCATATTTTAAGTCTTTATGACCTATCTCTGCCCAACCTTTCATCTCTCCTGTGATAGCAAGACACTGACCCCCACCTACAGTTTTGCACGCAGTACCTGTACATGTATTTGGTGATATTTAGCTGCTTTTCAACAAAGAAGTTCCCTCCTTTTCCCAGACCATCTTGAGGGAATGGGCAGTATATTCTTTTCATTCTGACCTCTCATATCTTCAAAAGGATGACATTATCTTTCTTCAAGTCCCTGAAATCTATTCTGTGCTTTACAGCCAATAATGGGTAGGAAAATGAGGTGTTGTGACTCAGGTGTATCCCTTATATAATTTCCCCCATCCTGGATATCAATAATTGTACTCCCTCTACTAATGTAGTAGTACATAGCTGTGTTGGTTTTTGTGATACAGATCATTCTCTGTACTTGATTGCTGACGGGATAGTTTTCACCAGAACCAGTCAAACACATTTTTTTTCCCTTTATTCTTTTTAGAATGCTGAGATTGTAATATGTCCAGCTTTGGAAAATTTCAGGTATCCTGAAATGCGTGGTAGTGTCTAATGCTGGAATGAGTACTTGGGTTCTGGTGCTGGATTCATAAATAATAATTTATCATTCTAGAAGCTCTGACAGAATTTTCTGACAAAAAATATGTTACTGACATGGAGAAATTCCATCTTAGAGCCTGAGTTACATATTAAAGTCATTTATCTTCTTCCTGAAAGTCTAAAGTACCCTCTCAGTTGGCAGCTGGCAGCCCAAAGAAATTAGGGGCATTGGTTTACTCTGACCACAGACTCTGAAGTGTGGTAACTACTCACTCTTCTCTTCTTATTTATCAACAGGCCTTTTCATGTACACTGCCTCACCTCATATCCTATCTTTATTGAAATCCTAATATTCAACACGTTTTTCTGACATTAGTAAAAAATAACCTAATAGAAAAGAAATAAATTAATCTAAGTGAACAGGTGCTGTCTTCTACTTTGACTTACACCAGCATTTCAGAATTAAATGTAAACTTTGTAAATCTTCCCCTTTTTTCCTATGGTAAAAACTATTTTATGACTACTAAACAATCACTGTAGTTGATGTTTGTCTGTTTTCACTAGGCAAAAGACATAAAGACATGCATCAGTCAGACCTGACAGAGATGCTCATGCATCATGCTCAAATGTCATGCCAATTTAGGCCTTTATAGCATTAAAAAAGCAGTAACTTACGCCTTTCCAGTAGCATGCAAACATATAATTTCTCAGTAACATATGCTGTTAAGGTATTAATTAACTATGCTCTTCCTAGCTGAAAATAATAGAAAATCTTTTCAGACTCCCTGTGATACAGGTGCTGCCTATTATGGGGCTAACAGAAAAGGTTAAAAACACAGCCTTCCATTTTTTGAAACTTGTGTCATTTGTCAGCCTCAATTTCCATGTAACAAGCAATAAGATGAAATGATAAAATGATGCTTCACAGAAAAACTGTGAGGCAATAAAAAGATATGCTCATCTGGGAATGTTGCCATCAATTCACGCTTTTCAGTGGGGAGAAAAATAATTATGCTGAACTGGCTTTTATGTGCAGAGTAAAATTTGAATTGTAAGCATGTTTTGTATTTATAATTGTTATCATTTAGCTGGATTTTAAAAGTGGAATTATAATGGTGAATAAAAGGTGCAATTAGCCTTTCTGTGGTAGTTATGCATGAGTGATAACATATAAATCCCTTGTGATTTTGTTTTTGCAATCTGCTAACCCATCTAATGGACAGCAATAAATAGCTGATAAGGGACAGAGTGTTAATCTCTGCAGTTGCTCTGTTTCCAGGGCTTGACTATTGGTCTACAGACTCAAACTAGTGTGGATAGTTATATTTATATATATTTGAATTGAGGAGGTTTTTTACAATTACGTAAAAGAGAGGGCAGAATAGATGTACCAGTATCTGCATGCGTATAAACAATGTGGATTTTCCTTTGCATATGGTGGTGCTTCTGGAGAAAGTGTTCTGTGAAAATTAGACCAGTTTTGAGAGAACCTATGAAGATGTGGCTGGACACAAATTATTATGGTGAAGCAGCCCAAAATCATTCTGAAAATAAATATTTTACTTTGCCTTTCTGAACTGCTGCCATAAGGATTACTAAATTCTTAGGCTTTTCCTCACTGAGACACCAGTAATCTTGAAATGCTTAATCCTGGATTAATTCTCAAGCTTGTCAACTTTACTGGAGAGTCTTGCATTGTCCTTGATTAGCATTGTAATTATGTTACCATGTCCCAAAGCCATATTTTCCACTTCATTGACATTTCACTATGAAGTGTTCATCTACCCAGCAAATCCATTGCATATTTCCTTAAATACCTACACTGAGTCCCACAGACCATCTATTTTTTACGTTTTATGTACAGAACTGTAACTTAAGCAAATTAAGCTTCAGTGAGCCATGTTCACACTCAGCAACACACTTAAATTCAGAGTATCATGAGTACTGGGAAGCAATGATTTTTTCAAAGTCTCTAATCTGTGGTTGCACTATGGGTCTAGAGAATTTCCAATCTTTAGATCAGATCAGAAACCAAACATGGCTGAATTCATAGTAGGTGTTAAGAAGAAAGTAAGGACCTTCAGAGTCTTCAGAAAGAAAAGATAGTACCAATATGAATGTTTACCCTAAAGAATGCGTAGATGATTTTTAGCTTTTCTGTATGACCAACCCAGCAGTTCCTACAATTCACACAATTTTATGGAAAGATAAAGAGGATTTCTAAGATGAAGGGGTTTCTGTTTGGTTTAGTCCTAGTGCTAAATTGCCTAAGAATCTTTTAACATTTTTTTCTATGTATTTTACATTTGGTGGGACCATTCCTTTGGCTGTTTTTTTATGACAAACTAATTGCTGTGGAGCAACTATCCAGCTATTTTACCAAAAGACCTCTGGGCTTTATTGTTTAAAGTCCTGAATAAACAAAGGTTCAAGACAAAATCGTGGGAGACATGGATGTTCAGACCTTTAGGAAAAACAGGAGAGAAGTCATCTTATTGCCAGGCTGACTGCTTACAGAAAATGAATTGCATAAAATATGCAAATAGTTGTCAATTGCTTTTTCATTATTAAATGTGTATTGTTCTTACTTAAGAAAAAAAAAACAGAAAAACAAACACCCTCTAATATTTGAACTGACCATGAACTGTGTTTATTGTGTATACTTGCTGATTTTATTCCAGGAAGAACAATCCCCTTTCATCTTAGGTGAAGGAGAATAAGAAGGATAGGAATTGGAAGATATAATTAGCAATAATGTAATTTATTTATTGCTGTAATTAGCCTAGTAAGTGGATGCCAACAGATTCAGCTGATGGAAGCCGTAACCTTTCATGGTTAGGAAATTGTTTTTAATATTTAAGGTCTTTTAACTTACACATTTTTTGAGTCACTTCTTTGTATGAAAGGTTGCTTTGAATTTTCTCCCCATAAAAACATATATTATGGTTATTTTAATTGTGTAAAATTTAAGAATTAATCCTGCCTGTACAACAGTAATTGTGTCTTATTCATAATAGTTCTGAGCTACAGGTTGCCAATATAATTTTCTTGGTTAATGGGCTTTAGTCACTGATCTGAAATGTCTGCATGCAGAAAGCATAAATATTTGTTGATGTCTTTCTTATTTAATAACATGACTATAAAGGTTATGGCTAGACATTTTTTAATTATAGGTTCTCTTTTAATGTGTTTTCTTGAAATGCTTGCTCCATGCAATATATATAAAACTGTACAAAATGTGACTGAAAGAACTTTAAAAATTCCATGCCACACTATTTGACATATAGATCCTCATTTGTCAAGACCAAAGAATTTACCAAATGTTATTCACAGATTTGTTGTCTGGTTACAGCTCTTCAAAAAGAGTTCCTTCTATTTAACTGAAAATTATCTCAAAGTTTTCTAAAAGGAAAATATTTTCATGATTATTAATTGATTAGCATAAAAATTTGAAGTTGGAGTATTGTATAGGCAATGTTGTCAAAATAATCAGGGGCAGAGTTATCCATATTGCACTTGAGTAGGAAATTGCCTATTGCTGAAAATTAATCTGAAAAATTAATTTGGCAAGGTTCAGATCTGGAAATTTCCACATTTAGTGAATCAAAAGATGAATCTAAAATGCACATCAGAACGTCTTATCACCAATCATGAAAACACATGAGAAGCCTTGAAAACAGCAGGGTGAAGAAAATCGACATAGAAGGCCTCTGAAGGGTAACGTGAATGTCAGCTTTGATCAATGTTGACAAATTTGTTCATTCAGCCCTTTCCTGCTATGACTCAAAAGTATTGAAAAAGCCTTGGGGGGATACATTTTTTGGAAGCAAGAGTAAAATGATAGTACAAAGTGTGACCATTTATCACATAACATTACTTGAAAATTAACCATCGTATAGGTATATTGCGAGCAGAAAATGTCAGCTTGCACACTGTTAACATTCTTTTTCCTAGGCATTTGAGATGTCACCCAAATCTGAGCTCCTAAGTGCTTAGAGAAAAGAATAAAGTGGGAACTTGACATGACCTTAGGCCATCAGATATAAAACATACCTGTGCTCATCATTTTACATGACTTTTCTGTTGGAAAGAAAGAAATGAAACCTTGCAGTTCTGACCTGTAAACTGAGAACCCACAAAGAGAGTTTGGAAATGTTTGTTTGTGTGTTTGTTTGGGTTTTTTTAGAACTGGAAACAATAGCTTTTTTCTCAGAAGAAAACAATCCAGTTTCCTAAAGAAGACAATAGTTCTGTCAATAAAGTAGAGACTTTGTATCTACATTGATACAATTCATGCAATGAAATCTATTTTCCATTGAGTGATTGTTTGTACAAGCTCAGAATGAGAGTCCTTGTCCTCCTTCAAAAAACAAAATAATTTTTAAATATATATAATATATATATAAATACCTCTATTTATATATATAATATATATATAAATACCTCTAAAAATGGCCTTACATCAGTGACAAGCTATTGATAGAAGGGGAAGACCCAGTGATCATGTAAGTCTTCCCTGTCACATCTTAACAAAAGCCGTGATGAAGATTTGGTCAGATCTGGAAACTGAATCTTTATCTTCTGAGACCTTACCTCAGACCTTTTCTGATTGAGCACTTTCAGTAGCTGGGAACTAAATTTAAAAATTTTCTTTGAGCTCCTGCATGACTGGATTTTGAGGGATGCTGAAATAAACTCATTTTTCTGGCAATAGGCCTACGTTTTCATTTTTGGATCATTGACAACTCTGCCACAAAAAGTGATTGAAAGCTGTGCTTTCAAGTTACTGGTAAAACATTGTTATAGATTTATTAAGGGGGGGAAAAAAAGGGAAAAAAAAAAAAGAAAAAGAAGTCATGAACTCCAGTCCCTTCTATGTTAAAAATTATGAAATGTGTTGGCATCCTATAAGCAATATGTTGGTGATAAAGGCCAAGTTTGCAATAATTGTGGATTTCAGCAGGTTTTTACGCAATTATTACAAAGAACTTGCATGTTCTGAGTGACCAAAATCCTAACATGAAATTCAGGGCAAGGTAGATGATTTTGCTGTCCGTGTTGTAGGCCAGTATGAAAACAGTTTGTCTTAACAGACTTTGCACTGTCCTTCGTTTTTAAAGAGAATAAAAGATACAGTGCGTAGAGCTACAGGCTCACAGTCTTCCTTTATCATTTAATTCAAATGCAATGCTTGGATTAAATTTGATCGGAGAATCTAATCCTTGGTATCTGCCTAGATTGCGTGGCAGCTGTACCCATGCCTGGCCATATGCCTTGTAAACCCCAGTGTGCTGTCTCTACTGCCCAGTCACCACAACCTCACCTGGCCATTGCCCACCCATGCCCTTGGCCGGACCAGTCCTGACCTTGACCCTCAGTGAGACACAAAGGGACTGGGCCCCTCTAGGGATTATTGTATTCAGAATGCTTGAATTGCCTTTGAATCTATTTATTTATTTGTTTACTTATTTGTTTTAAAGCATCATTACTATATTTGTAGTATGGCCACGTGTAGTACTATAACCAATGCTCCATCATGTAGATAGATATGCTGCACAAATTCTTCTTAAAAAAAGTTATTTTAAGTAGCGCTCTGACTCATTTATTGCCATGATTAATGTGAAAGCAGAAGAAAGATGCTATTCTGCAGTGGTTTATATATATTGATAGTTTTTTCTGGCTTTTGCATCCTGTCATCTTTGCACTGCACTTTGGTTCAAGGGTCTGCATCTATCCTGGTGTTATATATAAAATCAATTACCAGAGAGAATGGTAAAAATGAATGGGTCAAACTATATCCAAGAATTGTAGAAAGCCATGACTCTGAGGATGGCATCATGCAATGTCAATGAATATGATATGAAAGGAGTGTGCTCTTTCATGATGGAAACAGATGAACTAACAAAATGAGCATTTTCTTACTGCATACAGAGCATTTGCATTAAACTGAGTAATCAATTGTCTGCTATTTAAAGTGACTGACATACTAAATCACTACTGCAGGAGCTCTCAGGGTGAACATATTTTTAAAAAACATATTTTTAAAAATACAAAGTAATTGTTGCTCCTCAAGTTTTCTTCTAGTCCCTTTTCCTTGTATTTCTGTCTTAATGTTATGTTCAGCTTCAAAAATAGCCAAAGACATACATGCTTAGCTTCCGTACGTCCTTCTGGGAGGCCAGGAGGAGGGAGTTTCATCATTGTATGTATATATTGTTCCCCTGTGCTCAGCATTGGCGAAGCTGCACCTCAAGTACTGTGCTCAGTTTTTGACCCCTCACTACAAGAAGACATTGAGGTGGCTGGAGTGTGTCTGGAGAAGGGCAATAGACCTAGTGAAGGGTGCAAACAACAATCATCAGACAGTCATTCATGGAATGACTTGGTTTGAAAGGAACCTTAAAGATTATCTAGTTCCAACCCCCCTTCCATAGTCAGGGACAGCTTCTAGTAGACCAGGTTGCTCAGAGCCCCATTAAACCTGGTCTTGGATGCTTCCATGGATTGGGCACCCACAACCTCCGTGCACACCCTGTTCCAGTGCCTCACTACCCTTTGAGGAATGAGGTTTTTTTCCTTACATCTGATGTAAGTCCCTCTAAGTCCCTCCTCCTTTTGTTATAAACTCTTCCCTCTTTTCCTATCACTATCTGCATGTGTAAAAAGTCATCCTCCTTTTTTATAAGCCTTATCTAAATACTGAAAGGCTGCAACGAGGTCTCACCAGACCCTTCTCTTCAGGATGAATTTCATAGCAGAGGTAATCCAGGTCTCTGATCAATTTTGTGGCTCTCCTCTGCACCCACTCCAACAGGTCCATCTTTCCTGTACTTAGGATTCCAGATGTGGACACAGTACTCCAAGTGGGATCTCAGAAGATTGGAGTTGAGGGACAGAATCAGCCCCTCAACCTGCTGGTCCTGGTTCTTTTGATATAGTCCAGAATATGGTTGACTTTCTGAGCTGCAAGTGCGCATTTCCAGATCACATCCAGTTTTTCATCCATGAGAGCCCCTTTTCCACAGGGCTGTTCTAGGTGAGTTCTTCTACCCGTCTGTACTCAAGTCTTCAGCTGCCCCTACCCAGCACCTTGTGTTTGGACTTGTGGCACTTCATTATGTTCTCATGGGCCTACTTCTTGTCCAGGTCTCTCTTGTCCAGGTCCCTCTGGATGGCATCCTGCCTTGTTGTGTAAACTGCATCTCCCGGCTTTGTGTCATATGCAAACTTGCTGAGGGTTGTTACGACGTGCCTCTAAAGACAAGGGTAACTCAGGTTCTTGTTAATAGATCCCTTGGGGTGGATTAGAGTGAAATGACACTGAATGACTATATGTATATTTACAGGGTTTAATTTAGAACAACTTGGTTGCAATGGAAAGGAGGTATGTAGCCATTTTGGTTATTATTTATAGAAATGCAACAATAAAAAAGCATAAAATAACACTTAAGAAACCGTATAAGGAGAAGAAAGAGAAAGAAATGATAAGAGTAGAAAGATATCAAGATATCACCAACCCTCGATTCAGTGACAAGACTTGATTGTTGCAATTTAGATGTCCATTGGTTGAAGTGATGGTCACAGTCTTGATCTGTCATGGGTGGGGGAAGCCCACGAAGCACAAAGTTCAATGAGTTAACATACTGTAGTGGTTTGATT
>VXBT01012996.1:167962-298136 GCA_013400235.1 Oriolus oriolus | reverse complement strand
TTTCAAACTAAACCCGTTACATTCAGTGAGCTACTTATTCTATTTTATTGAGGCACCATACTCTTCCTAGAATAGTACAGATTTTGCGGTCCTTGGATTTCATTATTTCAATTTTTTTGTTGTTTTTTAAGCCAAATCCAGATCAGCTATACGTAAATAGAGAACGTTGTTTTATGGTAATACCAACCAACAGGTCTATTCAACAGTAAGTGGAATTGTACCTTGAAGCATGCCCATTTCTCTCATTGGCTGCAAAAGGTGAAAAATGTGTTCAGCTAAGGTATAGATATTCACACTGTAGAGCTGTAAAACTGGTTCATGCAAGATCACGTCCTTACTGAGCAACAATTTTGGTTCAGAAGCCCTGTGAAACATTTTGTTCTCTCCTGTGCTTGTGGGTAAGATGTGCCTGTTGCCCTGCAGTCTCAGTGTCAGACAGAGGCTGAATGTACTTTTTGACATAAGATCAGGCACGCACCATTCTGAAAGGATGCATTTTTAGTAGGCTGTAGCTGTGCTGAGGTAGCCAGTGCTAGTTAGCTGAGTCCTGGTTAGGAACTAATCTGGTTGCTTTGTCTGCTATTGCAGGGCTGCATTTGTTTGCATGTGTGTGACAGCACGGTGTCAGTGATACACATCTGGTAGAGTTCAGATGATGAAAATACCTTTTTCCTGTTTGCAGCCTATGTTTGTGCTGGCCATGTAGTGGAAGGAGCGGGGGGAGCTGCTGGATGGTGCTCTCTGGTGGTGCCCCGTGCCAGACACAGTGCCCATGGGGTTTTCATCTCATTTTCATGCCCTCAGTGGCATCAATATATCAACTTTCTGTCTATAAAATTGTAGATCTTTCTGTTTTCTTCAATGCCAACAGGGATCCTTCCATTCAAAAATACAGTAGATTCCCAGTTACTGTAAGACATTATAGGTCTTTATGTCATGAAAATAATTTTTGAGGTAATTTCTGTCCATAAAGACATAATCTCTGAAACTGCATCAAGTTTGAGGTGGTGACAAAGACAGATGTATAAAAATTTTTTTTTTCTTAAATATAATGCATTTATTTATAAGTGGATTTCTCTTCCTGTAGGGATTCAAAGCACATATCTATTGCAGTTAATGGAAACAAAAAGAATGAACTGCCTGCTAGAATTTGAGATAATTTTAATAATAAAAGGTACTTAAACTTGCCAGAAAATAAAGAGAAGTTCAAAAACTTTTGGAAGTAATTTTCATTTATATTTTGAGGACAGAAATTCTGGGGTCTCTTTGGCTGGAAGTACAGCAATTATTTTTGTTATGCTGATTATATTGTACATCTATCCATGCCACAGCACTCTCAGCATGAGTCTTTTCTCAGCCTTGTTGTTCTGCTCTTAGGTAATTCATTCCTCCTTTAATTTTGCTGACTCCCATTTCTGAACCCACCAGACTAATTTATCTCTGGATATGGCACTACATGTTTTGTTATGACAAAAAAAGAGGAATTACTGATGGCCACAGCTGGTAGTTTTTTGTTGGAGTAAGACTGAGAGACTAATTCAAATCTAGAAGCAGCAAATACAGCTTTGAAATGTATTGAGGACTATGGACCAGTACTAAATAAACAACAGTACACATATGATTCCTTTTCCATTTAGTACTTAACATAAAAGAGTCAAAATTAAGGCCAATCTATGTAGTGTCCAATAAAGCTTTACTGTATTTTTTGCATATAAAAACTATCTGTGCTGAAAGATTTTTAGGTCTTCTTTACTACTCCCTGGTTCTCTCATATATTTTATTTCAGTTTTATTCTATGCTACATAGACCACCAACAAGAAGTGGTGCCTTTGAGAATGTCAGGCCTTGACTACGTGAATAATCTGAGTGAAAATCACATTTTGTTTCTGAGGCTTGCAATTTAGAACCAATGAAAAGTGTTGTAGGTTGCAAAAATGTTGACTTTTAAATTATTTGTATCAAGATTGTGGTGCTTTAATGCAAAATAATAATTATTGTATAACCTATATGATACATATTTATATGTTTACGCAACTACATGATGCTGTCCTGTAGGGAGTATTCAAACACAGTATGTCACTGATTTGCGGATTATCAACAAGCATCCTGAATAAGAAAGGACATAAGATTGGATTTTGTTAGTATCTGTAGCATCCACCTTTTCTCTCCATCAGCTAGGCTTAACTCAAATGACTCAGAATAGCTCAACAGCCTATTCAGATAATTTACCTGCACTCTGACACACTTAAGTGAGACATGCAATTGTCAGTAATTTACCTGCCATGGAAATTAGTTTGCTGTATCAGCTATAAATATGGCTCACAGTGTATTCACTGTAGCACATTGTGCATTTAACTCTTCCATGGTCAGCAGCTTTTATGGTCTGACCCGAAGTTAACAATACTGCTGATCTTAGACATCGGTCTTATAACAGATGCCTATTTCTCTCTATCAACCAGACATCTGGTTATAATGTTAATAATATATTTTCAAGTTAGTCCCTCTCCCACTGGCTTAAAATTTGAGACTTTCAGGCTGTAGTAGGCTGCAGTGATTCTTAGTGATGTGTTAAAAAAATAAACAAAAATACACAGTATAGTAGGTGGCAAATGTGCTGTGATAATACTTTACTCTTCTTCATCTGTTTTTTATAACTAGTCTGGTAAGTTACTGCTAAAACACTTATCTGTACCAGAATCATGCCTGGAGACTTTCTGCTCCCTCCCTCCCTCCCTGTAAAAGACCTCCGTCTTTCTTCTTCCAGCTTTTGCCACAGCCGAAATGCATAGTGCCTATCTGCTTCCATACAGAGATGTCAGTGGAGCAGCACCAGTGAATCAACATACTCAGATCTGCAGAACAACAGGCAGTGACACCTGAAGGAACTTGCCCTGGAATTTGAACTCTGAACTCATGCTCTTGTGTTTGTTGCCTGAAATCACCTGATCTCTCTGTGTGCATGTATTTATACACACACATAAATGAACAGTAATAAATGGACTAAGGAGCTCCCATAATTTTAATAATGGGGGCAAATTAAATCTCAGAAATTTTAGTATCACAAAGAAAGAAAAGTTGTTTAGTGTCTTCCTTTTACCCCTCTTATATCAGTGAAGAACTTTTTCAATATGCTAAAGATGACATTTCAGTTTTCAAAATTTGGACCTTTGTTAACATCGTGATTATTCAATGGTTCTTATTCAGTGTGCTTTCAGCCACAGACATGAAAAAGAAAACATCTTTTAGAAAGTCTTGGGTACATTACCACAATAATTGTATCATCAAGTACTTTGAAGCGTAGACAAAATACATGAAACAGAGGAACATTCACTATTCACTGAAGAAGCACAAAGGAAAATATCTATGCTTGCTCAATAAGTAAGGTCAAAATAGGCAGAAGGTAGAGGGAATTCACTGTCAAGTCTGGTGTGCAGAAAATGGAAATTGTTTTTCTAAAGTGTTGGTTGCTATTTCTAAAAAAATTAGATTCTTTCAGAGATGCATTTTGCAGAATGCTGGTAGTTAATAAACAGATGGCTACATAACAGATTTCGGCTGGAGAGTACTCACCAAGGGACAGAAGAGTGGAGATATGACCTTGTGTTGTGAGGCAGGAGTGGGAGAAAAAAACTGTGTACATCCTTTCTAAGTATCTATCTGGAAGCCTTCAAAGTCAACTTGATTCAGTGAGCTTTAGAGAAGCAGGAAGTGGTTCAAGGAGTTACCAAGTGACTAAACATAGAAAGTACCTAAATATCAACCAAAAAACTCTGGTCTTGAATATAATTTTTGCCATTATTTTAAACTCTAAATTAAATGAATAAAGCTCTTTGCAGCATTTTTGCAATAGGCTGGGTTGTTATATTTCACAGTTGTGCTGAGATTGACAGTAATATCACAGGAAAAATGAATATGGGTTTGATTTGGGGAATGCAGATATTTAAATCTCTTTAATTAGGCGTCAGAAAGTAAAATAGTGGTAGCTGTTTGCAACAATGTTGTGCCAAAGGTTGTGCCTTTCTGAACCAAAGGGGTCAGATGAAAAAACTTTCATTACTTTTAAAATGCTGATTAAAGAGTCTGTCAGCATCTTGAAACACTTTTCAGTACTTATGTTCCATTATGAAGACAGCATTCACTGAAAAAATATGAAAAAGTATTTTTTATTCAATATAAGTGGTAGCAAGAATGACTGACCAATATCATCCTTATAAAATAATACTGTATATCATATTAGTAGAAAGCAATTTACTGTATAAGACATCCTACATTCTAACAACAAAGAGGAAGTTTTATTCTCCACTCACTGTTTCAGAAAGTCTTGTGTTTTTGTCTCATGGGAACATAGAAGCATGGCATTTTAAAAGGTAAAGATGCTGACACTTGGTCAGTTACAGAAAGAAATAGGACCAATTTCCCTTCAACAGCAATTGTTTTCACACTTTTCAAACTTTTCCTGGGCAACTTCAGAGAAAATCCAATATGTACCATAATCAAGTAGAAATTTGAACAATTAAATCTTCAGTGTTCATCATCTTTCTGAAGGCATACTGGAAAAATTACGACCTTTTTTCCCAGCTTAATAGTTGCATCAAAAAAAAAACCCCAGTTTTGTAGTGATGGTTTAGGTATAGATGATAAAAAAAGGCTGATTTAGGCTATTAAAGTAGGAGTGTTTGCCATCTGGAAGAGCTATATACTATATAACATCTGTTGATTTCAGTCTCCAGAACATCACTAACATACTTACAATTAAGAAAAGCAGTGACTATGTAGAAACATAGGTGACCATTACTGAAAGAAACACTCTACAACAGATGTAATTTTGATACCATGTAATTCAACAATGCTCCATGCAATATTAATTGCCCTTCGCAACTTATTCTAATTTTAAAATTCATTACTTAATTATTCAGCAGTATATGAAACAGATGTGTGGCACTGCAGCCCCCAAGTTGCTGTATCTATTATAAAATTATGTTTTTACAATCTACATGCAATTCGTCCTTTAAGTCTCATACAGAATCAACAGATCTTTCCAGGTGCTATGACTCACCTTCAGTTTCCTTATTCCCTTGAAAGGTTTCACTTGCGTTCGCTTATTATCTGTTTCAACATTAAATGTCAAGCTTTTATGGTTAGTTTAATTGGTACTGTTGCTCAATGCTTGATAGACATACATTATAGGAAAACAGAACACAGAGAAAATGTTTTATTTTTCTTGCAATACCTATTTGCATTTGCTGGAGGTTAGAACTGACTGCTTTGTCCAAGCTTCCTTGGTCTTTCACTCAGAAAAGGTATGGACAAGGAACAAACCTTACACTTTTGAAAGATTAATTCAGATTTCTCCTGCGGGTGACAATACTTAGATGCTTGGATGCTTGGATGCTTTATGCACCTTCATGTCCCATGAATGTTGTGGAAAATGTTCTGGAGGAAATTATATGACCTGGGTTACAATTCTGTATGACAGTTTTGGTAGCGATAGAGAAGGAGAGGTGGTTTTTTCCTTCTATTGTGTGTGAATTGATGACAGGATGACATGACAGAAAGTTTGGTTGAGCTGTTTGTCTTAATACATGGAATAACAAAAGATAGAGAGATATTTGTCCAATTGTAGTAGCTGAAACATGAAAGCTGATGAGGTAAAACAAGCAAAATGTAAGGCCACGGCACAGGGCTGTGCAAAGTACAACATGGTTTACCAGCAAAGAAGGAAAAAGAGAGTTGGTTTGAAATGATATACCCATGTCACTTACTTTAAATGCCAAGCTATGCACCACTTCCAAATGCAAAAAAAAACCCCAAACAAACAGCATGAAAATATGTATAAATGGGCTCAAATGTGGTCAGATTGCAACTTTACTCAGTTTGTTCCTAAACATGTATTCATGTGTGGGTTTAGTCTATTCTGTTTCAAAGTCTGTGGAGAACGAGATCAGACTCTATATATGTCTAATGAAATTACAAGAGAAGTGAAAATCAATTTTTATTTGAAGTATCTGACTTAGGTTTGATCTCTAGATTGACTACTAAGATGGAAATCTTACTGGGCTAGTCTTGCATAGTTACCCTGTCGTGGCTATCATCAATAGAGACATTTCCAAGTTAACTGCTTTGGACTGAGTCTGGCTTAAACTGCTTTGCATAGTTTAAAGGCAGTACAGGTATAATACTTTTTAAAATTATGTTAGAATGCTTTTATGTGATCATGTAAACATTTCCATTGTTATTCTCTAGACTTGAAGCAAGACTTCTGCAGCATGGTAGTTAGCTACAGTGCATTGTGATGCACACAAGCTGTGCACTATCTATGCCACAGCACAGGTTTGACCCAGTTGGCAGTCTGCACCTAGAGTAAAAATATGCCCAATGCAGGATTCATCCTGTATAATTTTAGAGAACCATCAGTTCTGTGTCTAAAGCTGAATGAATCGTCTTATCTCTCCCCATAGTCATTAGACAGAAATTGGAACCCTCAGGAGGCGGGTTTTTTTCTGATTTATGTAGCAGGCTTAGGGGAATTCAGAGATGCAGCCACAAGCGAGTCCAGAGAGAGAATGAATCTTTATTATTGTCACAACACCATAACATAAGCCAAAAATACCAGATATGTGATTATTTACAAAAAACCTATCTTACTGTTTACATAGTTTGCATAGCAAAGTAGAAGTTTCCCACAGAAATGAAGGAGAAGGAAAAATCCTCTGCCCAGGAGCTTTTTAGTATCAACAGATTTATCTTAGATGTCATTGGGTGAGATTAATTTCCTTTTAGAGCTGTTTGCAAAGAAATCTAGGATGATTAGGACAGACACAGAGTGAAGATGCCGAAGCTAGTGCTAATAAATTCCATTCTTGTTGCAACCCCTCACCACCCAACTCCCATCCCCCATAATCAGAATAATTCAAATATTTAATCTTCCTCCAGTAAATCTATATGGAACTTGGCATACTTCTATCATGTAGGCCTTAATTTTGAAATCCCTAGAGAAATGTTATCTTACCTTGCTTTTCTAAATCATTACTATTCTTATAGGAGCCCTGTGATCCCTGTGAGTGGCATAACATTAGAAATAACAGCATCAAATAACTTATTTACCTATTTTTTCCCACCTAGTACATTAGGAGTAAGAAAGGTTTCCCTGGAAAAAAAACAAAACAAAACACAACAAAAGAAACCTGTCCAAAATGTTGAAAGGTGAGGAAAATATTACATAACAGCTACAGAATCTGCCTTTTTCTTTTTCCTTGAATAGGCAATATAGGGAAAATTGCTCAGCTATAGAGTTAAATAGGAGTAATCCCAAATGGTGGGAAGAAGGGCACTTCATAGTCACGTAATCAACTGAAAGAGCATTTAGAAAGAACAGACAGCTGGGCCAGTCCAAACATCAGCAGCCAAGTGGGAGAGTTTGTCATTCTGTAAATGGCAAAATAGCAAACATCTGACCTGGAGATAATAGGTTAATTGCTTTAATATTACATTTTGCACTGATGTTTGTTTTAATGTTGTGATGGATGAAAAGAGGTCATTTTTTTTCTAAAATTTAGGCCTTCCAGAACTGAAAATGCCTGCCCAGTGGCCTGATGAAAAACATCTCTTAGGTGATAAAATGAGTTGCATGCAAATGACAAGTAGGCTTGATGTGCCCTGAAAGCATTCAGCTTGGAGTGACCTGTGATCATAAATTACTGGCATGCTGCATCAGATCCTAGACTTGTAATTTCATCAAGATCAACAAGATGCAATCTTGAAAACTGTTTGCATGATGTGAGGACGAATTGATGCCCTTGTCCTTCCAGACTGCTGGATCTGATGCTCAGGAGCCTGACTACTTTGTGTCTCTAAGTAGCAGTACAGGGCCATTGTAAATAATTAAGTAGAAATTTGTTACCCTTTTGTCAAATGTATTTCTGATGTTACTCTTCATTCGCCTCCATTAAGAAATCCCTTGATTAAATTTTAAAGTCTTAAACAATTTGAAGGGCTGAGAGCACAGGACACAAACTACAATCTGAGTGTTTTGCACAGGAAAGTCATATTCTCTCTGGGAGAAAAGAAAATAATGCCAAGTATTTAACATTCAATCCCATGATTCTCTTTCAAGACTTTCAAGATTTGATTACCAGCTCGGTGTCTGGTGCTTGCAGGTCATTTATTTTCTCATTTATTTGCTTTTAGAGGTGCAGAATTTCCCTCTCAATATACTCACAAATGTTTCTATATAAATAGAATGTATGGCTGAGAACTTAATCCCATGCAGTTGTATCAAGAGGATGCATATAGAGTAGTCCAAAAAAATGTGGATTTTTCAGAATACATGTTGCTGTTCCTAACTTAAAAGCCTCAATTCTATTAATAAACATATGATAAGTTGTCTGAAAAGTTTAAGAGACACAGTATTTTAAATAAGAAATGGAAAAATTAATTACCTTTGTCTTGTTTTCTGCATCTGGAGAAGTGATTGGTGATCATTTTTTTAATGATATACTTCTTCAAATATATATATACATTTATGAAACACTCTTATTATCATACACATCTTGAAGTAGACATATAATATTAATAGTGACAAAAGTCACTTACTGTGCCTTGAATAAAAACACAATCTATACTCCAGGAAGAAAAAAACTTTATCAGGGATTTATCAGGTATTCCCACAGCAGAGACCTTAATTTTGGAACAGAGGACATATCACTGATGTTGACCTAATGACAAAAAAATATTGCTGTGTAGGCCTAAATGATCTCAAAAAAATTAGTTGTTTAGAGGTGACAATTAAGAAGGATAAGATGATTAGATGGGATGGAGTACCCCTAATACAAGAAAAGGCTAAGAAAATTGGGATGGTTCAGTCTGGAGAGGAGAAGGCTTCAGGGTGATCTAAATGTGGCCTTCCTGAAGGGAGTGTACAGGAAAGATGAAGGGAGAGCTTTTTATAAGGGGATGTAGTGACAGGACAAGGGGGAATGGCTTCAAACTGAAAGAGAGTAGGTTTAGATTATATATTAGGAAGAAATTCTTTACTCAGGACATGGTGAAGCACTGGAGCAGGCTGCCCAGAGAAGTTGTGGATGCCCCACCCTGGATGTATTCAAGGCCAGGTTGGATGGGGCTCTGAGCACCCCAGTCTAGTAAAAAGTGTTCCTACCCATGGCATGGAGTTGGAACTAGATGATCGAAGGTCCCTTCCAACCCAAACCATTATTCTATGTCTCTGTGAAATAGATAATTGTTTTATTTTGTTTCTGATTTCCTTAAGTTTTTACACTCAATTACAAATAGCCTCCATCTCTTAAAGGTGCATGTAATTTTTTACTTTAGTCCAGTGAAGCAGTAAAAAACAAAAGCATTTTAGTACAGTATAACATTTAAAAAACACTCCCATGAATAACAGCTCCTCAGTCATTATACCACATTTGCACTCCCTAACTAAAATGCTGTGAAAAATGACAACTCCCTTTCACAGAATTGTTTACTCCCCCAGTAATATCTGAACATCCATTTAGAAGATTTGAGTCATTAATATACATTGCAGGCAATGTATGCACTCCTAAGACCTTATATTTGAAATACATGTGCACTAAGTATTTGCATACAGGAAATGATTACTCATCCAGTTTTCACATCAGAAAGATCTAATTACATCTCACAGAATAATTTTCCTAATTACATGCTCTCATTTCAAAATTTTATGATGTTGGGTTAGTTACTTTCCCCCAGTTAAACTTTATAAAACTCTCCGTAAGACAAATTTCTCTGCCTCTCCACTGCCAACATCTCATTATTCCCTAAGCTGATCCACACTGTCCCTCCAGCTAAGTGCATACAGTTTATTCTGAAATAGACAGGCTGTTTCTAAGAAAACCCCAAGAAAACCTACATATGTAGCACTCTAGGTATATCTACATCTTCTAAATAAATGAGCTGACTCCACAGACAACATTTTCAATGTCTGTCAGAGAGCAAGACAGGCTCATACAATGAGCTTCAAAAGCATGTTCAGCAACTGTTAGTGGCTGCAGGCTGTGTAATGACTACCACAGAGAACATTATAAACCGCAAGCTGAGCAAATCTACAGGCACGATGGACTACATTATGTTGTCCAATGCATGGTAGACATAATAGCTTAGGAAAAGAAAAACAGGAAAGAAAACCCCTTGTATGTACTTGTCAGAGTTGTGCTCCAGCAGCAGATTTTACTTTTTTAGTTCCTCCACAGGGAAGTCTTCAGTTCTTCAGAGTTGCAATTGCAGAAAAATACTGGTTTTAAAAAAATAAATTCTAACAAACTTATGATATCTGAGGTCCAGTTTCTACTCTGGACAATGATGATCTAAATTTGGCAAGCTCCACTGAAGTCAGTGATTATTTTCGACAGAAAAGTGGGCCTGTGTTATGCAATAGTACACTCGTTGTCCAACACACTTAAAAAATCAAGGGAGTGATGCCTCTTGAACAGGTGATGACATGGGAAAATGAATTATTTTTGGGCATTTGGTATTCTCTTTGTTTAGAGTCTTTAACTCACTTACAGTAATTTGTATTGCAATGTTGAATGTACAAATAAACATTTCCCAGAAGAACTTTTAAAATAATCTTTTTGATCCACTTTCATAAAATTTTAATGTACAGATCTTCAAGTTGCTTTGCAATTTCAGTATTGGAATAGTCTATAAAGTACCCACAAAAATTACAAGCAGATACCGTAATCCCAGTACAGCCCTGTGAATTGTAAGTTTGCCTGTTTGCGGCCACAGAGATCCATACCACTGTCAAGTAACTGAGGTGTGGCTGAGCCAAATTTCAGATCAAGTAACTGCTTTCTGCCCCCTGAAGTTCATCTGCTAATTTTAACTGAATAAGGTATTATTCAGTATTTTCTGTCCAGACAGCTGGTTTACTAAGTGCTTTCAATTATGTCCCAGGATCCTTGTCAGAGGTGGCTGGACCTTGCTTGTTGTGATTTGTTTATGCAAGTATTGTTTTACCATGGCTAATTATTTCCAGTGTAATATTGCCTCTTTCTTTGAGTCACTGCTGTTAATCACTTATTTATAAAGAAAAACCCTTAATACTCACCAGTTATTATCAAGCTGTGGTATGTGCCCTACTGAAGGATAAGACGGAAACCTTGATGTCATAGGCACTGATTAGTGGCAAAATGTGACATAATTGATCACTGGTCTACCTCTGTTGCCTAGTTACTGAAACAGAAGTTCTTTTGGGCAGAATGTCTTGTCCAAGGCTCATTTAAAAAAAAAAGGACAAAACAAAAGAGCTGTGTGAATGTGATTTTTTGGCATACACTGTTGTGGAATATCTTGTGTTGAATATACAGAGCCACAGGAGAATATATATGTATTTTTATGTATATAAGTACACAAACACACACACACGCACACACACATTTCTCATTTTCTGTCAAATATATATATATATACATGAGAAATATGTTTATAATTGCAGGCACATTGACCTGTGACAGTGCCACCAGTTCTTGGTAATTTCTACTACCTTGCTTGGTGGAACCATTGAGGGTGAGATCAAGAATATTTTAGATGAGGTTGTCCCAGCAGCCCAACTTCAGCTGATACTATGCTGTAAAACTCTCATTGTGCACTCAGTCCTTATTTCAGGGGTAGTTTCTCACATTCTGGCACAGGTGTTCTCTGCCTATAAGCATTTTTTTATATATTTATATATTTATATATTTTTTTATATAAATAAGTAACAGATACATTTTCTTCACTGTTTCTGGCTGGCCACAACACTTGCAAATGCATTATCATAAATCTCTCCACGTATATGTAAATACTATATTAAAAACAGGAGAAAAAAACCTACCAAGGACTCAGCTCCTTTAGAATCTGAGCAAGGAGTGGTCTCAGTGAAATTTTACAATATTTAGATCACTTGGTTGGGTATTTTTTCCTATTTATAATTATACCTTTGTGAAAACCTTGCTGTTTTTACAAACACTGTATAAAATTTTTTGAAAGTGTTTAAATACTTGGTTTAATCTCAGAATGCGCCCATTAGTTTACATAGCCTAGTTTGGGGTTCTGTTTCCAGTCTGAATAGAAGAGCTTTTTTTACCTTTAGAAAAGAAAAACCAAAAAAGAATGTTTAGAAAGGGTGAATAAAATAAGATTGCCTTGTTGTTTGGTAGGTGATTTAACATTTGTGCCTCTGTTATTTGCATATCAAAATAAGACATAAAAGTAGCTTGAAAACAACAACTGCAAAGCAGTAACAAGAAGCTGTCTACCAAAACTCATATATAACTCAGACTGGGATAGACTGATCTATTGTATATATTTATGTCATTTTTGGAAACACAGAAAAAACCCCCATGTATGGAAACACCTGAGACTGCAGCTCATTGTAACTGCATTTGTTCATTACTGAAATTCTTTTTGCATAAAATTTTCTGCTCACAAGTTTTAGTTCTTCTAGAATTTCCTGTGCTCTTCCCTGCAACCATTTTTTTTTCTTCTTTTCATTTGCTTTTTTAACTCAGTTGAAAACTGCTCTTACTTCTCCTGGGGATGTAACTGCCCTTTCTGGTTATTGCTTGGAAATGCAGCTCTTTTAACAAATATAAAGGCAACAATAGGCTGTACATTTTGTTTCTAAACTGAAACAACATATGCAGCTAACTCAAATTTGCTACCATTAAAGAAGAATCATGTAAGTAGAACAAAGAACTCTGTACACAAATAACAAAAATTCACTTTCACCTAGACATGTAGTCACATGGACCAGCTGGTATAAATTGACATTTCCTGCAATAGAGCTCTACCAGGTGACACCAGCTGAGCATCTGGCATCTATTTAGAGGATAAAATATGAAATCCATTTGCTGTTTCAATATACATCTATGCTTTCAACGGATAGAGGGGTTGTTTGGGTGGGAATATCAATCTTCATGTTATTAGTCAACAGATTGAAGCTAATCTGAGAAGCACTGCTGATTACATACATATTTGGATTTTAACAGGTTCGTGATTTTGCAAAACTGTGAGTAATTATATGCCTGGCTGGGTGAAATGGGATTAAATAAATCAATAATTTATTATGGGAATTTTCATCGATTTAGTGTGCAAATCATCAGTAATAGCATGCTCTGTGCCAAAAAGTGAGTCAAGCTGAGCTCATTGAAAAGTCTCATATAAAACTCGACTCTTTAGAATAGTTCGGACACATGATTGACAACACTTGAGATTCACATAACTCTTCATTTTGCTCTGCCCTAGTAAGAGATTGGCCTTTTTGCTATGAAGTCAGAGAATTATTACCCACGCATTTTCTCAGGGATGACTTCTCTGTTCCATACTTACACTTGTAGTATTCTTTCAAACTCTGCTCTTTTCCTTTTCTTTGTCAGATTTTTGAGTCTTAATTGCTGGAAAAGAGTAATTGACATTCTTTTAACTCACAACAAAAGTGGTGATGTTTTGGGATTATGTCGTTGTCAATGTATAATTCCCATTTGTGTTTTGTGAATAGGCTGTTGTGTTTTACACTTCATTTTGAAGGTAACATTAAGTGCACCTTAAAGCGTTCATTTTAAAGCAGGAAGTTGGCACGTAGAGGAGAGACTGTAGCTGGGAAGCTTTGACAGAGCAATCAAGGGCCATCAACACTTAATGGCTCTACACCAGTGGATCAATGTGCTTGCTAGCAGCAGGGCCATTGACTTTGAACAACTCTGCCCAGAAGCGGAAAGGGTGCATGTTCATGTCAGAGCTGGAAAATTTGCAGCATAAGCACAGGGGGTTGAAAGAGTCACAGACTGTTTAAAAGGGGAAAGCTTTTGGTGCAAACAAGGAAGTTTCTCCTTCAGTAGCCAGGTACATAGTTCAGCCAGGCCAGAGGGTTGTGGGTCTCGAAGATAGCCTAAATCCTTTGTTCACTCTCTAGCTAAAGGAACAGGAATGGTAAATGTTCTCTGGGATGTTGAATTTTAGGTACATTTGTGCTTTAATATTTAAATATGAAAGTGTATATGCATATTTGAGAAATTGCACAGCTGAGTCAGTGGTTCTTCCTTTCCCTGTGCATTGTGCCTGACTGATGCCATGAGGAAATCCGACTACACAGCAGCAGCACAGAAAATTTTTTCAAAAATTTCCAAGCCAAATTTTTGTAGCCAGCTGTGTCTTAAGGAGGCTCATGCACAGGTTTTACAGTGTTATCAGAAGCACCATATGGCGTTCCATTACATAAAGAGAATCTGACTTGATTGTACACTGAAGAAGTTTATCCAAGGAAGTTGCCTGGAATTTATGATCAGCCATTAGCTAGTGTTAGTAGATGTAGAAATGTATGGGATCCAGATTCAATCCAGATATGACAAAGTGCAAGTGAAGTCTTGACAAGTCTGTGTATCAGGAGAGGGGGGTTGTGTTTTATACTTACATGACAAAAAAAACCCTAAAAAAAGTTTAGGGGGTTGTACACAGGTGCATGCATTTTCTTCTGACCAGCAAAATTCAGTAGTGTGACAGTTGCTTAGGTAATTGAATATTTTATTTAAGAGCTGAAGAAACACCTGGTAAATGGACTATGAGGATGAAATTCACTACTTTGTGCAAAATGTCTGTGAAATTGGATGTATAAAAGCATGTAATGGGTGAAAGGTACACTAGATTCACAGATAGAACAACATGCTTGAGAAAAAAGGTGGTTAATGGAATGTGGTCATTACAATGGGACTGTTTCAGGGGATAAATATGTTTTCAACAGTGGATTTCAAAGGATACATCACAGACAAGTACAGAGATTGACTGTTTGGTTTTAAAAAAGAAACATTTATATAATACAGCCAAACCCTACAGCTTGTGGGCACTGATACCCCATCAACACATCACAAGCTTTTTATTTAATTGAGTGTGATTTAGGAAAAAGCATTTAGAACACAGTCTGCTCCATCACATCAAATCAATTTAAATTAACAGACCAATGTTTCAGCTGTAAACTGATGCTAATTGAGGACAAGATCCTCGAAGTTACAAGGCACCTCTTGCAAGCTTTAAAGAACTTCAATTTCTGTTTGCTAGTGAGAACAGAGTAATGATCCACATCTTTCACAAAAAATTGGGGTCTTTTTCAGGTTTTTTCCAGGTCTTATGTAGTTATTCTCACTGTAAGGTCTGTGTTTGCTGCAATTGTAAGCAAATGTTTAACCAACTCTTAGGTAACAATCCGAATAGATGTTGATTAGGTACGTGATGAAATCAAGTGTGTTCTTCAATGGACAGTAATTTTTGGTGTTATTATCCAGTGACATTATTTAAAGGAATTTTTTTTTTCCTTTGAGACAATTAAATATAGCTCCAGCAGAAGTGGTTATTATTGAAATCCTTTTGTAATATTTAATTTGCTAATGGTACTTGAATAATTAACAATAACAACAAGAAGGAAATTCCCAAATGATGAGTTAATCTCATTTTCTCATTTTTCTTTTTTCCTTTTTTTTTTTTTCTTCCCTCCAACTAAAATCCAGAGGAACAAGCTGTTTGTTGGGTCAGATTTAACAAATGGATGTGCAGTCCCTGTTACCAGGGTTACAAATTATGGCCATCTTCTCTCAAAATCATAGAAACAAGACTACAACAAACAAAAATTACCTATAATTTTCTTATTCCAATAATTCAAATTCACATTTCCATTACTGTGGATGAGTAAAGGAAAGTATGATTCATGTTGCAGTGAAAAGCTATTAAGGTCTAAGATTACTTAGGCTTTGAGTGAAAGGTGCCTGTTACTATAAATGTGGAAAGCTAAAATAAAATCCTTGAGTAGATTAGAAGATGTGTTTAAGATCTTTGCAGCTATTGGACTGGAAATGTGTGTTGCTATCTGACATTTTTTAGTCTCCCTAAATTTTCTAGTTTGTTATTTGAACATTGAAATCAATCTCATTTTCAACCAGGTCTAAGCATTATGGGTGTTGTCCCCACCTACAGAAAAAAAAAAAAAAAAGAGCAAAATTGAAGTAACTCTTATCTAGCCTTCACTGACTTCCTAGTAGTGAGCTAGAAATTACCTTAAACATGAGCTAAGCTGTTCCCAAATTAGGGTGTACTTTTTTGAGGATTTGTATTCATTCCAAGGAGAAATAGGAGCCAGGCTTTTCTATCCTGGTCTACCTTGAAGCAGAGGGAAGCAGTGTATAAAAGACGTACTTTCTGCAGCATTTGTACAGCTCTGTACTTTAGTGCATGGTGTGTCTGTAGCCAGTGCTCTAAAAACCTGGGAGTTTATCCTCATTTCGATATTTTAGAAAATAGAAATCTGTCTGTCTTCAGAGCTTCACGACATCCAAGGCAGGGTATTTCCTGCTGTGCTGCACTGCTTCATCACTTCACACAGGGGTCATGAGTGTGAAGGTCATTGCCCTTTCTAATGAGGCAGCGAAGGCTTTTGAACAACATTACTCATTTTGATAGCTTGAATAGAGGAAGGTGTATTGAAGCTACGATTCCTCTGACTCAGGAGAGTTCATCTTTAATGTCTGCACATCTGCATCTGAAATATCAGTGGACTATAGGCAAAGAAACTTAGAGTTTGAGTCCTTAGGCAGAAATCACATCACTTGGGCTCACATGAATCACAGCCTAAAATTTTTGGGGATTTTTTTCTGTTGACTACAAAGAGAGTCTGCAGTAGCCAACTCAAACCAGGTATCTGAGTTTGATCTGACAGAATCAGTTGTGAAGACGTGCCACTGTGTGACGGCACCCTCCACTGAGTCACTGGAAATACTCTGGTCTTGGATCAGGCCCAGAATCCAGACTAGCTCCTTGCAATATCCTATTTAATACTTTTCAAACAAATCTGGCCTAAATATTTTAAATTGAATGGTCTTAAGTTTAAATGCATTATGAATATAAAATATTTCATAATTCCTAATCTCTAGTGATAAAACAGTAAAAACAGTGATTTCGTAGTAAGCAGTATGTTAAATAAAAGTATTTACTTGTATGTGCATTAATAAAGGCAAGAAAGAACAATATTTTAAAAAATCAAAGTACTTAAAACACTGTTTTTATGGTCTGGAGGGTTTTGACTGTTAATTTCAAAAAATTGTATTTGTATTTAAATTCAGAATTACCTCTTTTATCTTCAGTGAAATATTAGAATATGCTGAGAGAGAAAAAGAAAGAAAGAAAGAAAGAAAGAGATAGAAAGAAATCAATCAGTTTCTAAACAGTCCTAAATACTAGTTTTCCAGTACTATTCTACTGTTTCTCTATCAAGCAGGTCAGATGAATTATTTAAAATGCATTTAAATAAAGAGAATACTTTTTTTATTTCCCCCACTATCAATTAAACAATAAATGTGAGAACTTGTGACTTTTATTCTAAAGAATGAAGTAGTTTGGGATGCTGAGCATTAATCACTTTAGGACACTAAATAAAGGGAAGAGATATACTTCAGTGGTGGTTGTAATTTCATTCTTTTATTTTATATCTCTTCCAGATGCTCACAGCAAGAAAGAACAAGAGAATATTTGTAGCTTCCTGTCAGCATTCTGATTTGGAATTTATTAAACATATGTTAATACATTTAGAAAAGTTCTAACTGCTTTTCCAGTAAGACAGTGTCTCCAAATAGTAGACACAGAGATTTAATTTCATAAATAAGTTCCCACATTTTTTTTGCCATACATCAGCTTTTTATTAAAGCATTTTCCATCATAAGTAAATTAAAAATAAAATGTGTCATTGGATCAATCTTTTGAGCTCCTGAATGCTGATGAAAAGAACTGCAGTAAGCTGAAGCGTAAGAATTCTGGTTTGCAACATGAAATCCAGTTTCATTATAGTCGATGAAAAGCTCTGCTATTGATTTCTGTACTGCCCAGATTTTTCCTAAACATCATTTGCTAATAGGCACGTCCACAGCCAGGGGGATGTTTGCTGTCACCAGCAGAGTAAGCAGGGCAGCAGTCTTGTCACTGCAGAGGCCACAGGTGGGCAGAAGGAGCCTGAAGTATGGTTAAAGCTGAACAAGGCCCAGACAGTTCATGTGCACCTACTGAATGCACTATGATGAAGCAAAGTGAAGTTTGGATTTCATTTTCTCCCTCTGACAATCACTACTCGACAACTCAGCCTCTCTGAAACAGCTTTTGAAAGCTGCATACCTTGTGCTGACCTTGGCTTTCGAAGCACAGAGCTCCTGTGTTCATGTACATTTTTGTACCACGTACTATAAAGTGTATCTTGAAGCACCTGTCTTGTGGCTTTATTATTATTCCCTTGCAACCTGGGGTGGAGGACTTGAAAATCTTTTGTTTTCTTAGCTTGCATCACACATTTAAAGAACAAATATAAGCAGAACTAGCCCCAGCTGCAATTGTGCATAGCCTACAACCCAAATTCATCTAGCTTTGCTCTGTTTTGTTTAAAGCAGCTTATGTTCTCCTCTTTTGGGAAATAAAAGCTTTTCTATAATGGGATAAGGGAGAAGACACTGTTAATTACTCATTTTAATTTTCAATAATTTTTTTTTCAAAAGAGCAGAGCAAGAACAACCCTCATTTACAAAAGAAACAAAAGATATTTATTTTTAGCTTCAATTTACTGTAGCATGGACACCTTTTAAAAGTCCCCTTTTCAGGTATGAAAAAACCTTTCAGACTTCCTTACAGGGAGGTGAGAAAACTTGGGTTACAAATAAAACTTGATATTACCAAAGCCTTCAGGATCACAATTCATTTCTAGTTTGGAAAACATCTCCACAAATACTTAACTTTAGTGGAAGTCTTTGGGTTTTGTCAAAATGCTGGCAGGTTTCCATTCCTCATTTAATCTTTCTGGTGATGTATGAATCACAGTGTTACGAGTATTTTTCTCTACTTTTTTTTTCACTATATTATGCCGATGGAATTCACGTCCAGTGCAAGCCCTACAATTTTTTTCCTAAACTCTCTAGCTGGGCCTGATCAAAGTTACTTTGTGACCTCTATGTGCCCTAGTCTCCTCAGACATTATCAACAAAATGAGAAAGAGGAGAATGAAGAACTGAGGAAGTAAAAAATTATTGACCTCTGGGTTTGTGCAAGGAGGCATTGGTTCAGAGGGCTTCTCGCGAGCCCTCCACTTAAGGCAGCTATTGATGGTGCTTCAGTGAATGAGTAAACTTGATTTGCTGGTAAAGAGCTTTGGCAGGAAATGACACTTCTGTGCCACATATTAAAAATCTGTTACTTTTCCCCTCCTCTTCAGAGTATCTGGGGGCAAAAAAAATGCAGTCTGAATGTTATGAAGCTTTGACTTCTGTCAATAAAATGGCTTCAGAGCTTTCTTATGGGGAAAAAGTATAAAAGAAAGACAAAGAACTGAAGCTGATTTGGGCAAAATTCCAGAGTGTTCAAGAAAATGGCGTTCTAATCAATCTGAAAGTGAAATATTGGGCAATTAACACTGAAAGCCTGTTTAATTAGGTTGAATCATGTAAAAGGAAATTTTGGGTAGTCTTATTTATGCAATCATTACATTTACCCTTTTGCTAGAGTTCCAATTCAAAGTTTCTACACATAACTAGTAAAGTTGTCCCATATTCCATAAACATTATGAGTCATTCTGCTAGTTAATTCTCAGTTCAATATGAGCAGTGTTTGTTAGTTAATAAGAGTCTAGATGCAGGACTAATGGGAAAAAATCATTAAATACAACAAGGAACATACACAAAACCTATGCAAACAGCTAATACCTAGGGTGTCCTAATGTGAAAAAATCATTGGAAAAGGTTTTCTTTTATCATACAATCACACTCCAAGCACTTGTTAACCAAATTCTTAGAGACCCACAGTCTGTTTTCTTCAGAGACTAAAATACTAACAAGTAGTTTGTTAGAAAATGAAAAATCTGTACAGATTTTATTCAATACATGTTTAATAAAGTGTTTGTCTGTAAAATATACTTAGACACAATATACAGGCTCTCTAGAAGAACACACTTTCTCCAATATGACACTTTAGTATGACTTTGCCAGCGTATGGCTCTTGATCAACAACAGACATGTAAAAGTCTGCTGGAGACATTTAATTTTTAACCACTCTACCTTTCTTTGCTTCAAGGTGAGCAAGTATTGACTGACCGTTTTCATAATCCATGGTGACCAGCTGTACACTTGCTACCTGAGGAGAATACTCATAATGTTTTCTACATATGAAGGTAAAGAAGAAAGAGACTTATGTTGCTTTCTATGCCTGTATTTTACAATTCTATAAAAAAACATACAAAATTTTGAATAAGAGTATTTGGAAGGCAAATAAATAAATGAATAAATAAATAAACACAGAGTTCCACTATGTAATGCTGTTTGCTAACTGCAGCTGTCATTTCAGGACAAGCAGTGAGCAGGCTTGTGGCAGACCCATGCAGAGTTCGGACTTTGCAGACGGCAACAAGGACTTTCCCTCTGCTGAAGAACTGTATTATCCACCATGAAGAAAAGTGTGCTGGTGTGAGATATCCTCATTAGCCTGCTCTGCTTAGCAGGTGCGCTGCTGCCAGCTGTGCCAGCTGCATCCTGGTGGTGGCCCTGAGTCAAGTGCACGCACAGTCTAGGTAAAGCACAGCAGCAATCACCTCTTTTGTGATAGGATCACAGACTTTCAGATAATCACCTGTAAAGTTTACTGTATGTAAATGTTGTGAATAGTTTTTTTACTGTTATGCAGCACCCAAAAATAACAAAAATGTAGCTGGAAACGGGAATTCGATAGGAAGTTGTAAGTAGCCACAAAAATTCCACAAAAATTATGCTGGATAATTAGCAGCAAAAGACAGCATATAGCATCACTAGCTGTCAAAGATATAGATATTTTACTTCAGAAGTTTTTGTACTGCCAAAAAAGTGTAGCTGAAGAAATGATAGTGCAGTTGAACTAAAATCACATTTGCAAGAACTGGAGAGGGAATCTTCTTAGTGGCTTATTGCTATTTATGTTGTTCCATCAGTCACTTTACATTATTCCTCATGTCAAGGTGTTAGTGTCAAAAACTACCTTTTACTCATGCATCCTTTTAGAAGGTAAGAAAGCTGATTAACTTATTTAGGAGGTAATTACCTATACAAGAATTAAGAGTTAGACTGTCGCTGGATCTTTCATGTATGCTCCAAGGGAGAGAAAAAATTATGAACAGCCACTCTCGTTCAGTTGCTTCTTTATAGGTACATATCCTTATTTCTTCTATTAAAATCAAACATTTCTTCCACGAAATGTGCAATCTGAATATCAACACACATCATCCATGACCATATTCTTACAACAACAGATATAAAACTTCTGCAGGTAGAAGCAGAGCCCAAAACTGCTATTTTGCAAATAGAATTCAAGATTCACAGGGCAAGAAAGAGACAGGAAAGTATAAGGTTGTTTCAGGCAGAGAATGACTGGGCATTGGTCTTCCCTTCCCTNTTTCACTTATTAAAGTGGCTATTTTTCTGGACCCATGAGTTTTTCTCATTTTTGTTGTACCGATTCTCTCCCCATCCCACTGAGGGGAGGTTGAATGAATGACAGAGTGCCAGTTTGGTTGCTGGACAGGGTTGACTCACCACACTTACTGGTTCATATTATGTTGCCAAGCGCAGCATAAATGGGGAATGCAAGTGGGACACAGCCCATGGAATTGAATACTGATGTATCTAGAGTTTATGTTTCTGAATCAGCTGCAGCATTTTCGGCGAGACAAGAAACTCTGATAGAAACTCAAAGATACAGAAGATACTAGAAGACTGCAGGCTGTGAAGTTCAGCAGTATTTGAGATTTCTCAGCGCATAGGGAGTTTGAGAACTGGTGCACTGATGACTAGATGAAATAAGTGCTCTCAATGTCTAAATCCGGAGGGTAAAAGTACTCACTGCACAATGGGTACAATGATATACAACCAGATACGGAAGTAATATTGATTTCCTTAGGCAGGATCGTAGCTCCTATGGAACTTATTAGGACATGTCTTGTTTACTTTGTCTCTGATGATTCTGTATTGAATAATCAGAGCAGAGAATCAAGCTAACTTCAATGAGACTTGGATCAGGTCCTGAAACACTGAATAAGAAAGTTCCTTTTATTGAAAGTACACAATGAATCCTTCCTCCTGAATTCATTAGTTATTCTTTACACCACACCTGCTTCTCTAACAAAGATTGTCCTTGGTACATAGTGAAAACAAGGAGAAAACAACAAACAAGCAATATCTTCATTCTTGGCATAGAAAGATGCTGTTTTGGGAGGTAAAAATAGCACTGAAGAGGATAGTGCTGTCTTTCTTACTGCTTACATTTATATTCTCAGAAATACATAAGTAAAATGTTCAGTTTACTGGCATAGTTTTTAATGCAATGTAATCCAAGTTTTGTATGAATTGTAATACCTATTCAGACACAGTGTTACTAAATTTGGTGTAGGGAATAGGAGCTTAAAACAATTTTTTTTTCTCTCCTTAAATCTTACTGACAAAATTGTGTAGATATAGCTTTATGTTGTCAGTTGTCTTTGCTGACACCTTCATCAGGGGAGAACCATGAAGATGCAACCAATTGAAAAAATGCTTGTTCAACCTTCATCATGGTCTCCTCTTTTCTTGCAGTGAGATAGTCACCTGTATGTAATTGTCCCATGATGGAATGAAGGCTGCAATGGATAGTTCTGTTACAATCTGTCTCATATCTTGGTTTCTCCAGCAGAAGCTGGTGTAAAGATAAATGGTTAATTTAGTTTTCAAGGACTTAAAATTAATTTTGAGGTCAGGCTTAATGTACAGGATTCAAGTTTTGTATGTGAAACATCCATGTCAACAACATGTCAACATGATTTTTTATGTAATTATGGGTATGTTGAGCAGGCCAAATCCCAAGAAACACTCAAGTATGTAACTCCTATTAAAATCAGTGGAAGTCTTGTGTGTTAGCAGTGATCTAGGTCTCAATCTCCCTGACTTAGATATTATTCATGCTTGATGAATCAGTTCTGGCTTTGAGATAGAATGGCTGAGAGAGCATTTCTTTACCCTACTGAGACACTCTTAAGTATCTTGCACTCGTTGCTAGTTTCTGTTTTTCTTACTGTTCACTGCTGGGTAGGTAAACAACAGACACCACACTAAATTCACTAAGAAATAAATAACTAAGACCCTTCACAGAAAATGTTCAATACTTTTTAACACAGCACGAACAGTTATACAGAATATTTCCTTTTAGCAGATGGAAAACCAGTATGAGGCATAATCCATGATACAGCACAATAAGTTTTTTTTCAAAATCTTGTCAAGATTGACAGTTAAACTTTTTAAGGTAGAAGTCTAACATTTTTGAGGAATTTCTTATTTCCTTGGGTCTCTTAGGACCTCACTAAGCTAGGTATCAATCACACTGATATCAATTATGGGCAATGTCTGTCTGAGAACAATCTAGGTCATGTAAGACAAGATGAACTTATCCCTGGTATGCCTCTATTCATCAATACCTGGAGCTGCTCAAGCCTTTTTACCCTTGGAGACATCTAAATTCACTTTTTCAACTTGAAAGGTGCAAAAGTTCATCAGATCATTGGATCTCTCTGCCTTCATTATAAATACTACAGAGACTTCTGGAAACCTCTGCCAAAGACAGGAAGTATTCCTTATTTCACTGTAAAGTTATATATAAAGTTACTAGACACTGTATAGTTACTAGACACTAAAACTACAACATACTGCTCATATACTTTGTTGAGAGTGTAGTTAACCCAGTGGACATCACATGTTGCGAAAGGCTCAGGGTGCTTTGAAGTCCAGTGGGAGCCATATGTAAGTGATCGATATTTACTGAACTCTCAGGGCTCTTAACAAAGATTTGGGCACGTGCATAACTGGCAGTCTGTTCTTGGTCCTTCCCCAGGGCAAAGGTTCACACATTTTTCTTTTTCTGTGATGGCAAAAAAGGGGTACTCTATCCTTGTTGGAAGTTACTGATGCTTCCACATTTCTTCCAGTTAATGATTTTTTTGGTCTCCCCCTAACATATTTCAGAAAAAAAAAATCATTCTAGTGAACTTAAAATACCAGTACCTATTTAATCTTCTCACTAATACAGAAAGTTAACAAAAGTTAGTAGGCAGAGAGATTTAACTCCTCTTAGTCGAATGATCATATCAGTGGATATGATTTGTTTCTGCATTTGGTCTTCTGAATTCTGATTAGTTCTGAACAGGGGTCTATCCTGGGTTCTGGATTCCAGAAGCAGTAAGGAACTTCCTTTTTAATCATGAAATGGGGTGCCTAGCAGCTGGAGAGAATTACATGATCAGATGTATAATCTGATATTTATGTTTTCTCAGTCTCTGTCTCCACCAGCCTCATGAAACAGATCATTAGGATTGCCTTTCTAACTCTTAATACTTCTTTGGACCCAACATCCCTTCAGCAAGGAACATGATTCTGGAATATATGTGTTTAAAATATAAGCTTTACAGTCCCAAATATTAAAATCAATAATTTGTTTTATCTGGCTAGATGCATTTTTAGCCCAACAGCATCCTTTTTTTTTCTTTTCTTAGCTTATAAAATCTTTTCTAATTTTTCTCTTCCTTATATATTAATTTAGTGGTAATAAGCACACCACTGGAAGTCTGGAATTTTTACATTTTGCTTTTCATTACCTGTATTTTATTGTTAATTCTGCTTCCGCTGTAACAGTAGTCGTGCACCTTTTTTTCATTTTAAATAAGGAAATGTTAGGGTTGCCTTAGTGTGATAGTTCACTTATATTCAATTTTCCACTGCTTCGACAAAAAATTCATCTGTGCTAGGGGTGCTGCAGTTGTTCTTTTATCTTCATAGGGCTCACTGTGACTTGCTCCAAACAGATCTAATTGACTGTTTTAATTTTTACTTTTTTTAATGCAAATTTTCTTAGCCTGTATTCATTTGGATAAAACTGGTGTTCTGTAGGTATTCCTGAGCTCTGAACCCTTCATTCAGTTGATATTGAGTGCCTTTTCTTGGATTACATTAGGATTTTCAGTCAGAGTATTTCTGTACTTTCCATACATTTAATTATTGATTATAATATTATTTTGCTTGAGTAATTTCTAGCTGTTTTCTTAAGGGTTAATTTTAATTCAAGGATCTCTTTGACCCTTTTCTAGTACGTGATCAATTCTTATAACTTATCAGAGGTAAGTGTTTTCTTTCATCTCTCGAGAGTTATGACATCAAAAATTTTGTTACATTGTTTTTATTTCACAGTTTGAAACCCTCTCCCACGTGCTTAATTATATGAAGAATGCCAGAGTTCTAAAATTTCTTGGTTATTAAAGAAGCCTTTATCTAATTTAATGAGAAAAAGAAAAAAAGGCAACAAATGCAATGGGGCCTGTGATGATAAGACATACAATTTCTTCCTTTGTGTCCTGCACTGGTGCTTGTTGCTCAGAGACCTTGGGTGAGGCACTAATTCACCTGGGTATCTTCTCCATTTTCATGGATTTTTCAACACAGAGAGTTTTTACCCTCTCATTTCTCTACTTCAGGCCACTTTGAAGTTGATAATTTATTGGCAACTCTCATTTTTCTTCAAATTTTATCCCATCCAACCTAAAATATTTAAAGGAACAATTTGCAATGCTACAAAAGTGATAAGTAGCTCTTAGAATTAATAATCTAGATTTATACAATACAGGAAATTATGGGAAAGAAATCAAGTTTAGCATATTCACAAAAACACAGGTTCTTTGGGAATGGACTTTTTAATGAGACCTGCTGCAACAGGACATAGGACAGTGTTTTTAAACTAGTAGAGGGCAGATTCAGGACCCATATAAAGAAGACACTTCTTATTCAGGACAAGGATAGTTACAAGCAATGCTGAATGTATGTATGTATGTTTCATCAAAAGTAGCAATGAGCTACATTTTCCTTCTTAACTACATTCAAAGTAACAGCACTAAAGCTCTTCAACTATTACAGTGTCTAAGTAGTTGGTAGCAGAAGCAGAAAAGATGAAATTTCAGCTGAAACTGGATCAAAGCCTTCCATGTTACTGAACTCATACTGTACAACTCAAGCAGACAGACAAATGCACAAAACTGGGTCTGCAGTCATAGTTCCTAGTTCCTGGGGCCCCATAATAATAAAAGCAAATAAGTCAGCTCTTCATAGACTACCCTATATTTAAATGCTAACAATAGAACAGTTTTTCGTCTTTCTTGCCTCTTATGCTCATGTCATTTTCATAGAGAATCACTTTTCAGGCCAAGCTTTAAAACAATTCTTGCCTCCAGCTGTCACAGGTAAGGGAAAGTCCATCCTTTGATGGATTCTTATTACTTATTAAATATTTAATAAGCTCTGAGACAAGTTCAGGGCTGTATTTCACTCTTGCCCAGTAATTTTGGTGCTGCTTGTCAAGGAAATAATGCAGGCTGAACGCAGGGCACACAGCACTAGTTAGCAGTTTGCATACATGTCAGTAACAATAACTTACCCATGTATAATCAGGTGAGGTTTTTCCATTTTAGCTTACAACAAGTTGCATTTTAAAGTATTACCCTGAGGGGAAAAAAACAAAAGTGCTGAGAATAGATGCAGGAAACAAAATCCAACAATATCCAACCACTGTGCTGAAAAATTGAATTTAAAAGGACATTTTTCCCCCCTCTTTTTTCTGTGATTGGCACAATTTTAGCATATTAAGAGCAGTAAATAAGGTCACTAGGCTCAACAAGCAACCTCCTGTTGTTTCCCTTATCTTCATATTCTTGATTTTCCTCTCTTTTCTGCCAGCTCTTTGCCTAATAAGCATTGACTTTCTTATTTCAGAGTCTCTATAATATTCTGAACCAAGGATTTTAATCTTGAATATTTTCTTTATCACCATGGCAAAGCGATAAAAAAATCTCTGAAAGTGCATCCATTTTTGTAAGCATAGTCTACACTATCACTGTTGAAATAATATTACTGGTGATTTAGAAAATATGAAGGATTATTCTGTTTTTTCTTGAAACTTTTTAAATTAACTTCAGTTTACACAACAGTTATCAATTTACAGTGCCACTCTGGTGCTCAAAATCATTGTCTAACCACAGTAGGGAACGTGACCACTTTAATTAATTCTGTTGGAATCATCAGTTAGACTAAATTACTTTTGTGTCTTGAAGAGTAATCATGTTCACTAAAAGGACTTTAGCATAAAGATCATATAAAACAAAAGTATTGAATAAAACATACAATATTTGCTGTTCAACTGCTGAATTAGAGGTTTTATAAATAAAAATTTGTATTTTAAAATTTGCACTTATTTAGATTCTGACGATAAATGTGGCATTAATCTAACTAAGGAAAAGGATTCATAACAATGGTAATAGATCTTAGAAACTTTCAGTAAATCCATTTATCCTAGGATATTTACACTTGTGAGGAAGTAAATCAAATAACACAAAATATAATTATCAGGAAATGGAATATAGCATTCACTTTCGGAAGGTTTATTTGACAATCTGTGGGATATCATTGGCAAAAGTTCTTTTTATTCTCTACTAACAGGTTAAAGTTTCCAGTTAAAAAATATTGGGCTAGCGGAGTCAACTAGGGGGAAAAAAAGTGAAAGTGGAAGTGTCAATATATTATTTAATCACTGTCAAAACAGTTCCATATTTCTCTTTCAGACAAAGCACTGTACTATTTCTGTGGGAAAGTACACTTTTGCTCAATGTGAAATTGGATCAGAAATCCCTGTATGGCAAATCTGTAGTATTGTAACCCAGTAAGAACATTATCGCTATTGCCTGTGACAGGCTGCAGACCTGGAATAGGAGTGCAAAAGGAGACAGGGGGTGATCACAGGGGCCTGGAAAATACAGGCAGCAGGTAAAAGCAGACCCCAGCATCCTTAAACCACTCACCAGCATTCAGCTACTGGTCCTCAAAGGAAAGCAACCTTGGGAGCTGGGAAAAAAAAAAGCAGTTATGGAGGTGACAAAAAAAAGAGTAAGTATTCATTACATATAAATCACAGCATTTACAGTAAATTCGGATGTATGGTTCACTTGCAGGTAAAAGAAGGATGTGGAATGGGATAATATATGTATTAAAAATGAGCCTAGGTGAATCCTAGAGTGAGGAGGTGAATCCTAGAGTAAGGAGGAAGAAACCATTAATACCTAGCACCATACTTCTTTCATAATTTGTATACTGATGATCTAATCACTAAAACCCCCAAGAACTAAAGCCATTGACATCAGGATGCAGAGAAGTAGAAGGCTGAGCATAGCACCAAAGAGAGGAGTAGATTCCATAGAGCTTGTGTGCATCATTCTACCTGCATCTGATTTGACCTAGAAATGTTAAAATCAATGCAACTGGAGTAAAAGTTCTTTGCTTACACTGTTAAGAGTTTCTAATGAGGCTAACAATCAATTCTCAGCTTTGCATATACAATGCATTCTTTTTGCCCATAACAAGGCTTTTCCTGTAATTGGTGGGAATTCAAGGATTCCATAACCTGAATGCAACAAATTCATAAGAGAAACATGTAACCAGAATTAAGTCTTCTGTTGTTTTGTTTTGTTTGTTTGGAGTTTTTTAATACTTATCGAATATGAACTTAAAAAATATTCAGGATTGGATATTTTATTTTTCAAATATTTGTTATCATATTTATTTTTTTAAAAGGAGAAGAATTACAGAATATGCTTCCCTTCTCAAAGCTATTACTTCTGTCATCTTGCTCTCAGCTTCATAAATTTCACTAAACTGAGACAAATTTTGAAAATGAACTCTGTTCTCTGCAGGTACACTTGGTACTCAGTGAGTCTGCCACCTCATTATATACCGGTAATTAGGCTGAATATGAAAAACAAAATAGCATTGCCTCTATATTTTTCCCCCTCATCCATGACTCTCGGTGGGTTTGCATGTAGGAGCCTCTTTGCTGAAACAGACTTCAGCGAATAACGATTGTGCTGTGCTATATCCATCATTAGCCTCAAGATTTTACAATTTGAATAAAGGGAAATTGGGAAAGTATAAAAAAGGAAGATTCAGTGTAATGTACTGTTAATGAACTACCTGGTCTCTGGTTTGTCAGCACAAAATACCTTGATCACAGTAGCCTGACCACATCTCCTGAAGTAAATGGATGGAACTGTTTCCTTGAAGCTTTTCATATAACTTCAATTTCAAGCATTATTTCCAGAAATATATTCATGAAAGTATAGAATTACATGGTTGTAACTGGGCATATCTGATTTGTTCATATACTGTTTCTTCAAAAAGTGTGGGGCAAGCCCACAGAAAGTAACATTCCTGCACTCCGGATCACGGTTTTAATGTATTTGAACCCTGTTAGTGTGCCCCAGCCAAACCAGCTTTAGTTATTCTTATCAGAGCCCTCAGGAATTCATCAAGATTACTGACAGGTGTGGGGATACAAGAATGGGTTGCAGACAGCCACAACTTTGATAAGTTACAGCTGTTTCCCTCGAAAGACAGAAAAACAACTTGGAATGCAGGAGTGTGTTGATTTGTGTAACAAGAAGCATGTGAGTGACATACGAGAGGGGTATAAAAGGTTGTGCTGTCGGGTAATAAGGGGTAGTAGATGTGTGGTGATGCCTGCTGGTGTGTGACTACTATCTTCTGTGCCAGTCTTTTGGCTGCCAACAAATCACATGGAAATGTTTGGAGAATCTAGTGCTTTCTACCTGCTCCCAGTCCACCTAAGCACCTGCCCACAAGGGTGAGGCACCTGCAGCTAGGAACAGGGTGACAGAGGCCAAAAAAGAGACCAAGTGACAGCTCTTGAAGTAAGAATGCAGTACTTCTAAACAATATATATCTCAGAAAAGCAAGGAACATTACTGCTCCTTGAGATGAGGGAAAGAAATACTTTTCCTGAGGATTCAGAGGAGATGATGCAGAGCTTGCCGTAACTCAGGAAGCCCCTGATTGGTTTCAAGAGTGACATAGTGCAGAGGCTTAGATTGATGGACAAATTTCTGAAAATTTCTTGTGCTCTGATTTGGAGCTTTAGTTGTCCCTTACTTTTGACAGATTGGGATTAAAATGCATTCTGCTGTTTACATGTGTCTATACTTGAGACCTCTTTTTTTCTATCCCCAAATAAATGTTAAACTTAACTTGTTAGTCTCATTGAATTAACATTTGTAAATATGGGGAGGGGATCCAGTGAAAATCCAAATGAAGGCTGCAAGGCAGTTTTGTCACGTGATTGCTTTCCAGGATCAAAAGTAACCATAATGTATCACCAATAACTTTGATTTCTTGATTCTAATATTGTCCCTTTTTACATAAGACTTTGAAAGCTTTGAGATGCTGTAGGTTATTACAGTTAGGAGGGGAACATGTTGAGAGGATGCAATGCTTTCTTTAGGTACTGTCGATGTTTCCAAAAACCAATGCAAAATAGGGACTTGATGAATAGTATAAAAATAGAAATTACAAGAGAAAATTTCCTAGCTTACTGAAACATGCTTTCTTCACTTATTATGCCCAAGTCTTTGTAGTCCTTTCTCAGAATTACATTTAATGTGATGGTTAACTTGCTTCTTTCCTTCTTCTCCCTCCATTTTTGTCTGTTTTTTGGTTTTTTTGATCCTTCTCAATTCTTTCTGACCCCTGCAATTTAAACATTATATCCCAGGGATCTTCTGTCCAAAAAGCTCAGGTGGCTAGTGACTGTAATTATTTTTCTTCCCTAATAAGTTTAATTATTTCTGCTGGGTTTGATATAAAATTACAATTTATCCTATTGAGTAGGAGAGGTGTAATCAAACATCTTTACAATGTTCTCACAGAGTTTTTTCTCTTGAAAAATTTATTTCTCCAATTATTGTTATGTGTACAAATACAACAATATTCTGTGGCCTGTGCTAGTAAGCATACTGCAGGGTTTGTTTTTTTTTTTTTAAAAAGCAGACTGGGCAATGTCAGCCATGTAATGAATGATTAAAATGCCTCAGGTTTTTGTGCAATAACATAAGCACAGACTCTGGGTCTAAGTGAACTAATTTTCATATTCTGCATATTGCTGTGCTTTTACTTTTAAGAGCATTGAGGACATCAAGCATGTGGAAATTCTGAGGTGAAAATCATCTCCTCTATGATTCAAAGAAATCCAAATGAATATAATGATTTCTAAGAAAACATATATAAAGTAATTAACCTCAGTAGAATTTTAGATATTCTGTCTGAGAAACTGTAATATATTCCTTGCATAAAGAGCTAGTATTGTAAGGCAGAGAGAAGTTTATCCAGAGGTGTTTGAGAAATGGAGGGGGACAGTGCAGTTTTTGCCGATAATTAATTTAAAAGAGCATATACAATAACAAAAAAGAGAAAATAAACTAAATTGTTAAGTATGATCAGTTTTCACAGGCAAGGACTGATAAGCAACCAGCAGTATTGAAAACTGATAGGATGAAAAGCAATGAAAATAATATTTTTCATCATATACAGGAGAAATATTAGTTGGTGAATGAACATCACTATGACATTATGTCATTTGTATTAAAACAATGACTCTTTGAATAAACATGCATAATAGGTAGGATTAAAAAATAAAGTGTTTAGATATTCACACTTTAATGAATAATCAAAACCGTAAGCATCTGATGATAAGGAGAACTATTTATGGTGTTCAGGATGAGGGGTTGAATGCACTTTGACAAGAAAAATTTGGGAGAAACAGGTAGTATTTACTCTTTTTTCTACCTCAGATTCTGGTCCATGAAATATCTGAGAATTTTACACATTTGGAACATCCACCATATCCATCTCATGGGCACAGTTCAGCTTTACTTTACACACATTTATTATACAAATGGTCTCTACACACAATTAACATGAAGTTTTGCAAATATGTTGGATTACTAGGCCTATGTGTTCTGCACTAGTAATAAATATGTACCAGGTGAAGGTCTCCAGGTCCTGATTTTCAGGGGCTGCAGGAAGGCCCCTGTGAGGAGCACAGGTGGTTCCAGCCAGCTCCCAAAATGACCCACTGCAAGGCACAGCTGAGCCCGACAGCCAAGGTGGTGGTACCTTGGAGAAAACATATTTTAGAAAGGGCAGAGCATAAAGGGGAATGAGGAAAAAAAATGAGATGAATAATCTGCAGGCACTAGAATGAGAAAAGAAGGTGGGGGAGGTGCTCCAGGTGCTGGAGAAGGCATTCCCCCACAGCCTGTGCTGAAGACAATGATGAGACAGGCTGTCCCCCTGCAGCCCATGGATGTTTACGGTGGAGCAGAGATCCACCTGAAGCCTGTGGAGAACTCTGCAGTGGAGCAGGATCCTGGCGGGAGCTGCGGCCTATGGAAAGGAACCCATGCAGGAGAAAATTTGCTGGCAGGAACGTTGGTTCTTGGGGAACCTATGCTGGAGGAGACTGTTCCTGAAAACTGCACCCCACAAAAAGGACCCACTGTAGAGAAGTTTGTGAAGAACTGTGAGAGGTACCTCACAAGCATGCTGGAGAATGGGAACTGCATGTAGAGAAAGGAGTAGTAGTGTTATGAACTGACCATAACCTCCATTTTCCATGCCCCAGCACCCTTCTAGGGCAGGGGAGAGGACTTGGGAAGGAAGGAGTGAATCTGCACCTGGGAAGAAAGAATGCTGGGGTACAGATGTTAGTTTGGGGATTTTTTGTTGTTTTAAGGTTTGCTATGAATAAATAAGCTATCTGTAGGCAGCAGATTGCACATCATTTTGCCTGGGCAAGAGTCATTTTGTATGAACTATATATGGACATATTTTTGTTTGTCAAATTGTTAGACACCCATGAAGATTTGTAGACAGTCTTTACCCCCATGTTGGGGGTAATTAGTTGGGCTGAAAGTGTAAATAATGTTACCATACTTTCTTTAAAAAATAATAATGATTAAAAAAATAAACTAAATAAAGCTCTCTGAAGGTACTAAACTTAATTTGTCACTGTGAGCAACTCCAGTGCCAGCACAATCTGCAGCAGTGCACAGGGGGAGTTTTCTGAGCTGGAGGAACCACTGGGGGAGCTGAGAGAGCCATCAGAAGCCCACAGCTTACATGACAGTGGCTGACGGGACCTGGGCAGGGCCAGGAGCAGTGGAGGCCAAATCCCCACATATGTATAAAAGAAGCACCTGGAGAGATGTAGTGACCAGGAGAGCTTTGAACAGGGTTGTCACACAGGGTGTGGGATATCCGCCATGGTTTTGCTTTGCAGTTTGGGCTGAAGGGCAGACGGGAAAGGTGCTGTAGCTCTGCCAACTCAACCAGGGAGCAATGGCATCCATCTGGCAGAGGACCCTTGACCTCTCTGAGCTCTGTACCTGCCACAATGGATGCAGCTGCCCAGACAGAGCTCCAGTGGGAATGTGCTGCCATCCCAATGTCAGAGGCAAATGACAGCAATAAACACACCAGTGGAAGGTGTGTCTAGGTTGAGGAACTCCTCTGCTTAGCGACAGAGCTCCAGGGGAAGGTGAGTTGGTTGAGGATTATCAGGGAGTGTGAAAGAGATACTTCTGGAATCATACCCTACCTTCCCTGGGACAGCCGTGTGAGGCAGACAGGACCTGTGATATGGAAGATTCCCTATCCTCTCTCCACCTGGATAAATGCGGTGACTTGAGGGAGAGGGGCAATGGTGACAAGTTCATGGCCAGTGCAGCAGGTGCCTCCTTTGTGACTGCCCCACCTTCCCAGGTACCCTGGCATAGCAGTTGTGAGGCTCTGAAAATGGAACCAAACAATGATGAGGACGAGAGTTCATCTAACTTGGAGGTGTCGCTGAGATTAAATTGGCCTACACCTGTGTCAAAACTGCTTCCCTGAAAAAAAAAAAAAAGGATGGGCATCGGCAGAGGAGACTGTCTTCTGAAGGGAACAGAAGGCCCAGTATACAGACCCAGCCCTCTTCTTAGGGAATTCTGCTACTTCCCTGGGCCCTAGTTTATATATGTGAAGAGAAAGCATTCAGATTGTCATCCATTATTGAGTTTTCAGTTGGGCAGCAAAGAAGTTGCAACAAGTAGTCCAAGGACAGTCAAGGTAAACTTTAAGACATTGGGATGACAAGCTAAGGGCTCAGGAGCATGGCTAGTGTTCTTTTCTATTCTTCCAGTGGCAGGGGATAATGAGTGAAGACACAGTAAGAGCCAGCAGATCAATACCTCAGTCCAAGCACGGGTTCACCGACAGAATTTTTCTTTTGTGTGACTATGGGCCAGTTTACAGGACACCTGTCCTGCTGGTAACAGATAAGGTAAATCTGTCTCAAAGAGGAAAAAGGATCTTTGCGCAGATTTAACAGTTAGGGGTGTTAACTGAAAGATCTTGAAGCCACTGTGCAGCGCAAATACGATGATATAGTAGCCATCAATGAAACTTGGTGAGACAACTTGCACTACTGGAGGGCTGTAGTGGATGGCTAAAATCTCTTCAGAATGGATAGGCAAGGAAAGAGGTGATGGGGCAGCCCCATATATTAGAGAGCATTTCTAATGTCTAGAGCTTAATGATGGTGACAATAGGGTATGGTGTTTATGGGTAAGAATCAGGGAGAAGGCCAACAAGGCAAATATCATGGTGGAATTCTGTTATAGACCACACAACCAGGTAAAAGAGGTAGAAGGAATATTCTATAGAGCCTATCCTGGCTACTGCTGTAAAATACAATAAAAAAATCTTTCTAGATATATATTAGCAGCTAAAGGAGGGCTAAGGAAAATCTCCATATTTTGTTGGGTGCATGGGGAAACATCATGTCAAAAGATAAGGAAAAGGCTGAGGTACTTAATGCTTTCTTTGCCTCAGTCTTTAATAGTAAAACTCAGCTTTTCTCTGGGTATCCAGACCCCTGAGCTAGAAGATAGAGATGGGGAGCAGAATGAAGCTCCATAATCTGGGAGGGACTATTCAGAGACCTGCTGCATGCACAAGTCTGTGGAACTGGATGGGTACAAAAGCTCTATAGAGGGATGTGGACAGGATGGATTGATGCACTGATGCCAATTTTATGAGATCCTGCACTTGGGTCAAAACTACACCATTCAGCACTACAGGCTTGGGGCAGAGTGGCTGGAAAGCTGCCTGGTGCAAAAAGACATGAGGCTCCTGGTTAACAGCTGGCTCAGCATGAGCCAGTATGTGCCCAAGTAGCCAAGAAGGCCAATGGCATCCTGGCCTGTATGAGCAATTGTGTAGCCAGCAGCACCAAGGCAGTGATGGTCCCCCTGCACTCAGCATTGCTGAGGCCACAACTTGAACCCTGTGCTCATTTCTGGGCCCCTCACTACAGAAAGTCGTTGAGGTGCTGGAGCGTGTCCAGAGAAGGACAACGAAGTTTATGAAGAATCTTATGAAAAGCAGCTGAGGAAGCTGGGGTTTTTTAGCCTGGAAAAGAGGAGGCTCAGGGGGGAGCCTCTAACAGTCTCTAATACTATGTGAAAGGAAGTTGTAGTGAGGTGGGGGTTGGTCTGTTCTCACAAGTAGCAAGCAATAGGACAAGTTGAAATGGTCTTCAGTTGCACCAGGGAAGGTTTAGATAGGGTGTTAGAAAAAATTTCTTCACTGAAAGGGTTGTCAAGCAGTGGAACAGCCTGCCCAGGTGAGTAGGTGAGTCATCATCCCTGAAGGTATTTAAAAGATGTGTGGATGTGGTGTTTGAGGACATGGTTTAATGGTGGACTTCACAGTGTTTGGTTTATGGTTGAACTCAATGATTTAAAAGTCTTCCAGCCTAAGCTATTCTAGTCTAGTCTAGTCTAGTCTATTCAGTTTGTAACAGTTAATTTCAGGGAAGTAGCGGAGGGAAGTCCTGCTATTGGAAAGAAAGTTTTCAGGAGTGTTGTAGGACAAAATAAATGACAAACATTCAGTATACAGTGTACATATGAGACACAGAACAAATTTTTAAGCTAAAGTTGCTCTTTGATTAGTACTTAAGCACCTAAATATTAGACTAGAATTATTTTTTCTCCTAGGAACTAGGTACCCACAAATGAAATCAATGAAATCTAAACCTCTTTAAAATTGATCTAGTTTTATTCACATTTCTACACTTGGATTTATTAACTTAATTTGCATGAAGCAAGTGAGAAACTCAGAACCGTTTTACTTTTATAGAACAATTATAAGCAATTTTAAAGTGTTGTAGACTTTGATACAATTTTTTTCCTGTGCCATAAACTAACAAATTTTATCCAGCTCACTGAAGGATATTGCTGCAGAGAGGATTCAGTGATGTAATGTATCCTTATCTCCCTCCTTACCCCACAGCAGAGCACACCGAACATCACTAGTCACCTTGTGAATGATACAGGTCATGGGAAAGTGAGCAGGAAAGCAAGTATTTTAAGCACATTTGGAGGTAACAGCTTTTCATAGAGGTAGTGTGGTGTTCAGTCAAAAACTGAGACTGCCCAGTGTACTTACTGTCACCTCTGTGTGTAGCAGTGGGCCTCTGCCACTCAAATTAAGAACAGGCATGTGTGCTTCCTGAAGAGGATGTACCCCAGCTCCCCTCACACCCTCCACCCCTGTGTGAGTTGTGCCATCCACCTCTCTATTCATTCTATGTCATCCTTGCATTTACAAGCAGTGAGTTAGGTGTTGCTACTTACCTCACACATTCTGCAAAGGTTACACTTTAAGATGTGAACACTGACCCGCATTAAACCACTGTAAGTTTTTGGGGTTTATTCCACCACACAATCACTAGTCTATTTTCTAACTAGCTCATTTTCCTTTTCTGTGTCTTAATCTGGATGTCTGATGCTTGTAGTTTTAAGCTGAGGCCTGTCATATAAAACTTGATCAAAGGCTTGCTACAAATCCAAATAAAATATATTATATGCACAGTCATTATCAACCTTGCCTGTAAAATGAAGATATAGGTACAAAAATCTTAGACTGTAGTAATGTATTTGCAAGCATTACAATGTGATCTGCTACAGAGGGCTATTCTTTTGATGTTTCATTTGTGGTATATATTGTTCCACTAATAATGTAATCCTTAATAATTTTTACTCTGCAAAGTACAAAAAGAATGCCAGAGTAAGTCAAGTCTAACATAAAGACTTGCAGTTTCTCGTTAAAAACAGCAGGGTTTTTTTGTTTTGGGTTTTATTGTTATTGTTTAGGGGGGTTTGTTTATATGCTTGTTTCTGTGTATTTAAGATAAAGATTTCTTTTTATTATTTGTTGACAGATACGACAATTAGAACTCTTATGTAGACTTGTGTGTGTTTTAAATTGTCATTAAGGTTAGTGAAACTTTTGGTTAGAGGACAATACCATTGTTCTGTGAATCAGGAGGCTCATGTTCTTACTCATGAGACGGATTTCTTTGGTACCTAAGTCAGTTGGAGTCTCTGCACGACTTTGAAATTATCTGTGTTTTTTTAAAATATGTGCATCATGTCAAAGAGACATGAAAAGAGTCAAAGAACAGCGCAAGAAGAAACTCAGTTCCTCACTGTTGTTTTTAAGCTTCTTATTGCTGCTGATCTCCTAGGTCCATTGTTCAGCAAACTGGCTCAAGGCAGAGCTTTTTGTCAAGGACTGAAAAGTAGCCTTTTGCTATTTGCTGTTCAGCACGGCAGGGACAACTGCATTTGAATTTGAGGTGGTAGTAGAAAGGAAATTACCATTAGCACATTTCAGCTCTCCTACAGGTACAACTTTAGAGTTCCTTTAAAGTACACTCCTTCAGGAAAGGTTTATTTCGCTTTATTCCTCTTAGGATAGCACTACACCGTTCCAGAAGTGGCAGGCTGGATCTCTGTACTGAGCTGATATTTCCTAATCATACTAAAACCACTGGCACAGCAGAGCTTGACATCTGTGAACTCCTTCACACTGGTGTTAGTGGTTGATTGTGAATGGCAAAAACTCTACCCTGAGAAACAAAATCTAATTTATTGGTTCACCCAGTATCCATGGAATGTGAAAGAAAGGCAGAAGAAGAAAAAAGCCCAACATTTAACATCTATGAATACTAATTATTTTGTCCCATAATTTCTAAACTTTCCCCATAGCAATTAACCCCACAACTATCTAGAAACAGGATTGCTGGTTCTGTGCTCTGTATGTCTCTTTCCCAACAACTTACTGACCTTCTTATTGGGTCAGCTACTGCAGGTGTCTAGAGGCTTGGTTCGTGATTGGGAAGAAAAACTTTGGCTGATTTGTGAGACTTTTCCCCATCAAAAAGTGCACATTATTGCCTCATGATAACCCTGGCTTCCTTCTCTTGCTAATATTCTGTATGACAGCACCTTAGCACACCCTAATTATATTCTATTCAGTTTATTTCTAATAGTCAAATTTGATTAGTTCAGTATATGCAGGCAGAAGTTCTTGTTTTTGTCAAGATTATTGCAAACAATTTCCTGAGTTTTCATATAGTGTGAGCTGAGACATTGTGTGGGAAGAACCTAGGAACTTTTTTGTCTACAAATAAAAGAGCATGTATCAGTGACATTTTTGAGTGTCAGGAGGATAATCTGAAGACCTGAAAACGCATTTATGGGCACAGACTAGAGCATGCCCTGATCCTGGAAACTGTTGGTTCTTCATCAGGCTCCCAAATTAATATACAAATATTTCCCTAACTCAGAAAATATTAGTGAAGAATTAAAATTATTAAGATACCAAAGGATATTAGATCAGCATAAATATTGTTAAATCTAAATTATCATATCATGTTTTTATAAAGTAAAAAAATCAAAACCTAACTTGGTTCACTTGCTGTTATTGTCTTTTTGTTATCATATATTCATAGGTAAATTTTAATACTTGGTGAAGCTATGTCCAGGAATGTATACTTGCAATAATAGTAATAGTTGACAGTAATAATCATAGTCAGTTTAGAAGTAATGTAGCAAATTAATATATAAATATGAGTGTCCTTTATACAGGCAAGTTCCAGTTTATAAACAAGCAAACAAAGGCACAGAGTAATGAAGCGACCTTAATATTTTGTGTATGATAACAGCCAGCCTGTGACACAGCCTTTTCCTCCTGACTCTGAACCCAGTGCTTTGTGCAGTGTATCATATTCGGTGATATACTTAGAATTCTTGGTCCGTTAGTGTTAAAAAGAATTATTTAAACTAACACATACCTAAATTACTACATACCTCAGTTGTTAGCAGACTGAATGTACCAAAAAAGATGATAAGTACAAGTTAATTTATCTGTAAATTTAGAAGTCTTCATTTCTGAACTCTGTCTTAAAAAAATATCGCAGGCAACACATCTTATAGTTTTCTGAAGATAGTTATTTCTCCAGAGGTAGGGTTCAGGACAAATCCAGGAGATACAGAAATTCGATATTTTTAAATTGTATTGAATTGAATGTAATTTATGTTTACATTCAATAACAGCAAAGTTTATACATGTCTAAGTAGTAGATTTTGTACTTTATAAAATTCCAGAATTTGAAGAATTTGAAGGATTTGAGAGACCAAACTCAAAAGCCTATAGATTTGGAGTTCCCAGATTATGAGCCTGTATAAGGCAATGTAGAATCAGAGTTATATAGTTTCTTCCATGCAGGAAGACCACAAAATAGACTGTCATCTTTTACATGCTGTGTAAGGACTTGCAGTGGAGCTTACTAGACTGAGCAGTGATGACCCAGATGAAGCCAGGAATGAACTGGTTTCAGATCTATTGCTAATAAAAGGTGATCATTCAGCCATTGTCATATTTCAAAATTTCCTCAAAAGAATTTAATCTGATAATATGGTATAACATGACCAGTTCTAATTCATGTTATCAAATGCTCTTTCCTCATGTTAGTTTCTTTACATCTAATCTTCAAATGGTGTGGCATATAAAAAAATGTGTTTAATCTTAGTGGTAGCTTAACCTAAATGAGTTCGGAATTCCTTTGGGAATATAAAACAGTTCATCAGGTCTATTTTTTTCAGGGAAGAACCTTGCTGATTTATTTATAATAGTGAAAACCAATTAAAATTTCCTCTAATTATTAGGAATTATTAATCTTCTCTAAGGCATAAAAAAGAGATATAATTAAATAACAGCAGAGAAATTGAGTATAAAGAATAACCATACTAAATTTAAGACATTATTAGAAAAAAACTTCTGGGAAACTTACCCACAATTTTGATGTCTTCAGGTTGCTAATTTTATCTGTATTTTCTATTTGGAAATACATAGGAAAAGAATGGAAAAAAATGCTTATAAACTTTCCCCAAATAGTACAGAATAGAGAATTTGGGAGAGAAAAAATTGCATGCTTTCTAGTTTATATTTATCTAAACTTCGTAAGAAGTACCACCTACACTGTAGCTACAGTACAGCATAATTTAAAACTGTTATGTAAGAATCAAGTTATTCAAATAAAAAATGAGTGGTTAAAAACTGTTTTATAATCTCTGCAGTGTAATTACCCTCAGTGGATTATGAAAGTCTGCAATATTTTCATGTGTTCCTTTGGAATCAATTTATTAATTAAAAAATTAGGCCAGCTCTACTGACCTAATTAACTCTAATAAAACCAACTAGGTCACAATTAAGATTCTTCTTTCACATAGGTATTTTCTGTCTCTTTAGTGCCATTTGTAATTTAAGTCTGGGGTGGTAGTACAATTAATTGTTTCATACTCTTTGTTTTTTACTGTGTCACCTGAGCTGCTTATGTAAAATAACATGAGTCCCTGAGCTAACAAAAACCAGGGGAAAAATGCTTGAAATGCCAAATCTAGCATCTGTATTATTCATGGCATTTGTGGTCCCTGTGTGAGAACAAAGTCTGTGCTAAATAATGTGAAGAATCTTCTAATCCCCATTGTATTGTCACTACACCTTCCATGGAACCAGAAAGGTTACTGGTCAACAAGAACTGAGCTTCAAGAATTTGTCAGCTGTCAGGCTGGGATGTATGGATTACACCTGTGTTACTGGGTGGGTGTGCTGCACTAAACAGAGCCACATCTTAAAAAAAACCCTGCCTGCACAACAGAAAACGAATAGCATGCTACTTCCTGATGAAATTAAAGCAATATCTCTATCCAAGAATAAAGAGTTCCAGAGCAAGACCAGGTTCATCTTTTGGTTTAGATTTATACTTACAAACAACTTGTTGGACCAGGATGCTGAGGTATACAAATAGCACTCCACAGAAAGCTCCAGAGTGTTTATAGTGAGCTGTATTTGTCTTGGTTTCCACTGTAGCTCGTTAATGGGGGGAAGATAGGCCACATAGGTGATGTGTTATCCAGCTTAGGCATCTATTTTAAGAGAGGAAAAGTTTTTTTATTTATATGTTTATTTACCTTTGCTTTCTGAGAGACTTAAAATAGCCTAGATGAGAAGTCTAATCTTTCAGATAGTTTTTATAAGTTAAGAAGGCTATTGGAAGTTAATCATTACAGTAAATTAATTATGCTTGTTACAGTCTGACCATTCCTTGTTCAGAATAAATCTATGATAAATAAAATTACACTATAGAAACCTTGAAATAACTCCTGAAGAGAGTGACCTAAGGGAAAAGAAGCTATTCAGAAAGACTTATCTAGAAAGCCTTAGTTGTAGAAAGAAATTTTAGGAGAGAGAATCTTTTTGCTTCCAGAACTCATGTCAAAAATCTTTCTGCCAAGTAGTTAGATGAGTCAGTTAATTTCAAGTAGCAAAATAGTGATCATCTAGTGTTTATATCTGGTATGACAGCAAAAATACCAGCTGAAATATGATCTAATGCCCTCACAGGACATTTTGCATACGCCCTAAATGTTGCTGTTTCCAAAAGTTTTAGTAGAAGAAAATAAAAAAGTATAGGACTCGCTTGCACTGAAAAGCCACCACTGGTAACAATGTCACAAAATTCCTCACTTGGCCAAGTGTGACTGCAGCACTGTAGCAGTCGTGATCCCCTTTTTATATAATGCACTTTGTAAACTATTTTCCTCTTCTAGCATTCACAAAGAGGATTGTGGTATGAATGCTATATTTTGTTTCTTCTAAGCACACTTGATATGATTAAAATCTCCAATGTATGAATTGAATATGATTGTGGCAGGCTGTTTCCAATTGTTCCACTATTGTTATCTGTTTATTTATATTTCTATTTATTTCAGAAACAGATACTATAATTAAGTTCAACATAATGCATGACTTAATAGCACTAATTCAACTAATAGTAAATAATTATAAACATAATTGGGAAAAAAATAGAAAAGGAATCCCCCTTTCTATAAATCTAATAAAATACCATAAATCAATAATTTTAAAATGAATTTTACTTCTCTGAAGAGTACTTCACATGGTTTTCTTACCTTTGTCTGCCTAATAAAGGATAGGTAGAGAATGATCACTACTACTTTGATGGAAATATCTGTTCCATATATGCATCCTCTGACTCTTTCTATTTGCCCATCAGTTCCTCAGTACATTACAACTCAGATACAGCAAGTCACTAGGGATTGCCCATAAATCACAATAAAATATGTCACTTAACATCTAGGTTTTAGTGTAATATCTGAGTTGTCTGGTGAGACAGTTTGGACATTTGCATGGTATGTGATTTTTCCATTGTCTAAGAAACAACCACATTCTCCAGATAGCTACTGGGATATACGTACAAAATTAAAAATCATTACAGAAGAAAGTCTGGTCTTTGTAAAATGGTAAAATTCCTTATTTCTTCATGAGAAATGAATGAAGAGTATTTTCTGAGAATAATGCTTTTTAAAGGGTAGAAAAATAGTGTCATGATCTTATGTTGTAACAACACACATTTTATCAGCTACACATATCTATATGTCTATTTCTAAAAATATTATTCTCTTTACTGTGGAACCTACGTGACTCTTATTCTGATGCTTCTGTATGTGATCTTCACAGTGTAAAATGAGGACTTCTTATGGTGGAGCAAGTCTAATATAAATTTACTAAATGTACCTAACAGCAAACAAAGTAAAGCAATACATCAAGAGATGTTCTAAAACTTAGTGGAATTTTAGACAATAATCTGAACTTTTCCACTTTTTCTTTTCTATCTTTAGTATATTTTTATTGGTTTTCTTTGTCATAGAAAAAGTGTTTTTTTCTTATGATCTAAAATAAAAAAGAAATTTTTATTTTACTTGGAGAAAGAAAAAAAAATTGTTCACAAAACCAGCCAGTACAGATACAGTGCCACTGGATTTTAGGTTTTTATTTAACCAAACTATTAGGAATCAAGTTAGCAGTCCTCCACAAGACACTTAAGAACTTGAAAAAATTTGGAAAACCTAGGTTACTCAAATCTTCTTCCGTGGACAGAGAATGCAATAACCAATGGTTCATTTCAGGGGAAAAAAATAGCCTATCTTGGAAATTTGATCAGTCTGTAAATATTTCAGAAATTCTGCTTTAAATGTGATGGATACAGTTGCAAGCCTTTATGTGCTAAAACCCTCAAAGATTCTGTGTGGTTAACTCTTTTAGAGAAAAACTGCAGAGATGAGTAATTGCACACCCAGATGACTAAGAAGTACCTTAATTAAGCCATACGGAGCTGGATATTTCCAGAATTTGTCATCTATGTTGATGAAAAGTGAATTTGAAACATGTTCATTGTTCACTGCATGGGAACGCTAATTGTAGCATAGGAATCATGACAACCGTGGCAACATTTTGTCAATGTCATGCAGCTTTAAAATGTAAGGATTGTCTCTGCTGAAGAAGTGCTGTCTACCCATTACAAACAAGGATCCATAAACTTGTCCCTCACTGCAAGATGTGTATAAGGCTTCTTAACTTGACAGTTGATGGCAAGCTGAACACGAGCCAGCAGTGCCCCGGCAGCCAGGAGGGCCAACCCTGTCCTGGGGTGCATCAGGCACAGCATCGCCAGCCGGGCAAGGGAAGGGATTGTCCTGCTCTGCTCTGCTCTGGGGCGGCCTCACCAAGCCAAGTTCAAGAAGTGTTTGGACAATGGTCTCAGGCACATGGTGTGATTTTTGGAGCTGTTCTGTACAGGGCCAGGAGCTGGACTAGATGTTCCCTGTGGATCCCTTCCAACTCAGTTTATTCTATTATTTTATGATCTCCAAAGAAAAAATTGATTTAAAAACTGATAAGAAGTGTCTATCCTTTAGAATGATCCTGTTAGATCAACAGAATCATTAATTATTGAATAGAAAATTCTGCTGTTCCTGCTGTCTTCTGATGTACAGAGTTTAAACAGTAACCTTTTTTTTCTCAAGTAAGAGCAATGAATGTAACAGCTGAATATTGCAATTAGGTGACTTCCTCTAGTATATCTAAGGAATTATATCTCACAAAAATAATTTATCTGACATTTTCTGCATCCATAAACTTACCTGTTACACTGCCCTGACACTACCCTGAGTTAGTGATCTGAACAAGAACCTTTGGGATTGGTGATTTAACTGGAGATTTTTCTTTTTTGCTTTGTATTTTTTTACTAATTTCATATTGACTGAGACTTCATAACATACCATTCTGCTTCTAGAGTAGATGCCATTAATTTCAGCTCTCCACATGTTAAAAGAAACACTTCTCCATTTTGTATTAAAGAGTTACTGTTCCTCAGGAGGGCTACGTGCAGACTGCCACAGTGAGGAGAACTATGTCTGACAAAGTGAGTGAATGCTCCTTTTACAATTATTGAAGAGGAATCAGCACTTGAAGAACATGGATATAGCATCCTGACATATACAATCAACAGAGATCAGACTGACTCTTTATTAGAAGGTCTCTCTTCACTGGCTATAAGTGTCATTTTTAAATATTTTGAAATAACTAAAGTATGATGCATAAAATTGCTGAGGAGATTCAAGGGAGAAAGAAGAGTGATACAAATGTATTTCATTAGGCAAGAGATTTACTTTTCTTTTAAAAAGTGTATATTCTAATGATTTGGGATTTTTCTTCCTTAAAAGTCATGTCTGGTTCCTAAGAAACTATAGATCTGAAATAATATGTTGCTGTGCAGACAGTGGTTCTCAAAGTTTTGAAAATTAAATCCACCTTTGCAGTGTCACACGTCTTTGTGTGCTACCCTCCAGATATAAATTCAAACTAATCACTTTTTCCTTCAAGATCTAACTTTTTATTAACCAATCACTTAAATTTAAAATGAGTAAAAGAGGATGAGGAAAGATCTTGCATTCACTTTTCCACTTATATAAAAGACTCAGTAACTACCACCATTTTACCATTTCTCCGATGAGATGACAGCAGACTGGCTCCTGCAGATGAGTAAAGAAGACACTGCATTGCATAAGAACGTAAAATAAGAACCATTCAATGATTAAGAGCCGTATGAAATAAGTTAAGCACCATGCAGTTTAATAGCTTCTTGATAGCAGATAATAGATGCTATCAGGAAGAGTGCTGGAACACAAAGCTGTAGTGTAGGAAGCGCAAAATATCACTTCCTTCAACAAATCTTGTAATTCATGCCTGTTTTTCTTTTTTGAACTTATCTGATGACTTCTGTAGTTCATATAAGATTTTGCCATCTGCTACATTCTATAAAAATCGGTTCCACTGTTTAACAATGCATGGAGTGATAAGAATGTCCCTCTTCTTTGTTGTGTTGAAGACTTGTCTGCAATATGTTGAAGGGATGACTTAAGTTGCTCAGAAAGGCATTTATGCCTGGGCAGGGGAGAAAACGCTGCACTGCTTCCCTCTTTGAAGCTGTTGGGAATAAGAAAAAAGTAGTAGCTCTACAAAACATTCTTGTTATAATTTTAGGGGTTTCTCCATAAGTAGAAAATATTACAATAGACATTGGAAAGTAGGTATATTTGCATAAGATTTCCTTGAAAACCAATGCCTTTTTTTAAAAGGCCAGTTATTTAAAAAAAAATCAAGAAGAAAACCTTCTTCAAAAAAAAATGAGTCTTAATAAATTTGTTCTTTCGTACAGATAATAGAAAATATTATGGGTAGTTGATTGAATAAAATGTAGAATGAAAGACTGTTGAAAAAAAATGCAGAAAATGCAGAAAGTACAGTACTTTTTTATGAGGAATACATTTAGAATTCGCAACCACAGTAATCCGAAATCACCAATGTAAATGTGTAGAAGTAAATAATGCTGTTCAAGTTCATGGAAGGAATTTTTAATGCGTGCAGCATATAAAGAATAAAGTTTTCTTATACCATTCCATCACTAATATTTTTTTGGCAAAACAAAATATTCAGTTCAATAATAATGTAAAAATACATTTAATTTAATAGCTGTGATATTCAGTGCCACAAAAGGAGAAAACATATGTTGGTATTTAAAACGTGTATGTATGGTGTGTTGTCACTTTGGCTGAAGCACTGGCAAAAAAGCTTTGCTCTAAAACTCACTTTTAATAAGTTACAGGCATTATTATAGTGAAGTGAAAATGATGTTCATGCTTTCGCCCCTGTTCATCCACCTTACAATACAGAAGCTGTAATTTCTTTTCCTCTTGTGTTGGGGCAGTTTTCCTAGTAGAAGGACTCTAAATCTTTGCTGTCCCATAAATATGTGAACATAAACAGTGATTTATTGCAATTTAGTTCCTGTTTTGGTGGAGGAGGTTTATGGTGCTGAGAAAACTCATTAATCTAATTCACAGCTCATAGTATAAACATAACCTTTACAATATATAACAGCAGAAATTATGTGTGGTTATGATTTACTGTTTGTGCTTTTGAAGGAGAAAGAAGTGCAAACTTGCTTTGCCACTTCCAGTTTTAATACTCATTGATTAAGTTGAAGAATGAATATGAAACTGCTATAAATAACAATTTATGTGCATTTAGTTTTTACTAGTTTCAATTTTAATGTAAATACTAAAATTTAGAGGCAGTGAGAACAGCTTACTGTGAGTCAAACAAGCAACTTTAAAAAGCGTATCACAGACAGAATTGCTATTAACCTGTTCATTTTTTACAACACTAAATCTACTTAAAAGGCAGATTTCTGAAGTTCTCTCCCAAACATTTACCAAAAAAAAAAAAGGGTAAGAGATTAAATAACTATATTGTAGTAGTGTTAAATTGCTCTTTAGGTCTTATATAGTTAGGTATGCATATTTTATTAGGATTCATACAGTCACTGAAGTGGAAAACCTCAATTTTGAATCTTGAGAGGCTGTTAATATAATATTTGTAATATATTCACATCATGTAGTGCTATTATGAAGCATATTACCAATGCTTCCACTGAATTTTAAGAGAAAACTGTGATGCTTGAAAAATGAGCAGATTTTTTGTTAAGTAATCAAAAGAACTATCAAATTCTGGTGTTTCTCTTTTCACTTACTATGCAGAAAATCTTGAATATCTAAAGAGGTAACACCTATAATTATGAAATCAAAATATTTTTTTATATACATTCTGGGACATTCTTAATATGTTTCTTGTACTTTAACTTATAATATTGTCGGGAATATTTTGGAAAATGTGTATGTGATGTCATTGGAATGTGGCATGGTTAGATATATTTAGTTGAAGTCTTTTGAATATGTTACAGTTTATATAAAGTTAAAAATATCTTATCAAGAACTCTTAACCAATCAAAGAACAGTTCTTTTAAGGAGCTATCTTCTCTGTATAAGACAGTATTTTAATAAAGAATACATGAAAGTGAAGCTTATATAATATATATGCTTTCATTAATAATTCTGATATACTGATATATTATTGCTAGTTATAATCTTAAAATAATGTATTTTACTCTTCAGAAATTATGAGAAAGCTAGGAATCATTACAGTGATAAAATATACTGCAAAGTGTGATTTTCATATTGTAAATGAAGCTTCAATTTAAATTCACTAAAATTACAAAAGAAATTCCTGTTGGAAAGATTTTATTATTGAAATATTATATGAATTAAAGGTAATTCATAAACCCTATAATTCCTTCAAACTGTAATCAAATATTGCTGACTAGAATCTATTTTATAAAGAATGTTGATCACTTATAGTTCATCTTTCATCTGAGATTATTGGTGATCTTGTGACCAGAATTTATTGCTGAGTCACATTTTTGCATTTATAAAATGTATGGAGTGAAATTATATTTCTTTACATACTGCTTCGCAGTTTTTTCCAATTCCTTTCTTTTATATAGTGACAGTTTCTGTATAATATGAGAAACTAAAGTTTCTGCTAATGCAGTACATATTCAAGCAATGTAGCTGTAATATGCTATTTTATTTAAAATATGTATATTAATTTCTAACTTAGCTTTTATTGATTACTCAACTGTCCTTCCAAGCTGTGAAAGTGTCAGCGATTGAAACGGACCCAGCCCGGCAGGGAAAACTGAATCCTCTTTATTGAAAGAACAAGCTGGTTTTATACACTCACATGACCTATCACACACTGCCATGTCAGCAGCACACCCTCAGCATGTTTTTGTATTGGGTGACTCGCGTGTCAGTTCTTGGCAGCCTCCTCCCCTAGGTTTTGGGGCGGACAAGCTTCTTTGTGCTAGCACGTGCTTCTTTTGTGCTGCCATGTGCTTCTTTGTGCTTCTGCAGGCACATCTCACAGCCTGCAGCCCAACTCCATTTTATCTCCCTCACATGAAAGGAAGAAAGAAATGAGAGCTATCCCTTCAACAGTTGTTAGGAAGAAAATACAGAGCTGTGTCTAGTCACATCAAAAGAACGTTGATACTCTTCAAGAAAGTGTTACTAAAAAAGTGGGAAAAATTAAGGACCAAGAAACATTTTTATAAATGATTTTGTGACTTATACATTTAAAAGACTATTTTTTATACACCTACATATTTGTGTCTTTTTGAGTACTGAGTAATATTACAAAAGTTAAGCAGATGATGTTTGGATGACTGGGTAAAATTTCTACACGACGTGAGGACACCAATGATGCATAATTCTTACAAAAACAGAGTAACTAGATTATTTAACCTGAAATTCAGTAGAATTTTTCAGATACTCTCCCTAGAACCTATTTTAATTTTCCTTTTGAAACTGCATAGTGGAGTACGTAAACTCTTTTACTTGTATTAGTTAATTTTTTACAATATATTTAACTATCATGAAGTGATGATCAAAGGAGGCCTTTTAGAATATCATTACAGATATTCTACAATCTGTCTCCGGAGCTAATAATGTTTCATTTCTTCAAGCAATGGCAGAAGAGCCCATTACCAGTTCTGGATAAAAATGTATTGAGTTTTGATGGACTCAGATAATAGAGAACAGTTGACCATATTGCAGACGTGTGAATCATAACAGTAAAATGCTTGGCAATGTATTTTTAAGATTTAAAACATAAGGGCTTTATACTGACCCTAAACTGTATAATCAATAATAATGTATGAACAATGATGTAGTAATGCTGAGAGTTCTGCTAAGGAATTACAACACCTTAAGTGAAGCAGTCTAGCTAATAAGAAAATGTTTTCATGAATGCTAAATCTACTGAGTGAACAATCAAAACTGAACACTGGCACATTTCAAAGATATGTTTTATATAAAGCAAGCCAGTTTAAATCTAAAAACTCAATGAAGTATTAGAATATTATAGTATCCATAAATCCACAAATCAACTCATACAGTGTTACACTAACCTGCAAGTAGTTTTCCCCAATACATGAAATCAAAAGAACACAATTCACTTTCAGCTTTGGTAAATCAGGGCCAGGCCTAATCATTCAAACCTGAAGATAAATTATTATGTTCAATGGAAGACGTTTGTTCGACAGGCAAATACCATTTCATGTAATCTTATTCAAATCAATTTCCATCGTTTACTAATTCACAAGTGAAAATACTCAAGCTGAAGAAAATTTAGAACACGTATGCCAATAATGTGTTTCGATGGTATGTGTATCAATGTCTCTCTCGTAGTGTCCCTCTGGACAAAATGCCCAGCATCCAGTTAGGCAAGTCCATTAAACATTGGGTGAACATTTGAATGATGAGTTGGGCTCAAAGCATCGTAGTAAATGGGGTTATGCCAGGCTGGCAACCCGTCACCAGTGGGATCCTCCAGGGCCCAATTTTAGGGCCAGTGCTCTTTAATTTTTTTATAAATGGTCTGGTGTAAGAATCATATATATATTGAGTAAGTTTGCTGATGATAGTGACCTAGGAGGGGTTCGATGGTAGAGAGGCTTTACAGAGAGATCTGGATAGGCTAGAGAGCTGGGCAATCATCAAACCTATGAAATTCAACAAGAGCAAGTGCTGGATTCTCCACCTGGGATGGGGTAATTCTGGTTACATGTATAAACTGGGAGACAAGAGGCTGGAGAACAGCCTTGCAGAAAGAGACCTGGGCAGATTGGGTTGTTGAGAAGTTGAATATGTGTCAACAGCTGTCCAGGCAGCTGTGTCCTGGGGTGCATTAAGGATGGTAGAGCTGGCTGGTCAAAGAAGGAAATTTTTCTTCTATACTCTGCACTCTGCACTCTTGCATTCCCACCTCCAGTACTTTGTGTGATTTTGACCACATCAAGACATATGAAGAGCAGTTGAGGGAGCTGGGGTTGTTTAGCCTGGAGAAAAGGAGGTTCAGGAGTGACCTTATCGCTCCCTACAACCACCCGAAAGAAGGTTGTAGCCAGGTGGAGATTGGCCTCTTCTGCCAGATAATAAGTGACAGGATGAGAGGAAATGGCTGCAAGTTGCAGCAGGGAAGGTTTGAAATGAAATCTTATGAAACATGTTTTCACTGAGAGGGTTACCAAGCATTGGAAGAGACTGCCCAGAGAAGTGGTTTAAAAGATATTTAGATATTGCACTTAGGAACATGGTTAGGTTTCCAGCTGGACTTGATGATCTTAGAGGTCTTTTCCAAACTGAAAGATTGATTAACATATGACAAGCTTCACCCAAGTAGGTGGGACAGTTTGCAAAGATGGGCTTTTTTAGGGCTAAAGAATACCTGAAATCAGTCTACTAGTTAATTTTTAATACAAATGTCTCTGATGGTATAAGAATCTGATGGCGATAAAATTACCAGAAGACTATTTAGGGTAATAAAATGAAGATCAAACTTCTAAGAAATAAAAATACAGCTATATTAATATTTATAAAGGGCCCATATGTTTAGAACTTGCCTTTGTGAACAAGCCCCATTCGTATCTCCACAGATGATAATTTACTCTTTCATTCCCTTTTTATTAAGTGAGTCTTGATACCTCTTTCCAAAAAACTGTTGAAAAAGGTTTTTTCCCTGGATTATTTTCCTATATGCAAACAAGAGCACAATGAACACTCATTCTGTCTAAAGTATCTTGATTTACTTTACTCTTTAGCATTACACTGATTGTCACATATAAATATTTTCTGTTAAAAGAAACATGGGCGTATGACACTTATGCTACATCCACCCCTTACAAAAATTAAAATACTTGACAGCAATTTTTGATGGACTCAAAATTTCCATCAAAGAAACATATCACCAGCATGCTTTTTTGGATCATGATATTCATGTATCCTAAGAAAGGCATACTGTGGGTTTAATTGAACAGCATTTAAGAGTAATTCTAAGGGATCACCAACTGTGTCTTCACAACTCTAGTTCTAGGTGGGAACATCATGTAGGAGTATCTTTTAAAGGTGCCTAAGTTGCTTCACTAAATAAAGAACCCAGATCTCTCTAGCTCTGCACATTCACTAGAAAATGATACACTTGCAGTATTATGTCGCTCCTTTTATGCCAACATGGACTGGCAATAGGACATTCAGATTATTTAATTCAGAAACTCTTCGAAATGTTGAGATAGTAAACAATGCTGGGTTTATATGGTCCCATTTCTGTCCTTTCAGTATCTGAAGGCCACTTTTTATGCATTTTTCCTCTCCTAGAGTTTAACTCTTATTTCATCTTTCAACAATTTGCATGGAGGGAGGATAAGTTAATGTACTCCTAGACAGGTGAACATTGGTTTAAGCTAGTTGTATACACATTCCCAAGACAAGGGTAAGAGAACCATTCATTTTAACTGTAGGTAGATATATAAGCAGATGACAAGTTTTATTTCTGCATCTCTGGAGCACAATCTGAGTTATACACTTAATGCTGTTTCAGTGAAGCAGGTTCTATATGCTTCAAATTAAATACTTCAAATCTTCTGACCTCCCTCATTACTTTATCATGCTCTTTTAGATGTTTTCTAAGTCACAGTTTTATTCTCCTAGATTTTTCCAAGAAAATTTGGCAGGAAGAAATGTTAGGAGCAGAAAACATCTTATTTGTTTCTGTTTTGTTTTTTTTTTTTTTTTAATTAAAGCAAAACTGTCAGCTTCTCCTTCTTTTGTTAACCAGAGATTCACCAGTACTTCAGGCTCAGCTGAATTTTTCCTTCTCCCTCCTGCCAACAAGTCTTTAACCGCAATGGAAGATTCTGCAAAGGCTACATTCTTCTTGAGGTAGGCTCCTCTTCCTAGGCCATGTACCCACACTGAGAAAGCATAAATCCACCTGACTACACTGTACCTTGGAGAGAGACTATGGAAGGGACACTTTTGTCCCATTAATAATAGACCAGGAGTTGATAAGGCTCCAGTGACTCTCAGCTGCTCTTCCACAAGACATGACAGACCTTCCTTGAACAGGTCAGAGTAGTTTTAGAATAAAGTACAGGAAGATATGTGTAGTTGCTATCTCCACACTTTGTCTGAAAGAGTTCACAATGTATATATTTCTGCACAATATGAACACAGTAAGCCTATCTGTAATGCTGGGGAAGGATAATCCCATTCAAAGGCACTCCTCCTGGAACTAGGAATCTTTTTTATCTTGCCATCCTGAATCCAAAAGCAGATGCAGCCTTGATCTAGATAAGGGCTTGTACAGCAATAGGAACTGCAACTTCATCTCATAAGGCATCACCTCTGTGTCTGTAATTTTGTAGGGCTGGTAATAATGAGGCATATAAATGTGTGTTGTGTCTGTTCCTTTATATTCTTGGATGTAAAGTACTTTTCATAGAGGAGAAGTGCTGTTTTCTTGTAAAGAATCTGCTACCAACTGGAACATAAAAGCTTCCAGACTGCACAGCTCCATCTCTAGACTGTAAGAATAGCTTTGCAGGTTGACTCCTGCAGCTGTTTCTTGATTAAGGTTACAGTGTATCAGTACATTTTTTGTTGGAGACCAAGAAGGTGTAATGGACAATAATCTATCTCCAAGGTCCCTGCTGCCGTCCTTGAAGAGAAAGTTTGGCTTCAGAAATAAACTCCTGGTCCTCTCAAAATAATTTTCCATTTCAGAAGATATGTTGGTAGCATTACGGGGACATATCTAACTAGTTGTTTACTCTTGACATTGTAGTCCCACGAATTCTCAGTGGTAGAAAGCTGTGCATTGTAGGTCAGGTAATTTCTTCACCTGTCTACTTTGTTTCCTTTCTCATCCATTATCTTTGTTTCTCCTCTTTTCACCCTTGGATAGCTGAACTCCAAGAAGAGAGAAGCCCATATAGCTCATTATTTCACGTTTTCCTCCTCACAGATGGTAACCCCACCTGCAGATCTGCCCTTTTTATGCCATTACTAACTTCATGCTCTGTTTAAACTCTGTTATGTTTGCAACCAGGTCACCTGCTGAGGGAATGGCTACTTCTGACAAGACCCAATCTCCTATTGAGCAAATGAGCTACAGACACAGAGGCCCAATTATTATTAACTGTTAGCATAATTGTAATTATAAGTAGAGTGTTTCATTATAATACAGCTGTTGAGGCTTTAATGCATCCCTGTAATGTGCTTTATTAATAAGCTCTATAGAACTGCTGACTTTACAATTTTCTGGATCACATTTATGATAACAAAAAAGGATATGAAAATGAATTCACTACAGGAGACCTACTGTGTTAGTTACTATGATTCACAAGTTTATTATGGTAATAAAGCAACATGAGACAATAACGTTTGGAACTGAAATACACTAATGATGCTTCATATTGTTCCAAAAACATTATGCAAAAGTGGTAAAAAGTGTTATGACTAGCAGATAGTCAAATGCAGCAGATGTCACACTACTGAATAAAAGTGAGAGAGACAGTAATGTTAGCCCCTGAGTCGTTTGCTTCTTCCTTCCAAGTCTTTCAAAGTTAAGAGAATGTTTAAGTTGGTTGGCTGATTGGATGGTTGGCAGAAAAAGTGGATTTTTATTAATTTTTACCAATTTCTAAATCAATATTTGAGTGAGATACTATGCGATCTTGTCTTCACTAGAGGTTTTCATATTACACACGTTAATTTTAGTGCTATAGACCTGTATACAGTGTACAGAGGAGTAGTAGCAAAAAAGTATTGCAGCAAAGCTGTGCTGCAACTCATAAAATATGTCATATTAGTGAAGACTGGAGATCACAATATGCATTAAGTGTGCTGAAGCATGATAAGCATGATAAAAATCATTGGAAAATCATAATTTAAGGTAAGATTTAAAAAAAATATAAAAATACACTGTCTCAGAACACAAGAACAGTAAGGCTATTTAATGATTAAAAAGGTAGCATATGCAAAAATTATGAAAATAAATACTTTATCATAAACTGTATTGAGCAGATTGTTGTAGAAAATTTGCAGAGTCAACAAAAGAAAAGAAATTTAAATGGAATCTTTACCTGCAGATAGTGGTAGACATAGAATATGGTGTCCCTAAATGCCACTTAAAATACGAGGTGAAACATAGCTCAAGTGTCTTGGGGAACTGCTTAAAACAGTAAGTTCTTTTACTCAGTGGACGTCTGCTTGAGTACCTAGTTTTTTATTTATTCTGAAAATGCCTTATGTACTTAATTTTGTTTGCCAACACATGTTTGAGATGTGTTTTTTTCTGAGGTGGGAAATTTTTCTGCAGTTGTAAAATTTAATATTAAACTGGAGTTAGACAGCCTTTAAAAAAGAAAAGGGGTTCTACAAGCAAGTTTGAAATTATCTATCTTGTTTGGACTCAGCTGTTATGTACTATTAATCAGGCTCTCTCCTCTGGCTGGTCTTGTGTTGCACACACACTGGACTTAACAGCAGCCTGATGTTAACTATAAAGTAGAACAAAACTCAATGCAATTGTGTTTGCAACCCACTTTTGACTTTATGGAGATTACTAAGTCTTGTCACAAGAACCTCTCTGAGTGAATGCATAAAGTAGTAGATTATTAGGCAAAAAGTGCTTTTCTCCACTCTTGTACTGAAGAGGGTTACATGGACTGAGTTCCAAGAAGCTTGAGATGGAAATTTCCTGTAATTTTCCTGTAGTACAAAGAGTTAGATAGCTGATCTAATTGACTGAGTTTCTTTTTGAAAAAAAATCATTTGAAGAGTTCTTACATATTGTCATATTTTAACATCCGCTGGTAGCTCAGCCCCACACACTCACTTACTAGCAGGACTGGGGAGAGAATCAGAAGACTAAAAGTAAGAGAAATCTTGTGTTCAGCTAAAGACCACTTAATAGGTAAAATACAAGCTTTGTGCTCAAGAAGAGCAAAACAAGATATTAATTCATTGCTTCCCATGGGCAGGCAGGTGTTCAGCCATTCCAGGAAAGCAGGGCTCTATCACATGTAATGGTTACTTGGGAAGACGGACACCATCACTCTGAACTTCCTTCTCTTTCTTCTTCTTTCCCCATCTTTATATGCTGAGTATGATGCCATATGCTCTGGAATATCCCTTCAGTCAGTTGAGGTCTACGTCTTCTCCACACGTCTTGTGTACCTCCAACTTCTCCACTGGTGGGGTGGTACAAGAAGCAGAAAAGGTCTCGTGTCTGTGTAAACCCTGCTCAGCATTAACAAAAACATCTCTCTATTATCAACCCTGTTTTCAGCACAAATCCAAACCTCAGCCCCATAACAATTACTATGAAAAAATTAACTTTACCTCAGTCAAAATCAGCTCATATATTAAATGAAAAAAGGCAGATACCTTGTCTGGATGGACTGTATGGCTGTCTGCTTGTCTTTAGAGGAATTCCTCGTTTGACTCAACAGAGAACTTTATGTTAGAATAGCTGAATTACCTCCATGGGCCCAATCACCTAAAATCTTGGTAAGGTGACACCATGCCTAAACTAGGATGCCATGGAAGAATATTTTGTCTTGTAGTAGTTGGGTTGGAAAAAACCTTTAAAAGTTTCTGTGATGAACAAGAACATATTCAGCTAGATCAGGTTCCTCAAAGCCTCATCCAGACTGACCTTAAATATTTCCAAGGACGGGACATCTCTAATGTCTGTGGACAACCCGTTCTGGTGTTTGACAACTGTCATTGTGAAAAAAAGTCTTCCTTACATCTTGTCTAAATCTGCCCTCTTTTAGTTAAAACCATTACCCTTTATTCTAGTGTGACAGGACATGCTAAAAAGTTTCTCCCCATCTTCTTTATAAGCCCTCTTTAATTACTGAAAAGTCACAATTAGGTGCCTCCAAAGCCTCGTCCACTGGTGTGGTCACTCCATCATAAAAGGCCACTGCGTTGGTCAGGCAGGACTTGCCCTTGGTAAAGACATGCTGGTTGTCCCGCATCGCAACCCTGTGCCTTAGCATAGACTCCAGGAGGATCTGTTCCACGATCAGTGCCCAGGCACAGAGGTGAGGCTGTCAGGATGCTATTTCCCAAGCTCCTCCTTTCCACTCTTATTAAAAATGGTTGCAATCTTGAATTAATTGTCACTAAGTGTTACAAGATGCAATGGCCCATGCTTCACAGTGCTGGTCAGCTGGAAATCTAGTGAGTCTCGAGGTGCCCTATCATTCTTAGACACTTCTTTCTTCATTGATTATGGAGCAATGCACACCATAAAAAGGAAGATGAAATAAGAACTGGAAAAGAAGGCTAGAGTCTTGAAAAATTTCACTAGACTTGAAAGTATTTGGAAATGTGGAAGATTTAAAGTTCACTTGAAATGTGTAATAAATGGGTGGCAGCAGAAAAGAAGACATTTAGAGGCAGTCATATTTCTAAAGCAGCTATTTCTGAAGCATTACCTGATTTTAATACTGCTCAGTTAATTCAAGCAGAGGAGGCTAACTCTATAACTATTAAAGATATGAGAGGTACTTAGCTTCATGTAAAATAGATGGAAAGGTGCTTTTAATAGAGTTTATTAAAAGAAAAGCAGAGAGAAATTTGTAATGCATCTGTGGATGAGATCTCTTCTTGCAATTTGGGGAGTAATTGGAATCCCCTATTATGAAACAGAAATATAAGGAAAATTTAAAAATAGGACAAACAAACATTAAAGGAACCGGACAAAACAAATTCGTGATAGCAAAATAAGCAGAATTTGCTAAGCAAAGGAAATTACCTGAACAAAACTGAATATGATGGAGAATGGACAGGATTTTTGAACTGTTGGAGAATGTACTATGAGGAATGGTATTAAAACAGAAAGATATGGGAAATTAAAAACTGGAGTCCATTCAGAACTATTCACAGCAGAGAACAAAGCCAACTCTTCACATTTTGGGAAAAAACCAAGAAATTATTATGACCACAAGAGACTGCAAGTATCAAAACAGAATTTGCCTTATTGACAAAGAGGATGAGCTATCATTGATTTAAAAGACCTATTCCTAAATTATTATAGCAGTGAAGGAAGGGATAAAAGCTATATAGGAACTGTACTAATTTGAGTGATACAAAAAGCACTGTGGTACCCAAAATAATGAAATTAGTTCTGTTAAAGAGATCCATAAGGAACAAAAATGAGACAGGATAATTATTTGGGTCTTAACCAGATTATTTTGTCCACAAACCTAGTTATATGTTTGCATAGATATATATGTGCCAATACATGGAAAATTTTTCTTTTTTTTTATTTTTACCAGAACTATACCACTAATGATTAGATTATACCTGGTCACTCATTTGACTTCAACATAAATGAAATAAAAATACTACTGAGTATGCAGATAGCACAGCGGAAAAGTTCACCATACTCTGAAGCAGATTTTAAAGAGGACATTTTGTTTTAATCTTGATATCAGAGATTGAAGAGGAAATGTATGATAACTTGATATACTTTATTATTGTTGAACCATAGGAAAAATGAAAAATCATGCAGAAATGACTAAGAAAGAGAGGTACTTATGCTTATAGACAGGCTTAAGAAAGAAAATACCTAGAAATTAACTTTTCAATTTAACTGCAGGGAGAAACATTTTTTGAGAGTTGGCTGATGCCAGGTAATTTCATTCAGTATCCATGTCCTGGCACATGACCATATAAAACTAGAGCTCATATTTGTGCACACTGTATGGCTTCTTGGAAAGTGCCATTTCCTCTGACTGTTGTCTGATGTTCAGCTCTTGTTGCATATCACTGGGAAATGCAACAGATTTATTTTATTGCATAGGGACAGATAATTTTTGCACAGATGATATTTTGTTCTGAAAAGAGTCAGTAAAAGAGTGTGGCCAGGGAATCCAGCCAGTCTTGGAGAAAACCATAGCTTATGGACTTAATCTAAACAAACAAACAAGGAAAAAAATAAGATTTTGTTATTGAAAATATACCTGGGAAGAAATTAAGATGTAAGAGAAGATGACAATTAAACTGTTTTGATCATAGATATGCCTGCCATAGCATAGAAGAAAGGATACTTAGAGATAAAAACAAACACTATAGTTCTGTGGTGGTATCAGTAACCCCAGAGTGGTACAGTGCAAAATTGCCCAATAAAGGTAATATGCAAATTCTAATAAGTGATGTAGAGGAATAAAATAATTTTTAAGAATTTATTTATTTATACTATTTTATCGCATTACATAGTTGTTAAAAAATGAGCTTTAGCCCTTTAGAACAGTTCTGATAAACGGAAACTGATATGTGTCTGCTGTATTCTAGTACATGTATCTTTGCAGGTTTTCTGGTGGCAGGTTAGTTGACTGGGAATTTTTTACAATACACCTGAATTTCTGCTTTGACTGCACTGCCTTATTCATAGTAATACATGCATGGTAAAAAACCTGTGTTTCATGAAGGCTATTCTAAATGCCATGGATTATGTAAGCAACTACATTCTATTGTGTTCATATAAAGAAGACAAATCTGTTCTTATGTATGAAAATCTTTAATTCTAGAGCTTAACTGGTAGCTCAAATTGACTGTGAGCCGCTTACTGACCCTTTCTGTGATTAATTCCTGAATTTCTAATTGTGTTGACAAATAACTTCCACTACAGATATACACATTTCTACCCTAAATGTACAGATCAGACAGATTATGGACTTCTAGATTTAATTTCTAGAATGTCATTAAACTGTATTTTTAAAAAGCATGACAACCTAACCTTTCTGAAACATCTAGAAAACTCCTTGTATAGTGGTTGTTTTTCTTTCAGCATTTTTGGTCACAGGCACACTATACACTAAGGTTCCCTTTAAAATATTAATTTGTAATCTTTGTTTTCACTTTCAGGTAAATAGTTGCATAGATTTCAGGGTTTTTTTCAGATCATCATTATATACCTTATTGCCTGACAAGGTAGAATTCATTCATTAGGAGGAAGTCAAGATATTAGGCAGAAACCATCAGCAGGTCATTGACCATTTCCCCTTTGATTACAGGAACTTCATTGTGCTTGTGTTCTTGTTTTCCTGCTCAGGGAGCGGGGTAGCTGGAGAACAACTGGTGTTGCTATTAAAGACCGAGTCAAAGAAAGCATTTTCCTCATCCCTTATCACTGTCTTTTCCCACACTCCCAATAAAGGATGAAGATTCTGGTTTGCTCTCCTTTTGCTGCTAATCTATTTGTAGAAACTTTTTTAAACAGTCTTTTATAGCAGTTGCCAGATTAATTCTTATTTGAGCTTTGGCCCCTCTAATTTTCTCCCTTCATAACCTCATAACATCTTTGTAATCCTCCTGACCTGCCTGCCTCTTCTTCTGAAGGTCATAAATTTTCCTTTCTTTCCTTGAGTTCCAGCCAAAGCTCTCTGTTCAGCCAGAGTGGTCTTCTCCATTGGCTCGTCTTTTGGCACAAGGTGATGGCCTGCTCCTGAACCTTTAATATTTCCTTCTTGAAGAATGTCCAGTCTTCGTGGGCTACTTTGCCCTTCAGGACTGTCTCCCAAGGGACTCTGTCAACCAGTCTCCTAAGCAGTCCAAAACCTGCCCACCATGTAGAAGTCGAACATGGAAGTCCTGTAAACACACCTCCTTACTTCTAGAATTGAAAACTATCATTTCAGGACTGCTGTGCTCAGGACCGGCGCATCAAACACAAGTCCTTCACTGTTTGCAAACAATAGGTCCAGAAGAATGTCTTCCCTGCTTGGGTCCCTAACCAGCTGTATCAGAAAGTTATTTTCCACACACTCCAGACTATTTTGTCTCTACCGTATTGTATTTACAACATACACCTGGTATGCTGAATTCTCTCGTGAGAAGAAGCAATAGTGAGACTTCTTACAGATGCTTATAGAATATTTTTTCTGCCTCTTCATCCTGGTTGGCTCCATAATAGACTCCAACCATGATATCTGCCTTCAGGGCCTTCCCCCTGATTCTTACCCATAAACACTCAACTCTACTGTCACCATCATTAAGTAAATATTCTGCAGTGCCTAGCCTAAGTAAAGTCTCAGAAGAAAAAGAGCTTTTCAAGAAAGATGGGGCTAAACCGGAGAGAGTCTGGAGGAGAATGCTTTTTAGTTTAGAAAACACCATCCAGCAGGAAAAGGAGATCTGCAGATCTTTCAATCATTTGTCCTTTTTGACAATAAAATATCAGTCAGATCCTTAATAATGGTGATACTATATCACAGCACTCAGTATTTTTGAACTACATGTTTTGTAAAAGGTAATATTTTAAAAATTTTTAAAGTTGTGGGTTACTGGTTAATATTGTATACCTTAGAGGGTTGTTGTGAGATAACTGGTCTAGCATAGCTGGACCATATTTTCCTTTCTGCAGAGACTCATGTTGGGTAGCAACAGCCAAAGTTCATATACCAAGTGAAGCAGTCTGCTGAGAAACTTAGTTTCTAATGATTTGTAAACAACATAATTCACCATTTTCAAAGCTAAATAAATGTAATTATGAAATTTAAAAGGTTTATTTTTAAAGATATTTGGGATTCAAACAATCCGGAGTTACAAAAACTCATGACTCTAAATAATTTCTTCCTGTGAAACCAGGAGACCCAGGATGTTTAAGAAAGCTTAACATAATTCTTTTATGTCAGTGCTTAAACAGCTGCATGGAAGTAAGATGTTAGTTGCTTGCAGGCTATGAGTGATCAACTGTCTTCTTCTGACTGAGAAAAAAGAAGAAAGACTTGCCAGTTTTTGTTATAACCAAAGGTGCAATGGTAAACTAAAGCTCTATTATCTTGACAATTCCTGAATACCTTTGTTGGAATCAAATTGCCTAGGAAAACAAAATAAATTTTTAAAAAACCTTACCATGTCCCCTGTGCTTCTTAAAGAGTGATTGTGATCTTTCATTCCTACTTTACATATCAGATCTCTGACTTACGAGTCATGCAAGTGTGTCACAATATCCTACCATATGTTGAGCTGTGTTGGAACTATAAGAGTGTGAATGATCAAGCATTCACTTGAGATGACTGTAGAAGACATGTTATAGTGGCAATATCTGTCAACTTGGTTTCCATTACTGTCTGTAAAATTAAAAAAAATAATTCTTTGACATTTTTAAGGGAAAGATACTAAAAGCACTGCTGGGTTTCAAGGTTTTTTTTAAATTTCTATTTTTTCTCTTAGTTGTAGAAGAAAGTGAAAAGTGAAAGGGAAGAATTCAGGTTTTTGAATTTTTAAATGTCATGGCATGATTATTTCAGCTGCAGGAAGTGTCTATAAATTTCAAATAACAGAAAATATCTTTCTGCTTTATACATAAAAAGTCAAAACATTTAATTTCAATATAAATGTGGTTTATATTTGATTATGAAAACCAATAAAATGCCTTTCTAAGACCTCTCAGCTGGAAATTCTTGTCAGAAAAGCTCTTCAGTAGAAGTATTTAATAGTATATTTCCTCAAAAGAAATAGCCAAACTGAATTCCCAGTTGGTGTACCAAAGGTATAGCTAATATTTCCCTCATTTGAAGGAAATAGAATATATTAGTATATGAAAATACTATATCATAACAGACAAAACCAGAATTTAATTAAAAATACTTTTTGAAATTGTTGTCCTATAATTACTTTTCAAAATAAACATTTTCATTTTACAAGCACTTTTTGTGTCCTAGGTGATTTCCCAGGTAGTAAAAATATACATATATTTAATGTCTGATCTCCAAAATGAGCAACTGTTATCATATGGAGAACAGCCTCTCTATATAAACATAATGATTCAGGATGAAAAGTGTCTGACTCTAACAGACATTTCGGTGCAGGATAAAATTGCACACAATGACAGTAGCTAAGATAAAATTGCTGCTTAATTATGAACATTCTTTGTGTGTTATAATTTTAACACGAGAGTTAATAAGGCTGAGTACAGAAGCACTGTGACCAGTATGAGCAAATCCTCCAAACTCTTCTTTATGTAAATAAACTGCTAAAAAAGAGCTAGGTAGTAACCTTGGGATTCAGCTAATTTGAAGGATCTCAAAAACTTTGATCTACTCAGGTTTCTGAGAACCACATTTATTGGTTTTGTTTTGTTACACAGACATTTTTTGGAGCACCAGCCAGCTTCCAGAAGTACAGTTTTAAACCTTATTGATGTGATTTTATTCACCACCTCAGTCAGTGATATCGAAATTTCATACTGAGAAGAGTCAGGTCAATAATTACTGTGTTTCTTTGAGGATGTCTGTTAACTGTCCCAATCAAAGCCATAAACAGATGGATTAACTGCTTGTCTAGTTACTCTCATCTATGCAACAATATTGTTTAGAAAGGACAGTGATATAATACCTGGAATATTTGATCCTCAAAAGGCAACCTCTTCAAGACTGGACCCTCAATTATTTATGGCTTACATACTAAGCATATTCATTGGTTTAATTTAAGGTTACTTTTCAGCTGGACACAGAGGTGTGAAAAAAGAATAAGGAGCTGTCTCTTTTTCTTTGCTCTCGTTCTGTCACAAGGGTTTTTCCTCTAATCTATTAGCTATCTCATAGAATTTGAGGAGAGGCAAGAGTTCATTATTACACCTTTTCTATTCAGTTGTAGACCTCTCAGAACTTGTTTATAAAACATTGGTGTATAAAGAAAATAATATACATATCTCCCTTTAGTGTATCACACTCTCTTTGCCTTCATTTCTTCTAAAACAGCCTTATTTAGAAAGTACTAGACCTATCTTTAAAATGTATTTGCATATAAATGGTAATATGGAAATATAATTTTTTTTCAAGGATCAAGGAGAATCAGATTTAAATTATTAATCAAAAATAACAATTCACATGTAATTTTATTTATTATGTTAAATATTCATTGGATTGTAACAGTTTATTGCTATTACTTAGCCAAATTAGATTCAAATGGATGGCCAAGAGGTCACTGCCTTCAAAACCCATAATAATCCTTTCAGGCATTCATTCCCATAGGAGCACTTCAAACTGAGCTTTAGTTTATTATTGTGATAAGACAATTTAAAGTTTTAGAGAGCTAACAAGTAAAAAGGGCTGTAGTAACCTCCTGGCATGTTTCAAGACCATGAGGTAAGAATATTCTACAGCAGAGTACTGCAGAATTTTTTTATGATTTAACATAAAATTTGCAAAACTGTTGAATATCTGGTTATGAAACAAAATATTTTCAATCTTCTGCTCTTTACTTAGTAGCTTTTTATTTGTCTAAACAACCACCAGACTTCTTGCTTTTATCTGGCTTCAGCATTTATATTTCAATTGTAATGTCTTCGTTATTAGTACATGGGCAAGTATACTGCAGCTTTCATTTTGGTCAAGGACTCAAGTTATGTAAAAGAAAGGTTGAAAAACTGATATTTTCTGTCTCTGCCAATATAATGAATAAACTAAGTGTCCCCTGAATGGCACCTTTTTCTTTTCTTTTTTTTCACTTTTGTAAGAATGGGCTAACAAAGCAATCCTATCCTCCTGGGAAGAATATGAACTCAGAGCATTGTGAGTTTGTGAGTGACTGCTCTATTGACCCATAACATATTCACTAACATTAACTAGGCCAAGTGTCATACAAAGCAGTCTCAAGCTTTTCTGGCTTCTATGCTCCTTTTTCACTTTTTAACCACCTCTGAGACTCAGAGCTCACTTTGGAGGAGAGTGCTTGACTGTTGGAAGTATCCTCCTTATGAATCAGAAGCCATTCAAGATGCGGATGTTTAATATTCTGAGATCATCTCAAGCTGCCTCAATTGGTCTCAAGAGGGCTGTTAGTGTTTAAGATATCACTATCATAATGCCAAACTTGATCTAGGGAGGCACAGTGAGGTCAGAACACCAGAGCAGTGGCATGAGTCATTACTGAAATGATGCCTATACGGCTGCTATGGTTAAATGTCCCACTTTTTGTGGGTGTACAATGATTATCAACAGTAAAAAGTCCTACTTACACAGAAGAAAATAACTATTTAATAAGCAGTGCAGCTGTTAATTTTTAAATAAGTGATTCAGGAGTACTAGGTTAGATTATGAAGTTGTTCTTTTCAACATCCTTGAGAGCATAATGGAGATAAAACTCTAACGTGGGAAATGATGTTATGAAAATGTATTGAGAGCTGGAAATGAGATATGAGATCTTAATTTAGTCTATATAGTTTATGCTCTGTAGGTGGTTTTGTCATCGATGTCTTGTGTTTGAATGTATCTGTACTATGGATTTTCTCTTTCACACTCCAGCAGTACAAATATTTATGAATACTATGTTCTATTCACACTTATATCTAGAAAAACATTCACATTTCTGTATATTTCTGTTAGAGAAAACAAGAGATGTTATCTGCATCTTGTACTTTGAGGAGACATGGAATTTTTTTCAGTTCCTGGGAGAGATGATTGCGCAGCCATTCAGCCTTCAGAAGAGTTACTAATTTTCTCATCAATTAGCTGAAGTAACTGGAACTTCTTGAGACTCACCAGATTTCTCATTATAATTTGGTCACTGATTTTGCTTATATTGGCATCTTAAATATTATCCTAAATTCCAAGGAAGCAAACATGGCGTGACAACAAAGTATTAAAAAATTTGTGTGTTCTTATGGTCAGTTTCTTTCCTAGTTTTTCTCCAGGACATTGGTCCATTGGCTGTACAAATTACACTCATGCTATCTTACTCCTGGGCTTTCTGTCTTCTGAGAGAGCTAGTTGTCTCTAGAGTAAAATTTGAGCATGATTTAAAGTTCAGCTTTCAATAGTGACTCATAGACATCATCTGTGTTCTTGACAGATATTAGATATACTGGGTATGCACCAAGGTCTTCTTTTTGGCCTGGGAAAACCTCTACAACTATTCAAAAACACTGTCTACACATCCACTAGCTCTTCAATTTACATTGCAGCTGGGATGAAAACAAGATTCTTTACCCCATCTTTGTGTTTTCAGATAGAGTAAAAAGAGCAAATCGAATATTAGTATTTTTAATTTTATATTGTTGTGCCTGAGATGAGATGAGATTAGACTGTAAAGAACAGTGAAATGCATACCATTGAAACCAAGAAGGCAGTGGAACAAGTGTTTTGGCTGTGTGAACAGCCATTTAAATATGGTGTATTCCAGCAAGCACTTTGAATAGTGGATCCAAAAACCTTATTATGGATTTACAGCACTTGAAAGATGAAACCTGATCCATTAAAATAAAGATAAGAATACGTATGAATAGCACTTTGGCAATTCAAGACAATTGGGAGATGACAAACTATCTAGATTTGATAGGGTTTTTCCTTTTCCTATTTCTACTACAGGGTTATTTTTAAGAGAAAAGAGCAGAAAAGATAAATTTAATAGTGATTTTTTTTCAAGACCATTTAATCTGTATTAATGTGACCCCATGCTGCTGTCATGGCCAGTGAGACCTATTATCACATGCTGAACGTTATTTGTAAAAGTTACAACTACCTGGGGGCAGCATTAATTATAGCAAGCAGTTTAACCTCAGAAAAGATAAAAATCAATTGGTGAAGCCTGAATGGAAGCCACATGGCTGCTTTTTAATTCATATTAGAAAAACAGAATTTGTCTTCCTAGAACTGGGTACTAACTGTATGCTTTTAAAAGACAACTGTATGCTTTTAAAAGCTCTATTTCTGAAATACTAAACAATGGCCAGAATAATTTATGAAGTGTTATGCACAAAGAGAATCTCTACCTTTGTAATCCCCACCCTGAGGGATGAGACACAGGCTTTGTAAGGTATCTTACTACAATTCAGAGCTAGCTGTACTGCAACTGTTACTGTAGTTCCACTTCAATAACAAACTAATTGACTGTTTAACTGATTTAGGGTAAGCAAAGGAGTGCAATACAAGAAATAAATTGTTTTGCATTGGAATATAGTCTGTGTGCACATGTTGAAAGACTAATCACTTGAAAGGATGCACAAATATTTGTGGATAACTACAACAAGGATGGCTGATGAACTCTCTGAAGGTATGCAGAGAGTTTTTAGTAGGAGTCTTCAGTTACCAGAGAGCTTAGTCAATCTAGTTGTCATTATACAAAATAACTTTTTACCAAAGAGCAAGAATAATTTCAAATATAGACCACTGCATCATTTCTCCCACATGTTTTACAAGCTGCTATGACTGTATTGGCTATATCAAGGTGGGAAGTGGTGCAAACTTGCCAACACTTGTTACTCATTACGGGCAGTTTTTTGAACTGAATGAGTAATATTCAAGTGAGGGTTAAACCATAAGTGTAATATAAACATACATTTTCAGGTGAAATAAAATGATTTGTTTATTGTTGGCTTGTGTGTTTTTCTATACCTGACCTCTAGCATGTCTCATGTAGAGTTGAAATTACTATTTATATAATTTTGAGCCATGAAATATTAAAATCTGTTTCAAAGGAGCAAGCAAGCATATGTTGTCTCCCAGCTGGTTTAGAATTGCAGCCCTTAAAAAAAATGTTTCACCTATGCTATAGCATGACTTAGAATTAAATGAAAATTACACAAAAAAATCTTTGGGATTTAGGAAAGTAGTCAAGAGGAGTAGAAAAAAACCTATGCAAGATATACTCCTAAATATATTTTAATATTTTTAAAGTGATTGTCCTAATTCTAACCTTACATTGTTTTTAAATTTCTCTAAATGTAATGACCTTGATCAAGTTATTTTTAATTTACACAGGTGTAATTGAGATTTGAGTAAGACCCAGATGTGCACCCACGATTTGTTATTTTGTTATTTATTGGCCAAGTTTAAGTGATGAAGCCATCTTATTTTGAGACTATGAAACATCTTTTGTGTTAGTGTTCCTTCTAGCAGCAGTAGCAATACAGTATGACCTGCCCTAATTGAGTAGATTAGAATTTTCCGGAAATATTGCACTTTTTATATGTCATAATTGCTAGCTCTGGTAGAAAATCTTTCTTTAGTTCTTGGGCTCTGTTGCAATCAGGATCAAGGATCAGACAGCTAGACTTAAATTATCTTGTTCTCCTTTATATAAAGATTACAAAAATAAGAAGAATGGAGACAGATAATAGATCAGTATTACTTTGTGCTTCTTTGTATATTTGTTTAGCGCTTGGAACCAGCCATTTCAAGCAGGGATATATTCCTGTGAAAATGCCTTCCTATTAGTTTGGCTAGCATTTCAGATGTTTTGAAATAAATCTGAAAATAACGTAAGAAATCACCCATTCTTTCAACTCGATACCCATAAATAGCCTCATATAACTATGGAGAGTGAAAGCATCTGGAAGCTGTCAGCTTATAATGAAGAGATATTAACGTAAAATCTGGTTTAGATGGTGACTGTGAAGGTTATTCAAACTGCTGGTTGTTGATGGGTTAAAGTCCAAGCATTGTGTGAAAATAGGCACTGACACCTCTAAGCAAAGGTTTTAATAAAGGTGGAAAGAGATTTCTTCAAACCCTTCAAAATGGTTTTACTTCTAAGTGTGAAAAGCCTCATACCATTCTGGTTTAGAAATAGCCTAGGATGTGCAATCTCCCCTTATTGTAACAGGTGGTGAATTGATACTTCTCTTCCATATTCTTTCTCCAAAGGCATCATGCTTTCAGATTGTTGATACCCTAATTGATGTTAACTGATTAAAGATACAAGTAAATTGTATGTTCTAGGCTTTTTGTAAAATATAATAATGATTATTCCATATTGATATAATGTTATGGAAAAAAAAATCTGTAGAACTCTTTGCCATTCTCAAGACTGAAAATGTTTTTTTACAGTGAGCCATGACTTTATTTTGCTGTGTACTCCTGCAGTTGGAAAGGAATGACATCACAGTTCTCAAATGTCTTTCATGTAGTTCCTGTTGTATTAAGCTTCAGACGGATAACATATCACATATCACAATTAACTGAGTATTCTCATATATTACCTCCTTTCTCTAGAGGGCTTAATGTAATTATTTCAAGTGTAAGACACACAACAATTTGTCTTCCTGGTTGAAATGAAACATTGCTTCACAGATACCTATTTCCAACAGCAATGAACTTTCCTTCAATTAGTCTAGACTGAATAGTCTCTGATAACCCTACTGTGAAATTACTGAAAGAGCAGACAGATATTCAGCTTGATTTTGAACCTCATCTCTTCTAGTTGTAGAGAAATCCAAACAGCATGCCATTTATCATATCCTAAATTAAACAGCTGGAGAGCTGCTATAATTTTTCAGTGGACTGTGTTGTCATTTGCAAGGTTACTCAGAAATCCTTCGGTAAATGAACTACATGTGCATATGCTGCAACTGTGTTTCCCTACAAAAGCACGCATTGTCCAAATTCTACTTCCTAGCTGATCTACCATTTTTATATTTTATCACAAATTGAAGCACAGGACGCTCCTTCTGAATGTCAACACTTTTTTAACTGCGAGGGTGTGTCCTGGATCTCAGCAAGACAGAGTTTCTTTTTTCACACTAGCTGTGAGGGGGCAGAGCATGGAAGTGTGTGGGCATTTCTAGATTTTTATTCTATACCACCTCCCATAACTGCCACTGGGTGGAAGTAAGGGATTCTCACTTCTGAGAAGGAGCGGGGTGTGAATTAGGGTCAGGAAGAGCAAGGTGGCCCACAAAGGGTCTGCTGCCATTCTGTCATTATCTTAGGGGTCGTGTGGCACCAGGTTGGTCGGTCAGCATTTTTGCATGTAAATCACCCTAGTTTTGTAGATTTTTTGTTATTAATAATGATGCTGTTACTGTTTGTTTTCTTATCTCATTGCTGTTTCCCACATATTGTTCTTACCTCTGCCTTTTGTCTCTCTCACTAGAGGGAGTGGTGGGAAGGGAGCAGCTTGTGGTTTTTGTTTTAATGGAAGCTGCAAATAGAATGAGCTGGAATTATCGGAAAGAAGGACAGAGGTGACAAGAGAGAAATTATGTGAAAATGAAGGCACTGCGTCCATAGGATGCAGCATCTATATTCACTGCAGTTTCAAAACGGCTGGAAACTTCTGATTTGCAGTCAGCTGTATTCTAGAAAAGTTTAGCTCTTTATGTCAGTGTAAGGTAGTGTCAATATTAAGTGTGCTAATGAGAAGTATATCAATATATGAAATCCAGATTCCATTAAAGTCATCTAAATCGGTGCTCCCCTGAAGCATGTTTAACTTGAGTAGACTTGAATTTAATTGCAGACATTTAATAAGAATGTAGAAAAAAATTAAATGTAGATTTCTTAGGCTTTGGTGGTTGAAGCATAGAAGGAATATAAATATTTGGTATTTCAAGAATAGTTTGCAACAGACAAGAGCAAAATCTTTCATATATATTAGTACAGATAATGTAAAAGATCCACACATCCAAAGACATAATTGTGTCAAATAATACAATAACTGTAACAAATATATTAAGTGTAACACAACGTAACATAACATAATATACTGTTTCTAGAACTCAAGTATTCGTTTCTCAATCAATAATAATCAGTGAAAATGACCAGTCAAGGCATGAACATTCTAATATTCACATGACAAAGCTTCTACACACAAAATAAAAATAAGTTCTTTGTGGGGTTTTGGAATATTTAAAGCTGAAAAGTATTAGTTTATATTCTGTAATTTTTTTAGTAAACTCCTGGGGGAAATACTTAGATTTGCTTGTACTTGGTTCAGCTATACCACTAATAACTTTGGTTTATGCACCCCCTTTGATCACAGATTTAAGTCATGTCAGGGCTGATTCATATTGCAGATGAACTGAGGATAAATAGCTTGCTATTCAGTTTGCGTAGGAGGTATTGGAAGTCCTGTTCACCTCGCCTTGACTCTCAAGATTCTGCACCAGTGAGTCTGAAAGTTGCCTTTCTGCATAACTGCAATTTTGAAGCCTAGAAAACAGTAGCCTCTATGTGACAGTGATTCTAATGCACATTTCTGGGTTATTTTTTATTTCCTCCTATATACTCTGTCTTTCTTGGGAGTCTGCTTCCAGCTGATCACTACGGTGTTTCTTTGGGCACAGACACAAACAACCCTGCAAATTTATTAATTTCATTTCCCGCTCATCCTGTTGCTAGAGGATCAGAAAGGGCTCTTTATCCTGGATGTGTCCATAATCTATCAGTATCTCTATCAGATCATCCTCCCCATTGACTGCTGTGCAAATTACTGTCCTTCAAGGTGGAAACTTTCAACCCCAACATGGTAGTCTTTCAATTATGTAGTCTGCGTATTCTGAAAACGCCATTCTTATTGTTTGGGAAAGAAGTCTCTTAAACTTACAATTTTGTCTATTTTAGGCAATAACTCTGAAAATGAAAAGTTTTGTAATTATAGGTGTTGTACAGGAGAGACATTTCATGGTTGCTGTGCCAGAAAAGCTGGAAGGATAAACACCATGTTTCAGAGGCTTGATTTAGTCAGAAAAATTTAGAAATTAGTTCTTTTATAATTGCCTTAGATACAAGTAATTTTCCTGTCCTACTAAAGAACCTTGTCAGAAGCCTTTCAGAGTTTCTTATTTATATTCTGTTGCATCCCCTTATTTACAGTTCCATTATTTTAGTTTACCTTTCAAGCAGAAGTTGTTGCAAATATGTGTTCCAAATGCATCTTGTTGACCTTTCCAAGGCTCAGGAATAGATGGTGCTGTCATTCAGATATACTTTAATGATAAAGCTAGCCAATTGGTCCTAGAAAACTCTACCAGGACAGGGGATCTTGGCCATTATGGAGCAGCATCATGCAAAATCTTCCTAGGGAGTTTTTGGGCTTTACTGTCAGAAATGGGAATTTCAGAATAGAAATAATGCTTCTGTCAGCGCATATAATGGGAGTCCAATTTGTGGGAGTTTGTTTGTTTTGTAGAGACCTAGTTACAAATAACTTGTACAATAATTATTTCCGAAATATAAACTTTCTATTTAGTCATCTGCCTCAGTACCAGATGGATATTGACCCTTTATAACTCTCATATCCTTGGGAACACCAAACTAAAGAACATAATAGTTGAGGTGTACTTTTTCCCTTAGCATGACAACTTACATTTGAATAAGTGTTTGCAACAAAGAGTTCTCTTGTGATGTCAAAACCTATCAAAATAGATTAATGAAGAGGTTTCTGAGCTTGCAAAGACTATTCTTTAAGAAACTACACAGTATTTAGACAAGATTTATTGAAACTTTGCCTGAAGTGACAGCTCAACATCCGCTTCGAAGTAAGTTCAATTAAATTAGCATTACATCACAGGATATTAGTTTCATGGTGCAGAGAGAAATTATAGGCTGATGTTTGCATATATAGAAATGTATAGGAGGAATGAAGCATATAGAAAGAGGAGCAAGCAGCAGTAATTAAAAAAAATAATTTGTTGTTATAACTATCTGGCAAGATAAACTAATTTTAGAAGTGGCTTAAGTAAAAATTATATCAACTCACTACTGAAAGATTAAAAGTTGCCTTGCTATACTATCCTCTCATCCTTTGTCTTGGTCTTTTTAGGTTATTAATTTCCTGGTAAAAATGAAAAAAGAAAACCAAAAACCCCCCAACCAATCACCTTCAAACAGAAATACACCAAAAAGCCTCTAGGAGATACAAAGATAAAACGCTTTCAAGAAAACAAGACAAATTTAACAATTACTTTCATTAATTTTTTTTTGAAAAAAGGAATGAAGCTAAAAAGTGTTTAATGCCTTACATAATGATTTCCAAGTGTCTAGGTGGGATTTGTCTCACTAAGTATAGAGTTTAGATGTGTCTATCTGAGCTTTTTATGCAGGTCTTTCTTCATAGTCAATAAAATCTGGTTCATATAGTCAGTGGAGATTAGGACATGATTCATTTCATTGTAAAACAGGCATTAAAATTGTTCGGCATATCTGCTTCTTTTTATTCACTGCTAAGAGACATCATGTGACTAAACTGTTTTTTTTAACATATATAATGTTTGTTTTCTAGGAAGGGACTTGGACATCTAGGTTTATCCCAGCAATTAGTATTGCTTGTTTCTTTTTTTTGTGTCTTGATGTATGTGGGTGTGCACCCTGTAGAAGCATCATCATGGTCTCTGCAGAGGCCTCCACCTCCTAGCCCTATCCCCGCCCTAGAGTGGGTGGATGAGCCCGAGGCAGAGAGGTGGTCCCTGGATAGCTGCACTGTATGAGTGACATATCCCTTAGGACATGCTCTGTTTAATGTTCTGGTCAATTCTACATACTGATGAACTCCTTGTCATTCCACTGTTATCTCCTCCCTTGTATAATCCCTATTGGACCCTGTGGTATGGAACCCCCTACTATTCGCCCTCTTACCCTGATCCCATTGGACTGTTACCTTCTCCCCTCCCTTTTTTCATCACCTTAAAAACACCTGCCGAAGCTCCCTTGGGGTTCTTCCCTGAGGGAACTTGCCAGGGCTAATAAAAGCTACGTGTGGGTACCGGGAAGGACCGTGCCTTCTTCATTTCTCCCTTTCATCTTTTACCTCTGAGACCTTGCGGGGTCGCCGGGCAGCTCGCAGGTGCTAAGAGGAGAGGCTGCGTCAGCCCCTCTCGCACGCTGTCAGACGACTCCGCCGGCTGCGGCAGGGCGGAGAGCCGGGTCTCCCGCTATCCTGGCACAGCCCAAATGGAGACCTTGGGACAGGAAATCGCGACAGATGTACTTACTTGTCAAAAATATTTCTCATATTTATGCTTACTAAACTCTCTAGGACTCTAGGTGCTATAAAATAGTCAAAGTTTGCCTTAGATTGGGAGCCATTAAAGTATATGTGGGTTTTAAATTGATCTGTGATCTTAGGACCAGACTCTTCATTCCCAGAGTAGCTTCACAATATATTCTAAGACATGATCACTAAACCAGTTTCCATTTTAAAAAATATATGGAGAATGAATGGTCTACATCATGAACTAGTCAAATATAGAATTTTTACAGGGAAATGAAACAGGCAGCTGCTGATACTTATGTTTTGGGAGTGTGCAACACGATAAGACAACCTAACAAAATCTAAGTATTCTTAGAATATCTCAAATATATGCAATAAGGTTTGTCATGGCGTGAAAATGTTCCAGCTCTCATTTCTATTTCCTCTTTGCAATTGTTGAAAATCTTGAGCTAATTTTTATCATCCTGGAAAAGATTAATCCTATTGATGTGCTGAAAAATTGAGCTGACAAACAACAGAGACCTTATTCCTTTCTTTCGCAACCTAAGGATGAGGGAATTTCAGGGAGAAATTGGATGTAAGGTATTGAAAACAAAACACATGGAAACACCCAAGGTCAGGTTGGAAAGAGTTTTGAAAAATTTCATCTAGTTGAAGATATCCCAGATTATCACAGGGGAGGTTGGACTAGCTGACATTTAATGTTTCCTCTCAATCAAAAGCATTCTATGATTCTATGAAAAACTAATAATTCAGCATAAAATAAATATAAGGTCACAAACCACCTTACTAAATTAATGCTAAGAGTATGGCATATGGATATGACAAAAAGTATGACATAAAAGTATTGTATAAGAGTATATCCTGAATTGTATTTAAGAGAAACAGTGAACGTTTGCTCAAGTCTAAAATCATCACTTAAGTCCCTAAGCTCCTGAAGGAATTTTAAATTTTAGATCCTTGTCTGAGATGAATAAAGATGTATTCTTTGCTGAGCTGTGGAAGTTGATGTGAGAGGGGTCTGACAAATCCGTTTTTATGTTTTATTACCTTTTTATTACCAGGTTGACTGCTGCGAATTTCGGATCTCATTCAATATAAGTAGAAAGGAAGTGCAAAATTCAATGTTTGAATGTATTTCACTACTGATCAGACACGTAACTTTTTAGGCCTTATGTTTTTGAGTGACTTAGTGTTTATACAGACTTTTTAATGGGGGTCCAGTGCCTGTGTAACAATCTAAGACCTCACATTCAAGACTTCCAGTGACATCATGTTACATCATTGGTGCTCAGTTGCAATGAAAAATACCCTTATTTATTTGTCTGTTTATTTGTCTGGTTATTTTTCTGTTTAGAAAAATGGAAGAAAATTATTCTGCTCTGAAGTAATGTGGTGTATCACATGACTGTGATATGATTTTGATAGCAGAGAGGGTTACAGGGGGGACTTGTTTTAGAATACACCAGAAGCTTCCTCTATGACCAACAGAACTGCTGGCTAAAACTGAGCCAATCAGCCATAGCAGTAGCACTTCTGTGGTAACATATGTGATAATTCATGACCTTACAGGGGATCCACACTGAAGCAGTTTGTTCCTGAAGGACTGCACCCAATGGAAGGGACCCATGCTGGAACAGTTAATGCAAAAATGCAGCCCATGGGAAGGACTCTCATTGGAGAAATTTGTAGAGAACTGTCTCCTGTGGGAGAGATATGGCAGAGACATGATGAACTGACCACAACCCCCAGTCCCTGTCCCCCTGTGCCTCTCCAGTGGGAAGGAGGTAGAGAAATCCTGAGTTAAGTTGAGCCCATGAATAAGAGGGGTGGAAAGAAGGTGTTGTATGATTTGGTTTGATTTCTGATTACCCTACTCTGACTTTTGATTGGTAATAAATTAAATTGATTTCCCCAAGTTGAGTCGGTTCTGCTCATGATAGTAACTGCTGAGTGATCCCTCCCTGTCCTAATCTTGACCAACGAGCCTCTTGTATTTTTCTGCTTGTCCAGTTAAGGAGTGGGAGTGATAGAGAAGCTTGATGGGCACCTAGCATCCAGCCAAGGTAGACCCACCACATGTGGCTTAGCTACTACAGTCTAAAGCTGTGATCAAATTCCTAAAAACTGTCTACAGGGTTTCTTTTAAAATGTTTCCACTAGATAATTACATTACTGTAGTAGATGTGTTTTCTAGACCTAATTATTAATTTTCAGGATGAACTCTGTCTTGCTGAGCCAGAAATTGATACAATTATGACTTATATATGTATTATTTGATATATATTAATTTCTTTTATATATATATGTATGTATGTATGTATGTATATGATCACAAGTAGCCAATCTGCTTTGACACTGACAAAGAAAACTCTCTTGCTGGAGATCTTTGTCACCATGTTAGAGGATCTTTCAATGAAACTGCTGCCTAAATCAATTTCCAGATCTGAGAATATGACAATGAATCACTATAATTAGACCTATAAATATGTAGAAAGTTTAGCATCCCCATTTCTTTTCTGTAATGGAAGTTTGGGGCTACAATGCTTTAAAAACTAATTATTTTTTTCAGTTAAATGAGGGAAAAATGAGATTTTACAAGGTTTCAAATACACTGAGGTTTTTTGATATTCCAGAATCTTGGTTCTGCTTCTAACAATATGTATAATAGAAAAGTGCTTTTCATGGTTAATGTTATTTTGTATATTTTCCTGTTGTTGTTTTACCTTTGGAAAATTTGGAATTTTGTTGAAGGAAAAGAAAAAAGTGGTAGCGCTCATTAGAAAAGGTGAGAAATACCTTGATTTTTACTATATTTTTCCTATCCCATTGAATAGCATAAAATGTAAAAGAGGGGGAAAGGAGGAAAGTGAAACTTTTGTCTTTGTATAAGAAACTAAAGTTCTGCATTTAAGATTTTTATTATAAGATTTTTTCATAAATGACTGTTTTTATATGCATTTTAAATTGAATCAGATTATTGATGAGTGTTAACATTAGAAACTTCTAGTAATGCTTCTAAAAGTAATGCTTTCCTAATGAAAAGAAAAGCTGGCACTGGGAATATTTGTGGGTTTATATCAAAGAAATTACTTTCCCATCATTCATATAGACTTTGCAAGCAATATTAGCAACTTCAGGTGTGGTTTAAAGAAACAGTCAATTGCAAAGACTACCATCTTCACCTCCACCTCCCAATATTTCTATAAATTACTAGAAACTAGGTATATGTTAGAAAAGGTGTCTTGGTCAATGTCAGTTTTCTCTTTTTTAAAGAAAGTTTGAAGCCCTGGCAAGGGAAGAAAAAAATACCTATAACTTCTTTGGAGGGTTTGGATAAGATTATTTGGCTTTGAGCCAGAATATTTGTCTGCAATGCTGAGCATATGTGCTCTGTCGTGCACCCATCTAGACTAGAATGTATTGCAGTTTTTCCTCTGTATCCACAAGCTTCCCTGCAAAGGAAACCTTAGTGCCCAGAGAGATGATCCATACCCAGGTTTCTTCCTGGCATGCATCTGGGATGCTTCCAGATCATACACTTACAGACAGGGCAATCCCAGACACAGACGTAGGCTGGGCAATGAGCGGATTGAGAGCAGCCCTGAGGAGGAGGACTTTGAATTATTGGTGGATGCAAAACTTGGCATGACCCAGGAATGTGGGCTTGCAGCTCAGAAAGCCACCCGTACCCTGAGCTGCAGCAAAAGCAGTGTGATCAGCACGTTGAAAGAGATGATTCTGCCCCTCTACTCTCTCATGAGACCCCACCTGGGTCTCAGCTCAGGTATTCAGCTTTGGGACCCCCAAAATAGTATGGAGTATTTTTGACCTGATGGAGGGAGTCCAGATCAGGGCCACGAAGATGACCAGAGGGCTGGAGCAGCTTTCCTTTGGAGAGTTGAGATTGCTGGGATTTTTCAGCCTGTAGACAAGAAGACTCCAGGGACACCTAATTGTGGCCTCTCAGAAAAAGGACCTACAAAAAAGGAGGACTTTTTACATGGGCATGTAGTTATAGGACAAGGGGGAATGGCTTCAAGCTGGAAAAGAGTAACTTTAGATTAGACAGGAAGAAATTCTGTACTGTGAGGGTGGTGAGGCAAAGGAACAGGCTGCCCCGAGAAGTTGTGGATAAAACTCCATTCATATTCCAGTAAGAGTTCAAGAGCAGGTTGGATGGGGCTTTGAGAAACCTGGTCTTGTGAAAGGTGTCCCTGTCCATTGCAGAGGGTTTGGAACTAGATGATCTTTGAGGTCCCTTCCAACCCAAACCATTCTACGATTCTGCAAACCTAAATAAATGAAATAAAGAGGTAAATTCTGAGTGGATCCCAGTTTCTTACTGAGCACATCTAAGGTCCATCATTGTAATTTAAATATCAGGATCAGTTTGTTTAGACCAGTAGACAGGTAAAAGGCAGCTGGTAAAGGGATAATGTACCAGCTTTAATAGTGGCACAGAAAACAGTGGCAATGAACTACGGAAATTACTTTAGATGATCACCAATAATTTTAATTGATGAAGAAAACTCATCCAGTGGAAAAAGCTAATTGGCAAACTAGCAAGTAAAAGTGATTTAATGTGTTCTATGGATCAGAAAATAGGACCTGGCATGGAGTATTGACTATTAGTGCAGCTGTTGTGAAGATGATCTGCATTGGAAAATTGAACAGAAAAAACCCACGAGGGAGTAGAAGTTTTGGGACAAATATCACTGTATTTTCTGCAAAAAGTTTAGGATTTTTGCCCTCCTGAAGTTACCACTAATCACATAGCAAATCATTACAAAGGCAGTATAAGAGTGAGTAAGAACATACAGTGATTTGTGAGAATTCAAAATATTAAACTGACACCAAAACGGTGAAAGTAAGACCCATCCTGTCTGATACTCAATCAAGATGTCTCTGTTCTCCTTTTGTTATGACACTAACAAGATGAAGTGATTGAAAAGGAGTAACTATACAGATGAATGAAAATAAATTAATTGAAAATTATCTTTATAATTTATTTTACAGAAATCAGCATCCAGCTGGGAAAAAGAAAAAGGTCCAGGTCACAAAATACTTGCATATTTTCTAGCCCCACGAGACACAGAGGAGACTCTAAAGCAAAATTTTGAGATGTGACTGGAGGTGCTACTTGCCAGTGAAATAGACGTAAATGCTTTCTAAATATATTAATACCAGTAGCAGATAAAAATATTTATCCTTTTAACATTGCACAATGAGGATTAGGACTCTTCTTGCCTGCATTCTGAAATGCTAAATTCAAGTATCTAAATACCTCTTTCTTCCTTGCTGTAGGAAAATATTGAGCATGCAGTGGATGTCTATTTAGCTCAAAGTTTGATGCCTCAGCTTTACGTTAATAAAGCTAAATGAGATGTATCCCACATTTGGTGCTACATTTTTGTGTGGCTAAAGACATTCAGATATTTTTCACTGTTTGAAAGTTTTTACGAAGTCTGGTGGATTCACTGGGTATATTTGACTTATATTAAGTAGTGAAATGTGGCCTTATCTCTTCTTTTCCCTCTTGTGAGGTAAACCCTGAACATGATTGTTTAAAGTATTAGACTACTCAAGATGGATCATAAACTATGAACTGCTATCAGAGAGTTGGATCTTTATATTTGGTTGCTATGAGCTAGCTACCTGCTAATAATGTTGGAGGTTGCTTAGAAGGAAACTTCATTTTCCAGCTGTGATTATCACTTTATATTTTATGACTCAATTGATAAGTCAGATGTGCTGTTTTATGCAAAACTAGCCAGGCTTAACTGGCAACTGAAACAATAAACTGAGACTGTGCATGTATGCAGAATATCAGCACTATTTCTAATGTGTCAAGTTCTACACTGGGCAGAGCACTTGGATGAAAGGGAAATGGATGGCTGATGACTAGCTTGGCATTTTAGCTGAGATTTAGAGAGTCCAGAGCAAGAACCAGTTTATAAATGCCAAAATCACTTACAGTATAAGAACAAATGTATAAGTTCAAGTCAAATATTTTTCCTTCTACTGCTGACTATGTGCTATAAACCTTTCACCCCGCTAGGACTGATGAATAAATATAGTGTTTAATGAGACATACTATTCTAAAAAATCATCTAGCATGTGTTCTGCGCAAAAGGAAATAATTAAGGCCTGCATATTTTGAAACAGCTTACTGAATTTCAATTTAGACATTCTAATAATTAATTGATATCTCCAATATGTTTATTGACTTTCAGTACTTCACAGTTACTCTAAATGATACAGCCGATTGATGATAAAAGCCAATTTCTGCCATCTTGTATAAAATAGCATCTAATTTTAGCTCTGTCCCCACTGAAATCAGAAAGACATCCCATGGAAAAATAGTTGCCAATAAAGGTGGCAGGCACTAACTCAATGTCTCTTTATTTGTTTATAACATGAGACTGGAGAGGATGCAGCCATTTCTACAGGCTTTATATTCATCTGATCTGTTGTACCAGTGGTTAGCTATCAGGTAAACCAAGTCACTGTTTGGCTTTAAAATCCTCTGTTAAACTGGCTTGATTTGATTTAATCTTGATTTATTTGAAAGATCATTGATTTTTCTTTACTGTGGACCTTTTGTTTTGTCTCCAAACTCTGCAGTGCTTTGATCTGTGTTTGCTGTTAAAAAGCCCTTTTGTAAAATAAAGTTGTGGTTAAAAAAACATTGCATGGAGGTCACCTGGAGACTTCAAAACGTGACATTTTGTCTGTAAAAGTACTGTGTGAGAAGTAAACAGCAATACAAGAAGAAAAATGTCATTTTAAAAAGCACAAGCCTGCTACACAAGATAAGCAGAGGGGATAATGAATGTTATAAACCCTGAAAATTACTGCTTATTTCAGAAAAGTTTATGTCAGAGAGGAAAAAAAAGTAGATTAAAAGAACAGAGTGATTTGTGTACACAAAACTGTAGTCCTTCCCCAGTTAAAAGAAAAATCAACTTGAATTTTATCAATTAACTTGTGTTCCATTACGAAGAGGAACATTTTGGTATGGCTGTTCAGGCCACCAAGTATCACGTATCGTCAGCTCATTAGGGATGTTACTTTATTACAGCACAGATTCATTGGGATCTTCAGCTAACCAGTAGGTAATACTGAGTGAATAGGTTTTAATTAGATTACCAGAATTCAATCTGTAGAAAGCACGAATAGTGGTAGAAATTTAACTGGAGCAAAAATATAGCTGTGAATGTCCGGAAGAGGTGACTTACAGGATAAGAATGTTTGTCCAACTGCCTTTTGAATTCAGCCCTTAATATCTTTCTTGTCAGTGTCAAAGGTTTTCAGTGGTGTGGCACTTGGCCTCTAAGGCAAGTAATCCCAAACCCATTTCAAACACCACTGTCAGACACCAATGATTCCAGTCCTTCATTAAACAATACTGCTTAGGTTTCTTCCAAAGTTTTCCCAGTCAATGGCTATGGCATTTGACCTCATAGACTAAGGAAGTCAATTGCTTTGTTTTGCTCTGTTTTAATATCATTTTTCATTAAATAACTCCCTCTGTGTTCATGGGACACAACTAATGTTGAACTGTGATCATACTAGGTGGGTCCAGTTTCTGTACAGGTGTATATATGATTTCAAAGACTCAAAAACTGAAAACGTCTAATTTTGTGAGTTCAAAAAAAGGAAATTACGCATCTACACTGTCACGTCCCCAGACAGGTTATAATTGCACACAGAAGAGGCATTGTGAAAAAACAAAATTTGTAAACCTTGAATTCTTATCTCAACAGTGACCTCTTCTAAAATCTTGTCCTGGAATTCTTCTCCTTGATTGTCTTTTAATTCTTCTCTCTGCTGTCAGAGAGAGAGAGGCTGCTGTTCTTTATCCTTAGTACAGAAATAGAGAGACATCCTTATACAGCCATTCTTTTGCCTCATCTTTAATTAGGTACTAGAATATCCAGAAAAAGTTGTGAGTGCCAGTTCCTCTCTGATGACTATTCAGATTATAAACAGTTAGGCTGCATGTTTAACCTTAAGGAACCTAAAATCACGTCAGATGATTCCAATCAAACTAGTAATCAAATACAAGTGTCAAAAGAAAAGCAATATGAAACTTCATATTGTATTTTATTTTTCATTTAAAAGACAAATTTTTTAAGAGTAAATCTTTTTTCCAGTGTTTAAACAGTTTCCTCAGGCAGATTTCTGTGAGCCTAGATTAAGGCAAAATGAAGCACACAGGCCTGTGTTGCGCCTATGGCACAAGTGTCAGACCTGACTGAAAACGAAACTTCTCCAAAAAAAAAAAAAGCATCAAATAAGCAGATGAACCCAACAACAGGGCAGATTAACAAGATGTATGATAGGCAGCTGTGGGACTTAAAGGTCATCCCTAAACATGAAGCACATTTACCCTTTTAGCTACAGTGCTGCCGTCTTGTTCAGGCAACAAACCCTTGAGATTTCACTGTTATCCGTCTACGTTGAGTTACATTGCTAATTTAAATGCCTAGTGATTATGCTGTGTTATGATATCAATTGAAAGGTCAATGAATTCAGGAAATTGCTTTCTTATAGCTTATATGACAGTCTTTTTGTGATTTTCAACAAAAATTGGATAGTTGATTACTTTCCATATTACATAAGATAACAATCAGAGAATATAATGATAATATTCACAGTGAGATATGATGTACTTGGTACAGGTTTTAAAAACACAATATTATGAATGAAAACAAAAAATAATTGAGGTTCCCTTGTAGTAAACATTAACTCTATTTCATATACAGAATGAGGCAAATAAATAATATAAAATTGGTTTAAAATCTCCACGGTTTCTACATTTTATTTTCGTCTGCATTTTAGAAAGCTTAAAAGGAGAAGCTATGTATGTAAAAAAATATGGAGAAATGTATTAAAACAATGTTTACAAATATGTGTAAATCCAAATGGGTGTTTACTTTAACTGCTTTCAACCTGCTTTTTTTTTTTTTTTTTTTTAAGAGTGTAAATATTTACAGGAAGAAATTTTTCTTACAGGGATGCTTGGGGAATACCATTTTTTCTGTAGATACTCATATAAGAAGACATTCACACATGGACATATGTATTTGTTATTTGCTGTTTGCTGTTCTCTACTGCTCTTTATGCAGTCAGGTATACCAAGAGTAGGAGCAATACCATGTGATGGTGATGACTAAACATGTACAGAAGATTTCAAGTGGCTATGGAAAGCAATTGGCAGGCTGCAATTGTTCACATTTACTGTCCACTGAACAATTAAAAATAAGAAGTTTAGAGGAACCTAAATAATGAAAGAAACTACTAGTAACAGCAAAATGGGCTATTGTCTATTCGTATGATTTATTAATTTTAAAGAGGTTTTTGCAAAACAATTGGTTTCTTTCATATAGAGCTCTTCTGATTTGGTCCTTTTAGAGCACTGGGTTTGGCAACCACTATGAAAAATTGTGACATTGTGAGTTCACATCATGTATTGGATGAAGGTCTGGTGTGGAAATAATTTTATATGGAAAGTGAACAATCTGTGATTTACTCTTCTAGTTCACTTTTGGAGGTTAAAACTTATTTACTCATTAAACTATTAATTCTTTAGTTACAGTTCTTTTCTCAGAATGCCCGTATAAAACAATCTATGTCACTTAAGAACTCAAACTTAGAAGAAGCTAGGCTTTCACGATCAGATCTAACTAAGCATTTATATCCTTAATTTAAACATGAATAATCACTGATTATCACTTTGCTGCATGTGGCTTTGAAGTATTTCTCTTCCTTTCTCTTTTTTTCTTTTTCTTCCATAAAAATACATTTCTAAATTTGCCATGGCTTTTTTATGTGATTCTGCTTTTTCACCACTGTTTTCAGGATAGCCCTGCTTAATGGTTTGTGCTGCTGTTGTTCTTTATAATCTGTATGTTATTGCACAGAAATTAAGCTAAGAAAGTCTTTGTTTATGGGTTGTTTTGTTTCTTTTCCTGGTGTTTTTGTTCTCCATGCAATATCCATTCATCAGAGAGCAAAAGAAAGCATAAAAACAAATGTGCTCCCACAGGGGCCAAGTAAACATATATTGAAACAAGGAAGCAGTAAAAAATAAGTAGTGTGAAATTATGACACAAGCAAATTAAATGTCTTTATTGATTTGATTTGTCTCAGATGTAAGCTTCTTATTTTCTTTGATCTGATCCATTCACTTATGTACTTATGAGTTGAATTCTATTCAAATCTGCAGTGGTGAAGATGCCCCTCAAAGCTGAAGGTATTTGACAAAGCTGTGTCATCTAGCGTTTTTCACCTTGTAATTCTTAAATTCAAAGCCACCAAAAATTGAAGAGAGGGAGAAACACTCAAGAAAGCAGTGATTTTAAAATATTTTTCAACAATTAGATCTTGAAAATTGTAATGTGAAATGTACTTCTTGATAGCAAGAATGAGTCATAAATGATGCATATATGTAATCGAGTAAGTGAGCACTCCAACATAAATATCTGTCTTGAAATATTTCTCTCTCATTATCAGCTCTTGCTGTAGACTCTGCTTTCTCAGTAGGCTAATAAAGTCTTCTGAGAAGAAAAAAGGATTTTCCAGAGGGGCTGTAAACATTCATGCCACCAGCATATGTATCCAAGAGCTAATATAAATCAGAGAATGATAGATAGAAATGTAATTCTAGAAGAACTAGCAATTCTGATTGATAAATAATAAACATTTCTAAACTATGTTAGTAATAATCAACAAGTCATTATAATAATTCACTGAAAATGCCCATCATTTGAAAGCGTGAAATATTTGTGGCGCATGTTTACAAACTCAAAATCAATTTGGTTTACGGTGGTAATTAATTTCAGCTGAACTTTATGCCAGGTAAACTACCTGTTGAAAAGTGAAATTTGAGTTGGAAACAAATGCTGAAAAAGCACAACTTTTATTATTTTCTGTAAAGAGACATCGCTAGTACCTAACGTGCTTTCCTCTACCCACTGAGGATTACCAGATTTCCGCATTGCCAATGACAACATTTAGATCATAGAAATATTTGTGAACCTGACTATATATATGTGACTAGTGGAACAAGAATACTGAATTCTCAGGTTATGCAAGGTATAGAACATAGAAACAGTGTTTTCCCTGAACTTTCCTGGTGTTGGCTGGATGTTTTAAGTGACCTTGCAACTGAAATTGTCCTAGTCTTTTCCAATACACGATGGTCACAAGATAAAGAAATCACACATATCTCTATGCTGAACAATACAAATTCTCCATTAGGTCTCCCTGAAACATTAAAAGCCAAGCAGAGAGATGCCTGTCTGCTTCAGAGATATTATGATGACTGAATACACACAAATCTATTTGACCTGCGTTGAGCCTTATCAGAAAAATTAACCATCCATCAGTCAGCCTTCTCCAGCCCTTGTTTTCAGTATTGCTTTCATGGAGTACCAGTGTTTTCTGCAGGCAGGATTCTTCACCCTCAGACCAATCAGCCATATAATGCCTTGTGTTTTCAGCGGTCTTGGCTTCCACAACATTTGGGGTGCTAGAATGCGTCAAAATAAAAGACTTAGAAACATCCAAAGAGACAAAATTATATTGCTTTCTGTCCAGAACATAGAACAGCTCCATGGAACAATTTCTAGTAACATAGAATCTTGTAAAATTCAATTTTTTGTGCCATGCAATATTTTGTAATATCTTGTAAATTTGTCATGATGGCATTTAAATTTATATATGAGTTTTAAGCTGACATTTGTTTTATCACAAACTATTCCTTTATAACCCTTGAATCTGAACACATGAGCGTAGTTATACTTTTTAGTATAGGGAATCCTTCATGATTATGGTTAGAATAGTGCACTGAAGGGCTCTTATGGAAAGGTTACGCACTTCAGAACAAGTCATAACCTCAGTCTTGACTTCCAGATGCAACCATTTTTTTGAAATTATCTTACTTCTTTTTTAAGTTTTCTTTTTCAATTTCTGTGCTCTTTCTAAATTATAGTTGCTGCTTTGCTTAGTCAATTTTTAATTGGTGATTAAATACTGAAATGAGTTAATGGCTTTCACTTTGATAAATTATCTTGTTATGAGTATATAGCTACATCATCTGGCATAGGCAAAAAAGTGATGACAAACAATATGAATACTCAAAAAGTGCTTGCATAGTGAAACCCAGTTTTTTGGAAAATGATATCTATTTTTCCAAAGGCAGCATTGTAAAAACAGAGAAAAAATTCATAAAAAGAAAAATTCTGGAAGCAGAGGAATCACCTGTGAATATTGGCATTTCTTTCACAATTGTTAATAGTATATGATGATCTGAAACTGTGATAACCATAGTAATTTTTGCAAGGTCACGTTTCTTGTGAAAAAGCAGCTTAAATTCTGAATGGTAACATGGCAGATAACTGAGTGCACATGTGTCTGAAAATACTGACAAGACTGGAACTGAACAAAAGCAGCATGTCCTGAATCCTCCAGTTGACAACTGACATAAGACAGAATTACAAGTCAGGAAGATGATCATGTATTGTGCCTCTGCACACTGACTAGATTTAGGAAGAAGTGTTCTCTCAAAGTGGGTGAATATCTTGACTGAAGGAAAACTCTTGGACGTAGGTGAAGACCATGGGAATCAGGGTGCTGTGTAGAGACAAATGCCAGGGGATGGTCTGGGACTTTGTGTGGTAATACATGAGGCTGGTCACTGTGAGCAGCAGCATGGCAAGAACCAACATGAATTTCTGCCCGATGGACCTGGACCAGTAGGGGTAACCCTGGAGGAAAAGCATGTCAAAACCTATTAAACATATGGCTGGAGGGGAGTGACTGAGTGAGGCAGTGAAGGAGTGAGTAAGAGTGGAGTAAAAGCTCTAATCTTCTTGGTTCTTAAATAAACCTCAGGATCTATAACCACTGGGGGTTGCCATTTACTCTGTCCTTGTCCATGACAGATCCTTATTCACCTTAGCTAACTAGACTCTTTATTTTCAATAAGTGAGACTGCTGTGTCCAAATGTCCCTATTTTGACTGTTCAAAACAACAGGTTCAGATATGTCTGATGCAAGACAGACTGGCTACACCCTTGGTGATATCATTGCTCATTCAAATATATGAAATTCATGAGCTTTGTAGCATTGAAACTGCTCACAGCTTGAAAGACAAGGCGTCTGCCCCTTGGTGTAATTTATTAATTTCCATCTGAAATTAAAATTAAGAGCTTATCAGATATTTAATTCCAACAAGAATTTTCTGAAAAATCTGTGCCTGCCAGAAATGCAAAGCCATATTATTTTAATTTGAAATATGGTCAGATATACAAAATCGGGACTTGAGGGTGCTAGTAGACAACAAATTGACCATGATTCAGCAATATATATATAGGGTAACATTTTGCTCATTCAGAGCTCTCACTGGAGCTCAGGAACTGGCTGCTACACGAAGAGCTGCTTCTTTGTAAGAGGGGAAATAATGCTTCTTGGGTCTGGTCCAAAAATGGTCTTGAAAGGAATAGTAATTTTTCCATTTATTTTGGTGAATTAACATTAGACTCTTAAGCAGTGCAGATTTTAATTCAGTGTCCTGTTTAATTCTGTGTCCAACGAAGCATCTAAATGGGAATTCAGGTTTGGTTTCGAGGTTTTAAAGAAGCAATGTTGAGCTCTCAAGGCTCACAGCTTTAACACTTCTCCCGTCTTGTTTCATTCCAGTCAGTTATGTACATTACCAACATGAAAATTGCTCACTACTAGAATGCTATTGCAAAACTCAAAGAGGAAAAAAAGCCAACATGTTGGCAACAAATGGTGCTGTTGACACAGTAAGTGGCACTCGAATCGCCGGGTGAGCACTAATTCAGAGAACATACATTTTATTACATTTCTTTGGGGATGTTTGCCCTTTATTGCTGTGAAACAAGACTCTAATCATTGTTATTATCTTAAATGCAAAAAGAAGGGTTAATTAAGGGCTTGATTCTAATTATGTATCAGGTGCTTCAGAGAGCAACCCTTTAAATACTGAAGAAATGGGAGTAAATTGCAAAGAGTATTGCTTCACTCTAACTTCTACAGTGATTCCACTTGACCAGTTGTGCTCAGAGTCTAGAATAAGGCCCCTGGTTTTATCACAGAGCCAGTTATGTTCTAAAGGAACTAGGACACCAACTTAATTATAACCCAAAGTAAGTTGCTTACTGTTCTCTGAAATAAATCTCACCACTCTTTCCTTACTTATGGTGACACTATCCACTGGGAAAGTCCCTTCACACTACCTCAAGTATGGTGCAGTTCAGTGTAATTTGATATGAAGTAATGCCTTATTTCAGTAAATACACAGAGTATGCATAGTATACCTACTTCATGCACTTCTACTTTTGATTATTTCTGAAGAGTGTTTGCTGCCTTCATGTTTAGAAATAGAAAAATATTTTATTTTATTTTTTAATAAAGTGGCATTTTTGGGGGATTAGTGATAACTACGATTATGCTGTATGTTATTTTTCCACCTATGGATGGTCACCAGAGTATTGTAAATTTTATAAAAGGCAGTCAGAGATTTAAATTTTTTTTTCTAAGCCAAAGGTATGCACAGCAACATATAGCTCGATGATTGGAAACTGCACATCCTAAGGATTAAAATTATCATAGAAATACTTCTGTTTACTGAATGTGTGTGGCCAGCTCCATGTTATTACGACAAAATCTCCTTGGTGCAGCTGGATGATCTAGATGACAGATCTTAAATTTGGAGCATGGCACAAACATTTTTCTTAAATTAATCAAAGGTATTTGATTTTTTGTTTTTAATAACTAGATCTGTCATGCATCAGTTTCATTAGTTTTGAGAACCTTTGAAATAGATCACAAATACCTTCAACATATTATCATTACTATAAAGAGAAGCTCCCTTCTAAAGCTGATGAGGTGAATATGCCATTCTTCCTATGTTCCAGTGCGATCCTTACAACTTTTCTGCATGTCAGGAGTCCTGACTGACTGTTAGTGAACAACCTTTTCCTGAACTCTAATTTTGTTATCATTTGCTGCAGGTTCTGTATAGGCCCAATATGTCTCCTTTGGATATAGTGGAACAATCTACTAGGAAACAGGGTATTTGTTTCACAGGTCCTGCCATATACAGAGAGATAAAAGAGGCTACATATAGGTATTTTTCAGAAATAGAAGCATATACTCATTGCAGAAAATTAAAAGCTAGAAAAAGGAAATACGCTCTTTCAGGCACATGGTGTGATTCTTGGGGTTGCTTTGTGCATTTGAGTTGACTTGATGATCCTTGTGGGGCCCTTCCAAATCAGGAGAGTCTATGATTCTATGGAACTTGTAGTTAGCTATGCTGATACAGCTTGTTTCTTCTTCTCTGAGCTAGAGTTTCCTTCTACTAACTTCAGATAGACACTGTTTAACTGTGCTGTTGAATATTCTAGTTCTCTATCATCATCCCAGAAGAGAGGAAGAATACAGACAAAAAGCTATGACTGCTCTAATATTTTTAAAGTTTTCCTATTATCTGATTATAAAGGATTCCTTCATGTTTCCTGTAACTGAGTTCTGTAGGTCCACCTAGTACAGTATAAAGCATCCTTCCTACTTTCTCTTTTCATGAGCATTCATAATGCATTTATACTATGTTTTATTCTTTTCTAATTTGAGACAGTCTTCCTTCATTATTTTGGAAAAGACTACCTGCTCTATAAGGGCTAAATATTAAATTTTCATTCTTGTTGTTAGGGTCATTGCTATGCTCTTCCTGTGAGTATCATGTAAATGAAGCCAGATTGCAGAGATTTTGAATCTAAGAATGAAAACTTTAACTTGAATAACATCTCTGTGACCTCGTGCTGTGCCCGTTGTAAGTTTTATGGAAGATCCATCAGGGAAATATATTACAATCATACATCCCCTTCAAATAATTTCTAACTGATAAATTATCCCAGAGCCTCAGACATGCAATCTGATCAGAACACAGTAGTGGAGTTTTAGGGCTGAGATTCTAAAAGGTCAGTGGAGTATAAGTGCAGTAATAGTGGCAGTTGCTAATACCATCCGTAAGTGAAGGCTTTTCAATAACCTAGTTTTCATATTTATCAAAACTAAACAGTAGCAAATTGCATGGAGAAGTACAAACCATACTGTCTGGTTACCACTTTCTTACAAAAGGAAATACAATTTATTATTCTATGAAAATTTTCTAAACAAAAGCAAACCCATTTTTATCCAATTCCATTAACAAGCATGGTAAAAAAAAACAAGAAAAAAAATCTGGTATGCTTATAAAACCAAACAATTTTAACAGTTTCTGTTACAAAGTGCTGCTAGAGATTGACCACAATATATAACTAGCATGAAAAGATCAGAAACTCGTTTTGTATTATCCATCTTTAGGCCAACATATGTCTGTTAATTTAGATGAGAACTCTATTAATTTGAGTAAGTTCATGCAGATCCAAGGCAGACATGACAAAAGTGTTTTTGTCAAAAAGGCAGGCAAATGGGGTTGTGTGATAACAGCTTCAGAGCGTTCAGCTATAGTTTTTTGCAAACTGTGTTCTTCTGGGGTAGCTTTGGCCCCAGACCTTCCGACCGCAAGCACTTTGAGAGACACTGATTACAGGTTGACGCTGTCTCAGTGGAGAGCAGACTACACAGGAGCTCATATAGAGAGGTTATAAGAGCAGCTGAAAAGGTAACTAGCAGATGAAGTTGTATTGGGTTTATGTGGCAAGGTTTTGGTAGCAGGCTGCAGGGGTAGCTTCTGTGAAGTGATGCCAGAACCTTTCCCTGTGTCTGATAGAGCTGATGCCAGATGACTCCAAGACAGACCCACTGCTGGCCAAGGCCAAGCCCATCAGTGACTGCGCTAGTGCCTCTGGGAAAACAGAGCTAAGAAGGAAGAAAAACTACTGTGTTACTAAACAGCAGCTACAAGAGAGCAGTGAGAATTCGTGAGAGGAACAAGTCTGCAGACACCAAGGTCAGTGAAGTGGGGGAAGTGTCCCAGCACCACACAGAGATTTCCTTGCAGCCCGTGGTAAAAACCATGGTGAGTCGGTCTGTCCCCGTGTAGCCCATGGAGGTCCACAGGGGAGCAGAGATGCACCCACAGCCCGTGGTAAAGACCCCACACTGGAGCCATTGGATGTCTGAGGGAGGCTGTGACTCCATACAGGACCCGTGCTGGAGCAGGCTACTGGCAAGACCTGTGTACCCCTAGGGAGACAGGAGCCCATGGTGAGGAAGTGCAGAAGGAGTCCTCCCCCTGAAGAGGAAGCAGCAGCAGAGACAACATATGATGAACTGACTGCAACCCCTGTTTCCGGTCCCTCTGAGTGGCTGGGGGAGGGGGGAGAGAAAATTGGAAAGAAAGGGGTGGGTTAGAGTGTTATAAAATGTGATTTTATTTCTCATTACAATCCTCTGATTTGATTGGTAATAAATCAAATTAATTTCCCCAAGCAGAGTCTGTTTTGCTTGTGGTCATAAATGCTGAATGATCTCCCTGTCCTTATCTCAGCCCACGGAGCATTTTGTCATATTTTTCTCCCCTGCCAGATTGAGGAAGTGGAACGATAGAGCCAGGGTCAGCTCACCACATAATAAAGGAGGTATGTAGTCTTTTGGGACAGAAGCCGGAGTCAGTCTTTCCACAGAGCCAACATTTACCTTCTTTCCTGTCCTCTAACTACTGAAAAATTATTCCCTCATGGAACTGAGCTGTTTAAAATAGTCTTCTCTCTTTCCCAAAATTTAAAATTGTGTTAGATAAGGCAATCAAGTCTATACAAGTTCTATGAGTTAAATAATTTCCATCAAGCTTGCAGACCTCTCACAAATAGTTTGGAGTAATACAAATCCCCAAACTTTCAAAATGAATAAAATCATTCTTTACAAGAGACAAAAATTACTGATCAGCTCAGAATGAGCGTCACATATTTTAAGACTGATCAAAGAGACAGCAGCAAGTATAATATCCGCTCTTTAAAAGATTAAACTCTTTCGTGCAAAGATATTTTAATTAGAAATTTTCTGGGATTGCTTTGTAAAATATCACTGCATAACTTGAAAATTTACAAAATAAATTAGGAGTGTGATTAGGAAGTAAAGTAGTATAAAAATTTCATAAAAGTAACTTGAAAGAAAAGCAATAAATTTGGGGCTTTATAAAAGAAAATGAGCAGGAACAATGTCAGAAGCTAGTGAATATGTGATACAATTCACCGTGGAGAGCAGAAGGAAAAAAAAAGGAACCCAAAGTGGCATGCATGTCAGATAACTTAAGACATTCGTGTTGCAGTATCTGCATTTGCATTACTCATTTTACCTGTGTTAGTAGTCATTAGAGAAAAATAGGTATTCCAGACTGCCATTAAACGCAACTCAACACATCTGTTTAGATTCAATCATTGGAGTTGGTGAGATATGTCCAGGAACATATGATATAATTTTCTTGAGTAAGGCAACCATCTTGTTGTATTCACTGTGTAGAAAAACAATTGCAAATGGTTAAAATCTGTATCTACATGAGTGGAGATTTAGTCTCCTTAAATCAAGCATCCGTCTATACTGACTGGTTGAGTAGGGAGCAAAAATAAAGTGATGGATGCCTATGTAGCCTCAGGTCAGCTTAGCGTAACCTTATTTTGAAGTCTGGTACTAAAGGGAACAACCTGATTTTCAAAAAGGTGATCGTAGGATTATGTGATACCTTTGCAGTTAGAAAGAGGTTTCTATGTTTGGGGCAGGATTCAGTTCCACAAAAAATGACTCACAGCTAAGAGGATCCAAAAATCTGCATGGAACAGAAAGGAGATGCCCTGCTGTAGCTTTAGTTGTGGCATTTGCTAGTAGCTGTAGCACAGTTAATCTAAAGTAGTATTAGATATCTTTATTTAGACTGTTGTACTCTGTGAGTGAGTCCCCATGGTAGAAAGCTGAAAGTTTTGGTTGACTACTACAGGCATGTAGTGCCATTTTAGCACTGCTGAGCATCCTATTAGATGCTGATACAAATGAATGAAGGTTTTCTATATGTACCATCTGATCTCTGCCTGAACTGGATGAATGTGTTGCATCACATCCAATACCCGTATTTGTCAACTGAATCCCACTAAAGATGCTTAAGTTCCCATTGATGGGATGTAGGGGTCAATTCATTAGTCCATCCATAGTTTTCTAGGGCAAATGGACATGTCCTTGGGTATCTTATCTTGCATCTGTCTACCATAATAGAAGGGTATTGGTTTTTGCAAGCTGTATGTTGTAACTACCAAAACCTCAGGTGCCTTGGATGCTCCGAGGATGACTAAAATGCTCTGTGTCAGTACCCAAGGCTGCTGAGCGTGAGTGGCTGAATCCAGCTGCATTAATGATAAGAAAATGGATGTATGTACAGACTGGGGAATGAGATACTGGAGACTAGCAATGGGGAAAGGGACCTGGGGGTCTTGGTTGACAGCATGTTGAATATGAGTCAGCTGTGACCTGGCATCAGGAGAGCCAACACTGTTCTGCACTGCATCAGGCACAGCATCGCCAGCCAGGCAAGGGAGGGGATTGTCCTGCTCTGCTCTGCACTGGGGAGGCCTCACCTGGAGTCTTGTGAGCAGTTTTGGGCACCATAATATAAAAAAGATACAAAGCTATCAGAGAGTGGCCAAAGGAGGGCTATGAAGATGGTAAAGGGTCTAGAAGGGAAGCCATCCAAGGAGTGTCTGAGGTCACTCGGTCTGGTCAGCTTGGAGAAGAGTAGGCTGAGGGGAGACTTCATATTACGCACGACATCCACACAAGAGAAAGCAGAGGATCAAGCACCCATCCCTTCTTTCTGGCAACCAGTGACAGGAAACTTTCCCACAGGAACGGCATGAAGCTGCACCAGAAAGGTTTAGATTGCATGTTAGTAAAGGATTTTTCACCCAGAGGGTGGCTGGCCAGTGGAACAAGTTCCCCAGGGAAGTGGTCACTGCACCAAGCCTGAGTTCAGGAAGCATTGAGACAATGCTCTCAAGACCATGGTGTGATTTTTGGGGTTGTCCTGTGCAGGACCAGGAACTGGACTTGACGATCCTTGTAGGTCAGGATATTCCACACATCTATTGTTGCCTGAAAGCTTGGATTCCTATGGAAGAGATGGTATAGAGCTGGGCTGCAGGATGTGGGATGTGCCGGCAGAAGCACAAAGGAGCACATGATGGCTCAGAGAAGTTTGTCTCCCCCAGACCCTGGCGGGAGGAGCCTGCCAGAAGCTGACAGGTGGGTCACCCAATACAGAGACACTCCAAGGGTGTGCTGCTGACATGGCAGTGTGTGATAGGTCATGTAAGTGTATAAAACCAGCTTGTTTCTGTGAATAAAGTGATTCAGTCTCCCTGCCGGGCTGGGTCCGTGTTTCAATCACCGACAGATTCCCAATCAGAAGTGTAGTTTACCTGGCACAGAATCCTGTCTGTGACTCACTACTCCAGACACAGGCATTTTGGTGCCGCCTGAGAGAATCCCAAATGCATGAGAGAACTCCACGGAGCTGAGAGATACAGCAGAGTACCTATGAGAGATTCATAATCTATTGAAGTGGCAGCCAGGGGGCAGACAGGTTTTTTGAGGAAGTCTCAAACTGAAAAAATTTCTATATGTAAGCAACCACATTAATGCTAAGAGCTCTACTACCTACCTAATTTTCCATACTTCTATCACCCTTTTCTTAATAGTACCACATTAAAAGCTAATATAATTGTGAAGCTAAAAATAATCGTGAAATGAAATATTTAGTCAATGAGTACAGACAACAATGAAAACTCTGTTGCATCAGGAGTGGGAAAAAGATTGTGGCAGCTCCCTTTAGAAAATTTCTGAGTGGCTTTCTTATGAAAGAAACCATTTGCCTAACCTTGATACATTTCCTTAAAACAAAGAAAAAATATTGTAATACCTTAATGTTATGGGTTTCATCTTAATTTAGTGAGTGACATTTAGGATTTTACCATTGACTTCAGCAGGTCCAGAAATCAGCAGGGGAACATTGATACACATTTTTCTTTCCTCTCATTGATAAGCCTCTGCTGTAGACAAATTCTAAATGAAATTAAAAAAAAATTTAAAACCCCCCCCAAAAAACCTAATAGTGGCACTTCAGTATTTTGAGGTCAAAATTGTGGTTTCTACAAAGAAATGCTTTTAAGATTTTTAATTTAAATTAACCGAATTAACAATGAAATAAAATGCTTTAAAAACCTTTAAACCTTTACCTTTTAAAAAGTGTGTCTCTGTAGTGTCTTTCTTTAGTGTCTGTCAAGAGAACCCTCAAGAGACAAACAATTCTGAATACCAAAGAAGGGGATAGTATTAAAAGTGTCACTATTGTGATCTTCTGCGCTGCTGCTGCTCAAGGGTTTGTGCATGAATATGAGTATTCCTTTCCTATGGGTATTATGGGCACACATAACAGAAAAAGTAGGAAGAGGATGTTCTTTTTACCATGACTTGGATGTCTGTCCTTAAGGTGGTGTGTGACTCATGATCTGGTGGTTCAAGAGTTTGCACAGCTTTTACAGTGCAAAGAATCATTAACATTGGGCTTGGTTATGTTCTTATTTTGGTGCCATATATAGTTGATCAGTTTCAAGGGTAAAGACTTCAGCTTCCAAAATCCCCAATGATTTTAGGCTCTTGATTTGGCATAATCTGATTCGAGTTGAAGGGTAGTGACAGAAGAGACAAAATGGAGAATAAGGGATCATGGAATCTTTTTCTCAAGCAAATGTGTGATAAATATAATGTATGCTATGAGTATGTACATACTTTTTATATCTTCTTTTGCTTCTAGCTTTGTACACCTTTAGTGGCTGTATTGATGGTATCTAAATTGACAAAAAGAAGTCAGTTCTCAGCAGAGATTGTAAGAAGAAGAGAATTTTTCTTTTTGAGGCTGAGCAGGAAAATCTTCAGCTGGGCTACTTGGAGAAAGAGGAAAGGCTTGCACAACCGTTTGCATATTCACTGACCATGGTTTATGAGGGATTTACAGAAGTGGAAGTGAGGAAGAGGAGATTGACTGCATTCAGTTCAGCTTCCTGCAGAGGCCACAGCTTCTGGAGAGTCTGTAGAGGTCAGGAGCCTGGCTGCCAGCAACTGCTGCAGGAGGCCATGGGTTTCCTGTAGCTCATGGAATCACAGAATTATAGAATGGTTTGGGTTGGAAGGGACCTTAAAGGTCATCTAGTTCCAACCCCTCTGCCATGGGCAGGGATGCCACCCACTAGACCAGGTTGCTCAAAGCTTCATCCAAACTGGCCTTGAACATTTATTTCCGACTGATGGGTCATCTGCAAATTCTCTGGGCAAACTGTGCCAAGCACTGTGACACACAGGGTCCGTGTCTATGTTGATTTCCACATGACTCTGTGAGCCTCAAATGAAGGTTGGTTATGGCACCAGGTCATCTTTGACAGAGGAAAAAAGACAAGGTGATCTTCTTTGAATGCATGAAAGTAACTACATTGGAGGCATCTACATCTGTGTGAGATACTTTAAATACAGTTTAAAATGGCACCTCTAGATGTGAAGGATCTTTTGTAGTAATGGAGTGCGGAGAGACATTGGGTGAGTAGGTCTTACATGTGATTGTTCTTCTCCTTTGTCAGAAAAACAAGCCCAGGCTGAGAGGTAGGTATCAGCAATTACAAAGTCAGGGTTCTCCCAAAGCATCAGGTTCAGGATGGAGTGTCCAGCATTGCTAGGGCTGTGAGCAGGAGATTGACACATCACTTTGAGTGTCTAGAGAGAGACAATTGACTACATGAATTAATTTTAATAGCAGAACTGGAAAGGATAGATTTAGAGGAGCAATGAAGAAGAAAGTGTTTAAAGGAAACATGGGGCAGACATTTCAATCCCATGAGATAAGAACTTTTGTCTCTCATTAAAAAAAGCTTTATTCTTGAACTGAAAACAAAAGAGTTGTCATGCTGTATCTGGCATTAGTTTAGTGACTGGCAATGTCTGTTTTAGGTAGTGGTGCCTCAGTTTCCTCTGATCAGAACAGGAAATTATATAATTTAAATAATTTTCCAACATATTCACGTAAAATATTACAGAAAATTTTCTAACTCCACAGACTGCTTTTTGGCATGTATACGCCAGTTGAATTCTGGAAGAAGCCAGACTGAACAGTACATATAAACTTACTAAAAATTACTATTTGAAATACTAAGAGGAGTAACAAGTAATAATCAAAATTTAAAAAACCTAACAAAATAACAAAACGACAACAAAAAACCAAACAACCACACAACCAGTTAAAATAACTGACTAAGCCTGTTTTAAAATGATTTAAAATTCAGTGTGAGGAACTAATCACACATAGACAGCCTCTGGTTGTGACTTTTTAATCCGGCAGGTGTAAAATTGAAATCCTTACATTACTATGGGAGAACTATTTTAGGTAATTAGGGCAAAGCCTGTGTAAGATGTTCTAAACATAAAACAGTGAGGGTAAAGAACTGTAATGTGATCAAAATAGGATGTTATAAACTTTGCAGAGTAGAAGATGATTTTAAGTGAACTACATTAGTTTTGGGCAGTTTTACATTATGATTTATATGATTTTCTTTAGGACTAACACAGCAACACTTTTAGTCTTCAGTTTTTACTTTTTCTGATTCCTTATCTATCACTATAAACACCATCAACAACAGTCCTCTGCACTAGCTGTGGAGGCACCTTTGAATCTTCGTTTGCTCTTCATATCCATGTAGAATCTGAAGTCTGCCGTGGGTTATTGACAAGTTTTTGAGCTGCTATCTTCACTATATACATCTAAACATTGTAAGGGTTGAATTACATTCTTAAGCAACTTTTCCTTGTACTTGGGTATTGAGTTCAGCTTCTGAATTGTAGATTGTAGATGTTGATTGCAGTTAATTAAATTTAGTTGTCTCAGTGCACAATTCTACATCCATTTAGGTATTTATGTTATCATTACAGCCAGTGATGATCCAACAATAACTAGTGAAAGCAGTTTAGAAAGCAATTCAATTCACCAGAAAATAGACAGTTATTTTTGTTTATCAGTAGTTTTCTAGTACCTATTAACTAAAACTCACCCAGATGTATAAATTTTGGTGTCTAAATACAATTATACAGCATCTTCCTCTGTGGTACTCAGATGTAGCTGCTTATTTCATCTGTCTATGTGGAGAAGTATTAGGTATTTTCTATAGGAAAAAATGTACGCAAAATGTGGGGGACTAAATGAGACAGATTTCACCCCACATGGAGACTTGCTACTGCAGGACTGTGGGATAACTGTCCACGAAGCACTTACATAAAAACATATAGTGGCGGTACTAGAGACGGATGAAAAATTCTATAATCATGGCAAAAAACAACTTGCACATATTACAGGCAATTACATTTAATAGATCTAAAATGACAATTATGTAGTTAAAAGTTGGTAGAAGAAGAAAATTTACTTTCCAACATCAGAGAAGACTGTAGAAGGCTACTCTGGCCTAAAATGGCTGACTGTTTGCTTTTGAGATGGTTATATCCCATTAGGACTTCATGCACCCAACCCATTAGGAAAAGGAAAACTTAAATAACTCACTACACAGGCAAAGCTCAAAAGGAAAAGAGTACCAGTATCATTTGTAGTTAGATTAAGCTGCTGTATTGACTTTTTTTTTTTTTTTAGAAATGCAGTAGCAAGCTGACTCCATCTTGGTGATGTATTCTGAGAACATATTCAGAGAGCTCAGCAGTCATAAAGGTTTATGAGCAAAAAGAGGCAATTTAGGGACAACCAATACAGAAAGAATTTAGTGACAGTAAAGAGGTCAGTAGACAGAGGACAATTGTTGCCTAAGACTAGAAAGGAAAATGCAATCTTCTCCAATACCATTGAACCAGATATTCAGGCCTGGCTTTTCATATATTAAGTGGTTCAGGAATTCAAGGATAGATGTATGTAGACATCTCTGAGTACCTGACCTTTCCCACTAGGAAAATTTCAAAGTGGCAGAAGTTTGAGTTTGCTAATGTAAAAATTCACAGTGATGATATTGAATAGACATTCTTCAGTTGCCATCAAAGTTCTTTCAGTATGAAAACAGAAATATCTTCTGAATTGCTTTTGCAAAGGAATTTTGTTCTTCCAAAGCACAAATTTAAACACTTTTAGTGTAGCTATATCACATATTACAACTTCTTGCTTCTCATGTATGTTTTGTTTCATAACTAATTTAAACTATAAAAAACACTCAAATGGAAACTTGTGCAATCATAATCATAAGGCCGAGAATGCTTTATGCTAACTTAAGTTCTAGGTCATTACAAGCACTTTCACAGACAGTTGCTTTGTACAACATTTTATAACTGATCAGCAAAATTGCGTGTCATACAAAAAATTACAGCACTGAAAAGTCAGGTCAATTTTTTTCATACATGATTTCTTCATGGCTTAGCACAATTAGTAATTACTTTTGTGTTAATTTCCATTGATTTCTCTGGATTCAGAGGAGAAGGGAGGTACTTCTTGTCATGAGATCACTATGAGATATTCCAGCTCATGAAGAGATAAAATTTCTTTTTATAATCCATCTCTGTTTTAAAGATTACGAAGCCTCTAGCTTGTCTAGCTTATTGTTTATTTAGGTATAGACAAATTAGTAGATGGCAATGACTGAATAGTGTAGAAAGGTTTGCATGAACACAAAGAGTCTTGGGCTTTCAATGGTATGTTTATTAGTAGTCATATAATGGTTTGGTTGGAAGGGACCTCAGAGATCATCTAGTTCCATCTAGTAGAAAATTTACAGTTGAAAATGAAAAAATATCATTGCAAAACAAACATTTTTCCTGCAGAACGTGCTACAAAGATGCAAGAATAGCAGCTTTCAGACTTCTAGGTTATTTTTTTTTCTTTCAGAGGCATCTTGAACAAAATCTGTATGAGTAGCTTTATTTTATTTATGCTGATCTTTCTACAGACGTGTTCAGAGAGTGTAAAAGCAAACCTTTCTTTCAAGAATGGGGAAAGGTTGTTTTTCCTTGAAGTAGAATAATAGAATAGTTTGGGTTGAAAGGGACCTTAAAGATTGTCTAGTTTCCATTCCCTTTGCCCTGTACAGGGACAATTTTCACCAGACCAGAGCTTCCATCCAGCCTGGCCTTGAGCCCTTCCAGGGATGGGGCATCCACAACTTCTCTGGGCAACCCATTCCAGTGTCTCACCACCCTCATCGTAAAGAATTTCTTCCTAATAGCTAATCTTCTAATCTAAACCTGCTCTCTTTCACTTTAAAGCCATTCCCCTTTGTCCTGTCACTATGCATTCCTGTATAAAGTCCCTTTACATCTTTCTTGTGGGCTGTTGTCAAGGCACTGCAATAGTTCACTCTTATGGAAAGGTTAAAGCAAAGCATAAGGTTCCATTCTCCTTGCAACATTAGTGCCAAATTGTAGTAGCAATAATAATATATGCAAATACATATATGCACATGTACAGAGAGTGACATCTCCTTAAACTGCACTGTAGCTGACTACATAGAAAAAGGAACTTTATGTAATGAGGATTGTTATATCCAAGGCCAGGAGCGTGACAGGATTCAGAAAGTAATTTTTCACCGATGAGAACATCTATAGAATTAAAAAATAAAACCTGGTAATTTAGACAGAATGCAAACTTGTATTCCTTAGGCCTCTTGTAAGAGAGTTAAGAAGAGACACTGCTAGGAGCAAAGAATTGAGAATTTCCCAATTCATTGCTCAAGAATTTGCATAAAGGAGTAATGGGCACTGGAGAAGTTCCTACTAGAAGGGATGCTGAAAAAGTGGAAATTTAAATCTTCTGCTGTGTTGTTTTGCTGTGCTCCTGGTTTTAGTTTCAGACTCAAGTCCCATCTCAGCAATGATAAGTAAATCCTTGTGTAAGACTAGCAGATCTGTTAATAGTCTAGAAGTGTTGTATTCTCTTGACACTCAAAAATACCGTAAGATGAAGACAACATGAATGACATATTCCAAATGAGTACTTACATTTGCTTGATATTGGAGAACAAATGCTTCCTCTCTAAGAGAAGCTCAGTCAATCCCTGCATCATTACAAGGCTACAATACGAATAATAAAAGTTTGAAGGATAGAGTCATGTGAGTGGCTTTGGTTCTTTCAAGCACAAATAGAGCTGCACAGCACTATAAAGAAAAAAACAAAACAAGTAACCAAACCCAACCCCTCTTCCCCACCCTAGCAGATCTAACGCCTAAAGCCTGTCTTTCTAGACTCTGTCACAAACTAAAATGAGAACTGGAATATCAAATATAGAAAACAAGATGGTGACTTTTGGAGTTTGAATCCAACATGTTATTGTCCTCAAGCATGAATCACACACATCGCTGTTTTATTTTTAACAACCATTTTGTGTGGAAATGCAAATCTTTACTGAAAAAAATAGAGAGGGTGTGAGCACAGTGACCACAGCAAACTCAGTTTTTCCACACTGCTTTAATAATAACACAGCTCTGGGGGGCCTTCAGGCACTAACTGCTCACATATCTGTGGCCATTGACAAAGCACGACACAGTATTACTCCTTAAACTACTTTTTCAATCACTGTGATCAGTGACATCATTCTTAATGCATAAATGGGGGAAAAAAGTGACAATAGGTATATATATATTTCAAAGCTTGCTGAAGAAGCAAAACCTCCCAAAATTCTGAGATCTTCTGAAAAGATTGAAACATGAAAGCATTAAAAATTGTAGACATTGTCTAAATGATAGTGGAAGGACAATAAAAGTATCAGGACCTGGGTTTGAAATTTGCAATACAAACCTCTGTTTCATTTAGCTTTTCTGCTCCTATGAACAGAATTCCTTTAAGATTCAGGCTTACATTTTCCAAGGGTACAAATTACAATTTTTTATTTCTGTCAAGAAAATATGGTTCTGACCTGAGAGTGAGAAAAGTGAGGCCTGGAGACATAATAACTTAAGATACTGGAAAGTAGGATATAGGTCATTCCAAGTTCCAGATATCAGTGAAGGCACTTGCTACTGACTGCAAATATTTGTCATTGGATGGCTATTTCCTTCCTTTATGTGAAATAAAGTGATGACACTGTTTGAATGTCAGATTCTTCTTTATAGATGTTCACATCACAAAGACGTTATTTTTGGCAGTGCTCTCAGAGCGGGCTTTTTTTCCTACAAGGACACATTGTTCACTCATGGTCAACTTGGTATCTTCCAGGACACACAGATCCTTTCCTGGGAAGCAGATTTTCATTTGCTCCCCCAACATGTCCTGGTGGATGGAGTTATTCCTCCCCAGGAGAAGGAATTTTTTGCCTTTGTTGAACTACATAAAATTCTTTTCAACCAGATTGTCCAGGTCCCTCTGAAAGATAGCAAAACCATCTGGTGTACTAGCTAGTCCTCCCAGTTTTGTATTGTCCCCTAAATTGCCACGGGTGCACTCTGTCTCATCTTCCCTGTTATTAATGACGTTCTTAAGCAATATTGACCCAGCATTGACCCCGAGTACACCACTAGTGAGTGCCTTCAAGCTGGACTTTGCACCTCTGATCAAAACCCTTTGGGCCCAGCAGCTCTGACAGTTTTCAATTCACCTCACTTGCTGTGTATCCAGCCCATACTTTGCCAGCTAGTCTATTAGGCTACTATGAGTAAGGGTCAAGACCTCAAGCAAAGTCAAGATAAACAACATCCAGTGCTCTCCCCATATCCATCAAACCATTAATCTGATCATAAGAAGTCTATCAGGTTGGTCAGACATTATTCTGACTTTTTGAATCCATGCTGACTCCTCCCAATCATCTTAATCTTCATGTACCTGAAAACTGCTTCTGAGATTATTTTCTTTATCTCCTTCTTAGGGAAGAACGTGAGGCTGACCGGCCTGTCGTACTCTAGATCTTCGCCATTGCCTTTCTTGAAGATAGATGTGACATTTGCATTTATCCTGTCCTTAGGATCCTCTTCCAATTGCCCTAACCTTTTAAAGATAATCAAGACTGACCTTGCAATGGCATAAAACAGCTCCCTTGGTACTCCTGAGTGCAGCCTATCAGATCCAACTGACTTGTGCATATTCATTTTTTTTTTAATGTTCCCTAACCTCTTCCCCTGAGGGTCTTTTTATCTTTAGACTTTCCCACAGGCCTCATGGACCTGAGAATCCTGAACTCTTATATTACCAGAGAAGACTGAGGTACAGAGATAACAGATACATAATTTTTTCTTTATGCTTTACCACTAGATTCTTCATGCAATTCAGTAGTGGGATCACATTTTTCCTAGTCTTCTTTTTGCCAGTGATGGACGTTTAGAAAGCCTTCTTGTTGCCCTTTACCAGATTCAACTTCAAGCAAATTAGGGCTTTCCTGGCTTCATCCCTCTTTGTCCCAGATGAGAAACCTCTGCCATGGGCAAGGATACCATTCACTAGGTCATGTTGCTCAGAGCCCCACCCAACCTGGCCTTGAACACTTCCAGGGATGGGGCTACCACAGCTTCTCTGGGCCACTTGTTCCACTGCTTTGCCATCTTTATCCTGATATCTAATCTAAACCTAGTCGCAGTTTAAAGCCATTTCTTCTTGTCCTGTCACTACATAAGCTTTTAAATATTGTCTCTGCATCTTTTCGTGTATGTCCCTTCAGGTTCTGGCAATTAAGTCAGCCATAAACCACCTCTTCTCCATGCTGAACAACTCCATGTCTCTGCCTCTCTTTGTAGGAAAGTTGCTCCATTACTCTTATCACCTTTGTAGCCCCTCTCTGAACTGCCTCTGACAGGTCCACACCATTCTTGTGTTGATATTCTCACCTCTACTCTGTCCTCATAAGAATCACCTCCCTCGACATGACAGCTACACTTCTTTTGATGTAGCCCAGGCTGCAGCTGGCCTTCACGGCTGCGAGCACACACTGCTGAAGTGTTGATCTATCTTATTGGTATTTCTTTAATTCTCCGCTTACATGGTTGTATTTCAGGAGCCCTCTGACTTTGTTCCATGTTTTTCTGATTCCTTGTATTTGTAAGGCTTGTATAGCCCTGAAAAAAAATCAATGCTCCATAAATACTTTATCAGCTTCTGGTTTCCTCCTCTTATGAGACTGTTGCCTTCTTTTCCAACTGATGCTCCTTGATCACAGAGTTGCTTGATTTGCATAACTCTGTCTCTGAATGTTATGTTCTAATCCTGTCTTTCTAATGGTTTCAGTCTTTTTTTTTAATGTCCTGAAGTTAGAATAAACAATAGATTCCCCTTAGAGGGTTCTAAGTCAACGAAGATGGAGTTGAAAGACTACAGGTTTTCTACCTGGAAGATTAATTACAAATTAATCACCCTTAAACTGGTGAATCCTTCTATATTTCTGCATAGTGTGTTGAATAAGTAATGCAATGTGTCCAAAGCTGTATCCTGCAAGAACCGTGCTGCTTCTAAAAAATTAGGTCAGAGATCAGAAGTCAGGCAGTGCAAACTATAATGAACATGATATTAAAGAATAAGTTCATAAAACAGGTTAATTAACGTTAAACACTTATTTGGGCCTCAGCTTAGTCAGTTTTTCCAGTAACAAATCATCAGATGGTATCTTTCCCTGTGAAACCACTCAAGGTTTGTTTTGCTGAAAATGGTGGTGGTTGAAAGTGGCATAGTCAAAACTATTTATTTTAATTAAAGGTTTTTCTTTAAATGTCACACTTATTCAGATACATTTTAAGTAAACACATATTAAATTAGAGATATTAAATTTGAAAAGCTTTTATTACATACTAATAGTCATTAAACGTTTGATAAAACATTTCATTGCCTGTCTTAATGTTAGTTCAAGTTTACAGCTTTAAGTTTTCTGTGCAGCAAAAATGTTCAAATGTCTTAAATTTCATATAATTCTTATTAACTATTTATTTTAGAAGAATCATAATACAGAATTACATAACCTGGTAATACAGTATGCATACCGTTCAACAAAGTTGCCCTGTGTAATACAGTAAACTACATCTTCTGAATAATAGAATGAATCCATGAAAAAAATTACATCTCAATAACATGAAGGAATTATTACCATTAAAGAAATATTAAAGAAATTGTCCAGGACACTTCACTTCCTAGTAGCTTTCAGAGAATCTGAAACATTTTAGAGGTCAACTAGACAAGCTAAACCATACATTTTCCCTTCCTCTCCTCTGGATTCTAGATGATCATATTTCCTCCTTTCAATCTTATAAATTGCTGGGTCACTTATTTTTCTCCCTCTGCACATGTCCAAAATGGCTGTGCAAACAGTCATAGATCTATCTGTTAGCCTGAACCTCAGTTTTATTTACAAACTAGACAAAATGTATGTGCATTATTGGAGCACACAGACATAAATGGATAGATAACCAGGCATCATGCCTACTAAATCTTAATGAGATTGAGGCCTTCATTACAGGGAGTTGTAGATGCAGTATGTATAAAAAGTGTAATAAACACTTACAGCAAAATCTTTTCAGTTTCAAAAGAATTATAATGTCAATGGGCCTGAGGGCTGAACTAGAATAAGATTCTTCCTGCCTACAGATCTTCCAGTTATGCAGTGACAAATTTCATAGGTCTGTGATGGGAATGAAAGCCATGGTCTCGTTCATCAGCATACTTTGTCTACTCTTCTTGGAAAGGGTAACTATGCACTGCAGGCACAGTACGTGCTCTGTATTATACAGTCACTGGATGAAAACCAGAGATAAACCTGATTCACAGGTCTACAATTCAGATCTTAGGCAGCAGAGCATTTCTTAAGTGAAAGATGATAAAATCATAAAGTATTTCATAAAAGGTAAATAACTGATTTCCTTTACACATCACTTTGTACCATCGGAAAAACAGTCTAGCATTATTATATACTTTAGAAAAGTATGGTTAATAAGTACTATTTTGCTTAATAATTTTCACTTGTTCTTGCAGAGTTGTCTAGAAACTATGGGGCCAAGCATCCTTTAAAGTATAAAACTTCCCCATTATTCTAAATAGAGGAGTGCAAAAACTTGGGATGGGGGGTGGAAGGAAGGACTTTTCTTTTGCCAGGAAATTTTTCTTAGGACTTAAAATGTGCTTTAGAAATGTCATTTTCAGAACATGACTGGAAGTGAGATTGCAGTGCCAGATATCACTAAGCATAAAAGCATATTATATAACTTTTATAGCTCTCTTTTGTGCAATGCCTTTCTATGCTGATTAACTGGAAAATTCTATCATTGTCATTTTGTGGCCCAGAGTGCAATATGATGTTATTTAATAAGATGTATAACCTTCCTGACTGCCTAATCTGGTCAGCGCTGTTAAATGGGGTGTACATACATCATCATGACTGTGGCAATGTTTTTTTGATGATCTAGTTATGCTTTCTAAAATTTCAATGCAAGACATGTTGATGTTGTTAAAAAAAAAAAAGAAAAATTTCAAAAGAGAAAGAAGAGAAATTTATTTAACATTAGTTTCATAACCTCTCTTTCCATAACTTTATAGTACATCTACTGAGTCAGGAAAGAGAAGAATAGCTTTTAAAATTGCCTGGGAATTAAAATCAAAGAAGCCAGACACAAGCTACATTCTTCAATTCAATTGTAGGGAAAAGTAACAGCATCATAATCACTGTCAGAGCCTGGAAGGATTAATGTCTCAAGACATTTTGGATGCCTGTGTGTGTGGGAGGGGGCAAGTCGGGCCTTGCTCACTGAACTGCCCCACACTCCCACTAGAGCCTGTATCCCAGTCCTGCAGGGCTGCCAGTCATTGAATCATTGGCACACCAGAGGCAGGGCTCCACTCTTGCCCAACCCTGAGTGGCCAAATGACTGGAAATCCCTCCTGGGGGGAGGGCCCAGGAAGGCCCAGAGGTATTTAAGGCTGAGCATGAGGCAAGAACACGTCTTGACCTTACCTCTTCTTGGAATTTCTGCCTGAACACTGCTGGAACCCAGGGGTTGCTAGGTGTATGTGTTCTTTGCTGTATCTTTTCTGTCTTTCTTCTAATTCCCTCTTCTTAGAACATTTTGAGTAACTTAGCATCCAATGTGTTTAAAGTAACAACATCGAACAGGTTTAAAGTTTGCTAAGTTGAATGGGCCAAGTTATTTCTCTGAGAAGTGCTTTATTTTGATTGGATGTTGTAATAAACCTTTTGCCAAAGTTCCTTGATTTTCTGTAGTTTGCCAATAAAGTATTTTTGGCCTCTTGAGAATATCTAGTCAGTATTTCTCTCGTGCATCTTACCCAGAGTACAGGAGCCTCTGTAAATCCCTTTCAGTGAGTTATTTGGGGCCTTCCAATCCCAGAATGACTGGAGTTGGAAAGGATGCTTGGAGATCATCTAGTGCAGGCATTTTGGAATGTCTTTAGAGTAGGAAACTCCCCAATATATTGGGGCAGCCTGTTCCAGTGCTTTGTTACTCTCACAGTAAAGAAGTTTTTCTTCATATTCAGAGGGATTTTCCTATGATTGAGTTTGTGCCCATTGACTTCTGTCCTGTCACTGGGAAGAACCATTGAGAAGAGTCTGGGCCCATCCTCTTAACTCCTGCCCTTAAGGCATTTGCATGCATTGATAAGACCCCTCTCAATCATATCTTCTCCAGGCTAAACAAGCTGAGATCTCTCTGCCTTTCCTCATAAGATAAGTGCTCCAGCCCCCTAATCACCTTTGCAGCCCTCTTTTGGACACTCTCCAGTAGTTTCTTGTCTTTCCTCAACTGGAGACAGAGCTGAACACAGTACTACAAATGTGGCCACACTAGGAGTAGAGGGGTAGCTTCAGCCTGATGGCAATCCTCTCCCTAATGCATTCCTAATGCAGGATTCCATTGGCCTTCTTGGCCACAAAGGCAAACTGCTGGCTCATGAGCAGCTTGTTGTTCACTAGGATCCCTGGGTCCTTCTCCACAGGACTGCTTTCCAGCAGGTTGGGCCCCAGTTTATACTAGTCTTGGGGGTTATTCTCTCCCTGCTGCAGGATCCTGCACTTGCTGTTGTACTTCAAGTTTCGCTCTGCCCAACTCTCCTACCTGCCCAAACATGCTGAGGATACACCCTGTCCTTTGATCCAGGTCATTGATAAGTTGAACAAGACTGAAGACAGTACTGAGCCCAGGAAGCACTGTTAGCTATAGGCCTCCAACTAGACTCTCTGTCACTGATCATGACACCCTGAGCTCTACATTCAACCAGTTCTCAATCCACCTCACTCTTCACCTAACCCACACTTCCTGAGTTTGCCTGTCAGGATATTATGGGTGACAGTGTCTAAAGGCTTGCTGAAGTACAGGTAGACATTATCCACTGCTCTCCCTTCATCTACCCATCCAGTCATGCCGTCGTAGAAGACTATCAGATTGGTCAAACGTGACTTTTCCTTGGTGAATCTGTGTTGGCTACTCCTGATAGCATTTTTTTCCTCCACATACTTAGTGATGACATGCAGGTTGGGCTGTTCCATCACCTTTCTAGGGATGGAGGTGAGGCTGACTGGCTGTAGATTCCTGAGTCCTCCTTCTTGCCCTTTTTGATGGCTGGAGTGACATTGGCTTTCCTCCAGTCCTCAGACACCTCTCTTGCTCTCTGTGACATTTCAAATATGATGGGGACTGGCTTAGCAATGCCATCTGCCAGCTCCCTCAGCACTGGTAGGTGCATCACACCAGATTTGCGGGTGTCAGGTTCGTTCTCTAACCTGATCTTCCTCAACTGAGGCAAAGGCTTCCTTTCCCCTGACCTTCTCTCTTGCCTCCAGGATCTGGGATTCCTGAGTGCTGGCCTTGGCAGTAAAGACTGAAGCAAAGGTGGCGTTCAGTAACTCTGCTTTCTTTGTATCCTCCATCACCAAGGCATGCACCTTATTCAGTAGCAGGCCCACATTTCCCCTAGTCTTCCTTTTGCTACTGACATACTTGAAGAAGCTCTTCTTGTTGTCCTTGACATACCTTGCCAGAGTTAATTTCAGGTGGGCCTTAGCCTTCCTCGTTGTATCCCTGCACACTCTGATAACATTCCTGTATTTCTCCCAAGTGTCCTTTCCCTTTTTCCATGTTCCATAAACTTTCTTCTTCTGTTTTGTTTTTGCCAGAATTTCCTTGCTTATCCATGCAGGGCTCCTGTCCCTTTTGCTTGACTTCTTAATTATGTAAATGCACCAATACTGAGCTTGGAGGAAGTGATGTTTGAATATTAACCAACTCTCTTGGACACCCTTACCTTTTAGAGTCCTAACTCATGGGATACTGCCAAGTAGGTCCTTGAAGAGGTCAAAGTTTACTCTCATGGATAGTCCTATGTATTGCCCTACTTCTTCCGTCCACGATCCTGAATTCTACCATCTCATGGTCCCTGCAGGCAAGGCTGCTCCCAGCCTTCACATCTTCAGCCAGTCTTTCTTTCTTTGTTAGTACCACATCCCTCTCTTCACTGGCTTCTCCACCAGCTGTGTCAAAAGTTATGGTCAACACTCTGGAGGAACCTCCTGGGCTTTACGTACTTGGCTGTGTTGTCTTTCCAGCAGTTACCAAGGTAAAGTTCCCCATGAGAGCCAGTGCCTGGGAGTGTGAGGCTGCTTCCAGATATCTTTAGGCAGCCTCATCAGCTTCCTCTTCCTGATCAGACTGCCTGTACCAAACACCCACAGCAGTGTCACCACGTTAACCTGGCCCTTAATTCTTATCCATACGCTTTCAACTCATTCTTCATCCTCATTTTGTGTCTTCTACTTACTGCTTCATTGCTCATTTGTAAAAACAAACATTTGCCATGAAGACATAACTGCCAATTTAGACTAACTAAGACAAATGAGATCATGAGGCCAGTGGCAGCTTTGAGTTGACAGATCCAGCTGAGTGCTCAGCTCCAAGTAGAAAGCGTTCTTTTCCTGCCAGAAGGTCTATATGCTAATACTAACTAATTTGCTAACCTTGTCCCTACAGTGTTTGACAACAGGGGAGTGAACCATTTTGTTACAGATGTGACATTAATTTGGATGTAAACTAAAGCTGGAACAGATAATCTATGCAATCTACTGTCTGAGGAAGCGGTCACCAAAAATACAAACCCATGCCTGGATTTATACAAAAATATTTAAGTGTGAAGATTATTTAAATGTAAGTGATGATTGAATGAATGATGAAGTCTACAGTAAATAATGAAAGAAGTAAAGCCACTATAGTCTGCACCTTCTTACACCCCTTTGTTTGAATGTTCTTACCTTAGTGTTAGAACAAAGTTCTTCAAAGGACCTGCCCACATTTCAGACCCAACACAGAAGACCAGTTTGACCTGATGCACGTTTAAAGCACTGTGCACAGAGAAAAATTCAGAGTATTTTGAAACACCTTGTCTAATTAGCTTCCGTCACTATTATTTTTTATGGAGTTTTTTTCCTAAAGAAATTTTTTTTCTCTTCCTCTAATCCCTTTCTCAAGCTTCATAAAGAAACCAAGTGACAGGAAAATTGTTTAGGATTACAGTTAAGAATTGTCCTGGTTTTAAAGACAAAATTTGTTTGGGTTTTTAAGAAATATTTTTATTGTATTTAAAATTTTTCTTAATAAATGTTTTAATGTCAGAAATTGCATTTATAAGTTCATTCCATATACAAGGATGAGAACGATGGATGAGAAATGCATTTTGTAAGCATTGTATACATCACAGTAAATGAACTAACACCAGCCTCCTCATGAATTTAGATGTTTTTGAGGTGTTGATTGACAGTTGGCTGAACGTGAGCCAGCAGTGCCCAGGTGGCCAAGAAGACCAATGGTATTTTGCCCTGTGTCAGCAGTAGTGTGGCCAGCAGGACTAGGGCAGTGATTGTCCTTCTGTATTTGGCACTGATGAGGCCATACCTCAAGTCCTGCATTCAGTTTTGGGTCTCTCACTACAAGAAAGACATTGAGGTGCTGGAGTATGTCCAGAGAAGGACAACAAAGCTGCTGAAGGGTCTGAAGCACAAGCTGGATGAGGGAGATGGGGTTGTTTAGCCTGGAGAAAAGAAGGCTCAGGGAAACATCACTATCTATAACTACCTGGAAGGAGGCTGTAGTGAGATATGTGTCAGTCTCTTCTCCCAGGTAGCAAGTGACAAGATGAGAGGAAATGGCCCCCAAGTTGTGCCAGGGGAGATTTAGATTAGCTATTAGGAAATTTTTTCTCAGAGAAAGGGTTGTAAAACCATTGGGCCAGACTGTCCAGGGGAGTGGTGGAGTGTTAGAAAATATGTAGATATGGCGCTTGAGGACATGGTTTAATGGTGAACATGGTGGTGGTACTAGGTTGATGGTTGGACTTGATGATCTTAAAGGTCTTTTCCAAACATAAGGATTTTACTTCTTCAGGCTATCAGGAGTGTGATTTAAGAGGCATATTACCAACATTTTTCATCCACTGTGAATTACAACATAACTGATGTGCAACATTACTTATAATGTTGCAAACAAAGCTATCTGTTGCTCCTAGTCACAGTGGAGCTGCTGGTGAGCAGTTGTGTACATTGATCAAGGACATTATCAGGCCTTAACTAGGACACGTCATAGAAAAAAAAAAATTATTCATATAATTGTTCAGACTTCTTTCAAGGAATTATCCATACAGATAATTGAAATATCTAGAAACGTAATGTCATTTGGCTTCTACTTTTAATGTGGCCATTATAAAACTCTTTTAATGTAGATCAGTAGAATTAATCATTATCTATAACTAATGCACTTGAAACATATATATGGGTTTATGCTGATTTGCTAAATGATCCACAAAAAAATGTGGGTTTTCTTTAATGGAAAAACCCACAAACATTATATCAGGTAATTATATATCTGTCCAGCTATTTAAAGAGAATGTAAATATTTTATAATTTAGCAGTTTTGGTTAATTTTTGATAGTTTTGCCCTAATCTACTGTATTTTAAAGGTTATGTAAATTCAATAGTGAAAGACATTATTGATGCACATCCCAGTGTGCAACAAAAAGACAAATGTATTCTAAATTTTAAATAACCAGGTTCAGTAATGCAATGTGGTTTCTGAAGTATTTCCTGTAACATCTTATCTTCTGAGAAGTTAAAATGATTATTTAATGTTACAGAGTGAAAATCAGTATCCTTTATTCGGATTTCCAAATTAGATGAATACAATATTCTTTTGCAAACCTTTCAGTACTCTTGCCCTCTTGCTTGACAAACATGGAAAACAATCATTTACTGTGGGAGAATAGGTTTACTAGGTGTCCACAATTTATATGGATGTTTGATTCCAAAACTAGCCATTGAGGGAATAATTGTGAACTCAACTGATTTAATAATTGTGGACTCTACTGACTTCTGTTTTGTTACTGTTGTTGTGGAAGTCACAAAACCTTTGCAGTTTTAAACAATTGCATTAACAACTTGTAATCATTACGTGCATGCTGTTACTATCATAATAGCTCATATCAGAAGCATTACTGTCAAATACTGGTTATTGAATAGTGAGACAAGCGTGGTTCAATCAGAAGGCCTCCAGCTATAAGGACAAAGAATCTTCTCATTACAATGGGAAGGACTGAATGGAAAAAGCTTATCAGCTAGCATTTCATGTTGTGTGGTGATTTATCTCAGGCACTCATGAACAGGGTTAAGCTGGCGTAGCTGTTGCCTAGTAACTTGAGAGGAAGTTATATGTATAAATACATATTCGCTAACCCCAGAAGTCACACCACTCAAGGTGTATAAGTGATGTGTCTTTATGTATCAAAAAAGAAAAACTTTAAGAAAACAATCATCCAAATACTTACAAGTTTTGAAATTAAATGGTACAATAATTCTTGTCGTGATCAGAAATGAACACATCACAAATATTACAACTTCTTTGAAAGAGATGACCATTGATATCATGTTATGTTTGGCATGGTAAAGAATAGCAGATTATTCAAGAATGACTACACAGCACAATACAATGATGTAGGCAGTTTAATTTGTAATTCAGCATGATTTGGAAGATGCTGTACTCCAACTTTGAAAAGGTAGGTGAGATTCTATCAGTTTAACTGGGTGTTTTATTTTTTCTGTTCTTTAAATTCTATGGATACTTTTGTTAATCTTACACGTCTCTTGCAATACTTTTGGCCCTTTCTTTTCTCTAAACATTTTAAAAAAAGTAAGATAGCACTGGGAAAAGCACAGGTTACTGCATCATTCCAGGAGAAACAGTTGATTTGTTGATAACTTTCTATTTAGTTATGGTTTAAGTTCTAAAAGTTAGGGAATTTTGATACATTTAAAATATAGTACATGAACTGTGTGTATATTTTTAATTGTAATAGCGTGATCACTTATGTTGGTCACTATCATAGTTTAAGTAAATTATATCAATGTATTGAATGCTAATTTACTCATAATAATGTAAAAAAGAGATGAGGCATATCTCACATTTCTGATTTTTTGACCACCAGTAATTATAGAAATCACAGTTAAGTCTTTAATGAAGAATTAGTCTTAGGGGTTTGTTTTGTGCTCTGCTTGTGGACGATGCACAAGTACTATTTTAAAACTTTTTGTTTCTTACAGGAAACAGAATTGGAATAAAAACTCTTAAAATGCTGACGCACTCCTAACTTCTACTTTTTAAAGTCCCAAAAACTTTGGATTCCCCTAAATGCAAACTGACAGGAGCCTCTGATATTTTCAAACAGCCAAATAATGCCTTGTGACAGATATCTGTCTTTCCTCTGTTCTTGAAAGAAGTACAGTAGAGAGAAGATAGAAAGCATCTTTTACCTTCCCTGTAGCAATGCTATTTTGTACAGGGAGGGAACTGAAGAGATAATAGTCATGAAATCCTAAGGTATTTCTGTCTCCATAAAAGCAAAGATTAGCATTCAGTTCAGACTAATTTGTGTATTGGCTGCTTTTTATGGTAAAGACTAGTAGATGGTTTAGAAACTAGAAAGTAGTAGAAAAGCTTAGAAAATATCTGACTAAATTAAGATCAGCTAAACTGGGTGATTAGCTGGTAAACAGCTATGTTAAATTTCTGCATTTGGATGAACAAACACTTGACTGTAAATTCATCTTTTACTCTAAATGAACTTGAAGAAACAAAACAAACATTGTGTGGAAGTGATCAAAAAAAAGACCAGAGAAAACTCCCTTAAGAGACAAAAGCACAAGCTAGTGATATATGACCTGAAAAATGAAGGTTGGAATGATTCATAAAATCCTAGAATGGCTTGGGTTGGAAGGGACTTAACAGATCATTTAGTTCTAATCCCTCTGCCAGGGGTAAGGACACTTTCCACTAGACCAGATTGCTCAGAGCCCTATTTAACCTGGCCTTGAACAGTTCCAGGAATGGGGCATTCCATTCCCTGGGCAATCTGTGCCAGTGCCCCACCACCCTCACAGCAAAGAATTTTTTCCTAATATCTGATGTAAACCTACTCCCATCCAGTTTGCAGCCATTCCCCTTGTCCTGTCATTACCTGACCATATAAAAAGGTCCTTCTCCATCTTTCTTGTAGGCTCCCTTAAGGTACTGGAAGGCTGCAATTAGATCACCTTGAAGCCTTCTCTTCTCTGGGCTGAACAATCTCCATTCTCTCAGCCTTTCCGTATAGGAGAGCACTCCATCCCTCTAATTATCTTTGGGGCCCTACTTTGGACTCCCTCCAACAGGTTAATGTCTAAAATTACATGGTGACTTTTGAATAAGTAGTATTTATTAAAAAAGAAAAGCAGTGAGATGTATGTTTGGAGAGATTTCTAGCTGAGAGAGAGAGAAGAGCGGTGGCTATTTGTAGACTGAAGGACAACTGGTTATTTTACTAATGAGAGAGAATAAAACAGTCCCAATTTAGAGTATGATTTACCACAAATTATTTTATAAACTTCTATACAGATAATGTCATTAGTGCAGATGAACCGAGATCTCTTTATCATTTGTAAAGAGAAACAGAATTCTCCAGGGGTCAGTTCAAAGGAGTAATTTTTTATGCCTATTTGAAAATTAATTGTGTTGCTGCCTCTAACTGCACCTTTCTCATTATTGTCAATAATTGAAATCTAGACAGTAAGTCCAGATGTAGACATCAAATACAGATGGCATGTAAAATCTAGCTGTCTGAAGATGGGATGTACCCCTGCCCAGTTCATATTACTCACTTGGATTGTTAGAAATTATATGCTTATGGAATCAACAGAATTATTGAAAAAGAGAAACTGATTCTAATTACAAGCTCCTGTTTGCTTTGGACAATTTGCTTTACTTGTTCCACATATGCATGTTCAGAACTGAACAAAAATGTCAGAATCAAAAGAAATGAAATTAAATCTCTGGTTTCCAATGTGTGTATGTATATGTATGTTAGAAAAACATAGCATAAAATTCTTGTAAAGCAGAAGAGTTTGGATATATAAATGCCTGTGAATATTTGGGTCATATGTGAGGATGATAGCACTGCCAGTTTTTTAGGCTGTCTACTCCTACTTTTGGTAGAGCTTGTAGCTCTACCAAATTTTTGCTGTTCAGTTGGGCTTTTCAAGCTGGGTGAAAGACTAGGAGATATTAGTAGCCTCAGTAGAAGGGTACCTTTGATGACTTGCCAGAAAACATCTATGGAAGAATCCATAGGGGTGATCACCATCTACACATTGCTGGTAGGGTTTGATTTAAGATCCAGCTGCTCTCATGATTGCCGTTATTACTGTTTGATGGCTTCTGACCAGGGGATATCACCATGCCAGACATGTAGTTTTGTGTTCCCTCTGCCTTACTGGCTGACCATGTCTACAAAGACTTAATCCCCTGCTATCACTCATTGATGTTAACAAAATAACTTGAAAAAAATTTTTCTTATTTTGGCATTTTAGCTTCATACTTGTAATAAAAATAATGTTAAGTGATGGAGAAGTGGCAGCCTTCTGCCCTTTTGTTTTCTTTTTTTCTTTTTTTTTAATTTTCATGAATGGAGGGGTGTCTTTACCCGGTACTCAACTTCCTAAGCGATTAACTCCAGCGTTTGGTGGATACTGAGCTTGAACAAAGGTGTGTGAAAATGGGTAAAAAGAAATTTTCAGAGAATAATACCTACAGAATAGTTTTTCCAACACCTAAGACAGACTTATATTAAAAAACCCTGTTGTTCTGAAGTTGTTTTTATCAAAGTTATATATTTAATCTTGAAAAATCATCCTTCAACAATTTTTTTTCTTGGCATTTCAAAATCTCACATAGTACTCTAAGGTTTCATGCTGGAGTGTAGATATAGACAAACTGAAGCTATACCATTCACATTGTGGCCAGGCTGCCTTTAATAACATCACACTTGTAACTTTGCATTTGCTTTAGGTGAAAACTGTTACTGCCTGGAATATAAATACAGTGATCACACATATGGATTATGGTTCTTTCCTTTTCAGTTAATTACAGCTGTGGCCATTGTAAATTGATGCATAAAATTTAAAAGGAATTTTTGGTTTGTTTGATAAGAGCTAGGCAATTTCATAATCAGATTATTATTTTAGTGTACATATTTCCTTTGCTATACATATTTCTCTTCCTTTTTCCATAAGGTATGTTTAAAATGTGTGAGATATGTTTTTCTTACGTAAAGAAAGTGTTCAGGACTAAGTGCAAAATAAGTGTTTGACACAGCTACTTTTAGTACTGTGTAGTGATCCAGCTGTGTCACTGCTGTCCTGCTCATGAAGATTGATCTTATTTTGCTCATGTTCACACATTTGCTCATGCTTAAACAATTTCATGGAACTATAAAGAAGCAGAATTTCTCTATGCTCGTAATATTAAACAATTTAGAAAAAAACAACTGAAGAGTAAAGAGGTCCTTAATGCTTCAAGTCCATGACTCATAAGATTTGGCTTTGCATATATTTCTGCTTAAAACTTAGAAAAAATGGTTTTCATTGGTGATTATGAAACAAACATGGTTTTGCTATAAAAAAGAATGTTTAGTTTTATTTGAGGCTTTCTTGGTGAAGTAAGGATAATAACATCCTTTTTATGCTGTGGTTTGTTTCTTTTTTTTGTTTGGTTGGGGTTTTTATAATTATTTATTCAACTGTAATTTATTCAGAGCAAAGATCGACTTTCAGAAACGTTTGCTACACTTTTGTGTCCATCAAATTATGTCATCATTACTGTAGTGATGTAATAAATATAGTACTCATACCAAAGTGCCTGTGTACTTACCAGATACCGTAAGAGTTTCATTGTTTGCATTGTTACAATAATTAGTATCATGAAGTTCTCCTAAATTTTTTTTTGAAATTTGCATCTAACAAACCAAACACCTATCTTTTGACACTTCACACACTCTAGAGTGTGGTGTTTCTTTCTTCTCCAGTCCCACCCACAATACACAAACATGCAATTCATAGAAATTATACGGATTAATAGTTTGTCTCTATGTTGCAAATCACCAGATGCAGTTCTTCATTGGAACATGAGTTATCTCTGTCAAAAAAATATTAATTCAATGTATTCAAAATATCAGTTCAGTACTTGGGCAGATACTATTTAACATCTTTGTCAGTAACATGGACAGTGGGTTTGAGTGCACCCTCAGCAATTTTGCTGACAACAACCTATGTGGTGCAGTCAACCCACTGGAGGGAAGGGAGGCCGTGGCACACTTGAGAGGTGGGCCAGTGCGAACCTCAAGTTCAGCAAAATAAAGTGCAGAGTTCTACACCTGGATCACAGCACTCCCAGACACACCTACAGGTTGGGCAGAGAAGTGATTCAGAGCAGCCCGGTGGAGAAGGACTTGGGGGTGATGGTTGATGAAAACATGAAGATGAGCCAGCAGTGTGTGCTCACAGTCCACAGAGCCAACTGAATCCCTGGCTTCATCAAAAGGAGAGTGGCCAGCAGGTGCAAGGAGGTGATTCTCCTCCTCTACTCTGCTCTTGTGAGACCCTACCTGGAATACTGCATACAGTTCTGGTGCTCCCAACATAAGAAGGACATGGAACTGTTGGAGCAAGTTCAGAGGAAGGCCAAAAGTTTGTTAGAGGGCTGGATCACTTCCCTTATGAAGACAGGCTGAGGAAACTGGAGCTGTTCAGCCTTGAGGAGGTTGCATGGAGACCTCATAGTAACATTTCAGTATCTGAAGGGGACCTAAAAGGAAGACAGAGAGGGACTCTCTATCAGGAACTGTGCTAACAGGAAAAGGAATAATACATACAAAATACAAACTGAAAGCAGGGAAATTTAGGTTAGATATTAGGAAGGAATTCTTTACTGTGAGGGTGGTGGGTCACTGGAACAGACTGCCCAGGGAGGGTGTGGATGTCCCGACCGTGCCAGTGTTCAGGGGCAGGTTAGGTAGGATGTTGAGCACCCGGGTCTAGTGGGAGGCGTCCCTGCCCATGGCAGGGGGGACTGAGATTGGATGATCTTTAAGGTCCCTTCCAATCCTTAACATTCCATGATTCTATGACTCTATGAAAACACCAAGACAAATAATTTTAAACTGTAGCCCTGTTTCCAAACCTTTTGGAAGCCTACTGAGCTATTATTCAGCATTTTGCCACCAACCCAGACTTCTTCATGGAACATGAAAAATATAATTTAGAACAATGAGAATGCCAGAGATAGGGGTCTCTAACTACTATATATTGCATATTTTTTGTAAATACTATATTTGGTATAGTTTCCATTTGCATATCAACCAGTTAAATATTTCTATACGGAGGCACATGTTAGCTATTCTAGTGGATCAGTACTGAATGTGGACTTTGAGTTGCATTATGAATTCTTCAGGCTCATGAGAAAATGCACATGGAAGTAAAAAACTAGTCTCAAAACCAGTCTAGGAAAATGAGAGGGGGCCATATCTGTGTGCAGCCATTTGTCTCCCAAAATAAAATTTATTTCTCATCAGCTGTTAAATTTCCATGTACATTTTTGGGGAAAAATTCTAGGAAACAACACTGGGAAACATTATTTCCATTACCTGCTACAGTAAGCAGGGAAACACACAAATTACCAGATAGAAAACATCAGAAGGAACTCAGCCATTTCCTTCACTGCCCAAAATTCACTGATTATTTAAGATGGCAATTAACAGGGTGAAATTTTCTTCTTTTTGGCTGACATTCTTTCTTTGGAAAACTAGATTTTTTCCCCATTGGTCTCCTTTGAAATATGTCTGGAAGTGTTAGACTTGTCCACCTTTCATATGATAGCCTAGAGCACACATTCAAGATGTAACAGATCTCATTTCTGTGGCTCCTCAGCCTGAGGCAGTTCAAACCTGTATTTCCCAGAAGAGTTGAGTTAACCAGTGGAAAGGGAGGGAGATTTCTCTCCAGCTCTTCTGACAGAGCTTTGACACTACAGCTAAGAATTGAAGATTTATGGGATGAGAGAGATAAGAAGTTCCTAGACTCTTAACACAGTGATGGGACCATTCATCAAAGAGAATGACTTTTTATTTGTATTTTATTTGTGTATAAAGAAATGGGAAACACATAAACAGAAATCAGATTTATTGACCTTCTTGTTCCCAAATTAGGAGTTCAATTATCTGGTTACCATGTCTTGACCCCTCTTCTACCTTCCATATGATTCTAAAAGATTTCATATCTGTCTGTGTGATTCTACAGATTTAGCAAATGTGGAGAACATACATTCCTTCTTTCCCAGACTGATAATTAAATTCTTCTCTTGGGAAAGGAAAAAATAAGATTTGAATCCAGAAGTATGTTGAGACTTAGGAGGACACAAAACCTAGTGTTTTTCCACCTTGAACATAAACCCTAATCACTAATCTGTTACGAAAAACTGAGCACAAAAGTTAACTGCATACGTATCACTGCCCCTGTATATTACCATGTGTTATCTCACCAGAGATTTTATAGAAAAATTTATGTGACTGGTTCTCTGAGCATAATTAGCTCTTACAGCATGGGTTAGCAATGGTCAAAAACTGGTTCAAAAACTTGTCAAGACATAGACTACAAACTACTTTGTGTAAAGCAGTCATAAGCAGAAGAGATTCTTGACAATTCTAGTCATAATCAGGTGCACAACTCTGAGCATGTAGCACATTTATATCTGTGCCTGTTTTCCAAGTACCTACAGAATTAGGCAGGGTTTTAACTGGATCCCATTCTGCTTACCACATTTGCAGCCATCAGACGACAGTTACAGAATAATGCCAACTACATAAATTAAAAAAAAAAAAAGGCTGCACATTAACTGTTTCTTCAAAATTATATTCATGTTTCTAACAATGTACATTTAGAAAGTTGTTTCAGAGCCAAGCAGGCTGAAACGAAGGATGTAATAATTAAGGTATACAATTAAAATATTATTCAGATGCATCAGAGAGAAGAGGATGGAAAAAGTGCATTCCTTAAATCTTATAAGCAGGCTGTGTTATATTTCTTTCTTACAGTAAAATTATGTAAAATTCTACCAGTTTACTAACGTTCTCTCAGAGACAAAAGTTGGAGCCAAAAATGTGCTACTTAAAAGGAGGGCGACAGAAAGATGCATTAAATCTTTATGGTGAGGGAAATAGAAGGTGAAGTGAGGTCCTTCAGTATCAAGAATCAATCCATGGGAAGATAATGTTCTAAAGGAGAAAACAAGCAAGACTTACAGTGTTTCTAACAGGAAGCCCTCAGATACGATATCGAGATTAACAATGTCCATCTTTTGTGTTCTTAATGGCAGAATGATCGCGCTGTACTTACTTCCGAGAAGTCTTTATCTCTTTGTTCCAACTATCAGATGTTCCGGAGGAGGGGATGTTACAAGTCAGACTGAGTGCTTGAATTTTGAGGGTTGAGGTGAACCATGGGAGTCTTCTGAGAAAGAATACAATGTGGTGGAACCTTGTTCAGAATGTGAAAGCTCCAAATGGTGCAGTGGGCAGTGTGAACTACAGAAAATCTAACTGAGCTTTATATAAAAATCATACTGTATGAAGATCTATTTTAATATTTCGGTTTAAAACTTCCTTAGTTTATCACGACAAATATATAAATAATAGAGTGTATTTTCTGTAAATCAGAATATTTGGGTCACAATTTATTATAGTTGGTCTGCTTGGTCTGTATTATCAATAACTTAATTATATTCCCTTATTCAAGTACTTGTCTAGTAGAAAATAGTGTCTGGTTTCTTTAATCAATTAATTATTTAGATTTTTTATATTGACATATAAGAGTCTCAGCAATACCAAAAATAGCCTGTGGCAGTCTAATTGTTAAGCTACCTATGTGGTGTAAAAAGGTAAGGAGAAAATTGCTTAAATGAAATATCAACATTGTCTTTTAAAGTTATATTCCTTTAAGGACTGTATTACAAGCTGATTCTGGATGACTCTTTCCTTACACACAAATATAAAATGAAATTTGATGCATAAGCTTTACCCAAAAATAAAAATGAATATTTTAAGACAGCTTATATTGTGCACATTTTTCTGACTGACCGTTCATATTCTTAAAGCATAAATTAATTTCAGTAAATATCTTCCCTAAAGCGCTCTAAACTGCCAGCTCATGGTGATCCAAGTTATTTGCTCTGAATAATTTATCTCCACATAAAGCTGACATAAAATTTAGTCTAGCAATTAGCATGACAGGGTTGTTGTTGTCGGATACTCCTACTGTACACTGAGACTGATATACTTGCTGAGTATGTGATGGACTGTTTAACAAGTCTATCTGCCACTGACAGAAGTCTGCTCTGGTACAGTTCTGTGAATTATATAGGTCAATGACTTGTACAGCTTGCTTAATACCTGGAAAACTGTCTTTATGTACTTGCTTAAATAAGAGATGGAAGTGTGCTTAAGCTGAGTTTGCATCCCCTTTGTGCTAGATGTCTGTAAATATTTCATTGAATAAGCTTATTGGCAGGATGTTCATGAAAGCAAGTTTTAAGCCTGCATTAAGGAACATGAAATTTGGACCTTAAAATATGAGAAATTGTCCCATGCATTCAGTTCTCAGAATTATGCATCTAATTAGGAAATAGATGTCATCAGACTAAAGTAGACATAAAAATGAGGACAATCCTTTAGAAGAATAGTCTATATTTTACTATTTTCAATATTTCTCTGTGTTTTGTAATTTTTCAGTGCTCTCCATCGTCAGAAAAAGCAAGAAAGGCCAATAACAATAAAAGCAGAATGAAAACAATATTAATGAATGTGTTAAAGACTCTTCACTTTAATTTGAGTCTGACGTAATTTATCCTTTAATTTTAAATACCAGAAGTCAAAACACATGAATTTTCTTCTAACTCCTGTGTTTTAGGAAACTGAATAGCCAGAAATATCTAGTCTTTACTATGAAGCAGAAAAGAAAGCATAATGTTTCCTTGAAAACAAGATACAGACTACTGGGCAAAAGAGAAGTTTGAGGTCACTCTTGCACATATCACACGTCAAACTAGAAGCACTTCAGACTTTGAATATTGTTTCTGGGATGAAATTTGTGTGTATGTGTGTGTGTAGTTGCATGGGTCATTTGTAACTGCATATTACTAATACCTTGCCATATGTTTTAACTAGATAAAGCACCACTACTTTTAAGATCAGAAGACACAATTGGAGCAGGGTAGGAAGGAGACTTATATACCATTGAACTTATATGCCATTGAACTTCTATGGATTAACTCAGCTCCAAAAAAGAGTAACAACTAGCAGAGAAGAAATACAGAAAAGGATGTGTTTTAGAAGAAGATTGTTCTTTAATGTTCCAGGACTTGACTGCACACACAACTTCTTCAGTCTGAAATAACAAATTGGCAAAAAGTGATGCAATATATGATTGTTTATATTTTGTTATATTTCTAAGTAAAATAAACTATGTTCATTGCTGTTCATGTGTGCTATTTGTATTTTGTGAACACAGAAGCTGTGTACATATAAGAATTTCATAGCCTACTAGAAGAATTCCAAGTGTAGCCACAGAAAAAAGAATATAATTAATAGATGCCTACACTGTTCCTTAGCAGCTGGCTCTGCATACTTCCCTGATTACAGCAGGGGATTTCCAGGAGGAAAGCTATGCAGAATGGATTTGAAATTTTTTGTTTGAAGACAACATATCTCCACTATGACTCAGACTGCTTTTATTACCATGTCTGGAAATTGTCGTTAGAGCTTTGATTAAGTTCCCATTTCTGGGAGAATGAGAGGAGTGTGGAATGACAGTAATACAACATTTCTAGAATCATTAACCTTTTTTTTTCACTTCAGGTAGTGAGGTGGTGTGCCAAGAGATAAAGTACAGAATGCACTGACTGCATTTATTAGTGACCTTTCCCTGACAAAAAAAGCCAAGCCAAAACAAAACCAGAAGCCCTCCTGGTATATAACTTCACCAATCAAAGAAACAATATGGAACCCATTCTTTAGATCTGTTGATAAACATTCATATTCTAATTTGCAAGCTTGAGTTGTTTCTGCAGTCAAGTGATAATAGGCAACTTCTTTTCTTGCAAGATTTTATTTCCTTTTCAAAGAAAAACAATGACAGAAGGCCATTTATAAATTTCAAGAAAGATTATTTCTATTCTGATATCTAGTATACTGAATTTAAACTAATTTTGATCCTTTGGACCCAGTAGAATTATCAGTGATTTATTTTTCTGAAAAACAAATCTAAATTTGAGTCCAAACTTCAGGCAGTTCCAACTCATGAAAGCCTATTAATCAAAAGATTACAGTTATTCCCTAAAGATAATTATGGTTTTCAGTTAGGTCATGACATGTCATAAAACAACATCAAGGGAGATATTACCCTTTATACAAATTACCCTTTTGTTCCTTCCAAAAGGATCACTGATGACATTTAAGAGTTGCAAGTGAATTTGATATTGTTCTGCTGCATGCAAATATGTGAAAGTTGCTAACAGTGTGCTTGGAAATGGAAAAGGATGAGAAATATGAATAATACATGGCAAGCCCAGTGTGAGTGTAGAGTTATGTCATCTTTTAAATGGAATCTATTCAGATTTAGATACCTGCAATAGATCATAAATGTTTTTGTAGTCAACTAAATTTAACAGAATTTCCTGGGACCAAATGTTTAACTAGCCTTAAGTGTGTAGAGTATTTCTTTGTTGTGTATAAAACAATCATTCTTCATTTGACTGTTGAAAATTAAACCTGCATTTAAAGTCTATTCTCAGTATTAGGTGTGGCTATGGTCCTAGTCACATCAGTAACACTTTAGAGAACTTCCTGCAAGCTTCCTGAAGTTCTTTTATAGTAAGAACTACTCTAACAAAACCGGGAGAACTTCATTTACTTACTGGATTCACCTCCATGCCAAGATTTTTGATACCTTTAATGTCAATGTAGTGACTTCTTGTCTGCAAGTTTACTGCATGAAGGAATCAGTAACATCTTGAAGGAATCAGTTATATTTATTACACCTCTTGATATTCCAATATGAAAGATTCTAGAAAAATGAAAGGTATTATTGCTATCATTCTCCAAATTAAGGACATTGAGTCCTTCATGCTTTAATTGACTTATATGTGAATTCCACTTTTTTTGTCATTTAGCAATTTTGCTATAAAAATTAAAGGCTCGGAACTAATTTTTTCATTAGCATAAGTATTTTGATATGAATATTTTGCCAATACAGTTAAGCTTAATACAAGAAATTAGAAGCTAGAAATTATTAAGCCATTTTGACTATCCATACTTTGTGTAATTTGAAATAGAGTTTGCTTGACATGTAATTGCTTTCTTGTTACCATTATATGAGTTTAAAGGAAGGTCATGAATAGTTTTGGGCTATTACTGTTCTAGTTCTCAAAATCTTTTGGGAAGTGGATGGATGTATCCTTTAAGATGTCACAAAAAAGAAAAAAAAAAAAACAAAACCAAAAGGAAAATAAAGGAAATGTAGACACTAACTAACCCAAAAGTACGCTGAATAACTCTGTTGCCCTGAGTTGTGTGTTTTTGAATAACCTTGATGAGGTTGAGTAACTCAGTGCTGTTGTGGTACTTAAATGCAAAGAGAATTTTGGAGTAGGTTTTTCACCCTCACCTCCCCAGGCCTGGAATTAGCAAGGGAAATTCCTTCTGTGGCCTTGACAATGTTTGAGACAGGCAAGTGTGCTCTTTGCTAAGACTGCAGAGTCATAGCAGTAACAGTTTTGCCATTTATATGGATAAAAGCCCAGTTAAGAATTGTTAACAAGTTGTTGGTCATTCATGTTGTCTCAACCAAGATAAATGCATTTCAAGACTGATTTTACTAACTTTAAATAAATCTAAACAGATTTCTAGTAGAAACATTTATAGCAAAACATAAGTCTTAAAATGATCAGGTGAACTGGACCTTTAGAGACCCTGTTTATCTCAGATGTAAATGTATGCCAGACTGCCCGTTCATGTACAAGCGATGAATATAGTAGCCATAAGTTAAGCCCTCCTGCTCTGGAGGGGAGGTTTCAGTGTATTTCAGAAACTGAAAAATGTGTCATACAGAGAGATTTGAGAATCACAGAATCATAGAAGGCTTGGGATTGAAGGGGCCTTAAAGATTATGTAGTTCCAACCTCTTTGCCATGGGCAGGGACACTCTTCACCAGACCAGAGTTACTCAGAGCTCCACCCAGCATGGCTTTGAATACTTCCAGGGATGGGGCATCCATAGCTTCTCTGGGCAACCTGTTCCAGTTCTCACCACCGTCACAGTAAAGAATTTCTTCCTAATATCCAATCTAAACCTGCCCTCTTTCGGTTTGAATCCATTATCCCCTGTCCTGTCCCTACATGCTCTTATAAAAAACCCCAATAAATAGCATCTTTGTTTTAGGCTCTGAATCTTATTTATCTTATTAAAGAGAGGTCAGGAAATAACCTAATGCACCTTTTTAAGTGACCTAAAGAAAGAATTTAATTTACTAAAGATTTCTGTAAAATACGAAAGCAGATCAAGGGCCACTTCTTGTAAGCTGAACGCTTACTGCAGTTATTGTAGTACCTTGGGGTGCATCCTCTTCATCCTTGAAGACTTTCAGTTGAATGTAAGGAAACCCAATGTGACACAGAGAATAAGAATCTCTGTAAACTGCATTGCATGCAAGGTCAGTTGATGCTAGAAGTCCATTTTAATTATTAAAACCTATTAATATGTAATTAGCATTATTTGTTACATGGCCACTGCTGGGGAATAATCTCTTGGACTATCCTTGTTACTCGTTTCTGTGATTATATCCATTAAGCTATCCTCATAGTTTCTGTGCTTTCTAATCTGACAGGTTGTCAAGCCTTAAAAACTATGTCATGTTTTTAATTTTTTTTAAATCCCTGTTACAAACTCTCAGTCACATAGTGTTTTATTGCTATTAATAAAACCCAAAACACTTTAATGGTGTTTTATATGATATTGACAAAATAATTTTATCTGAAGAATTTGCTTGGTTTCTTTGTATTAGTCACTGATAACATAAAAAGGGACAGATGTTTCACAGATGTGAGGGAATAAGGGCTCATTAATAATTAAGATACTCAGTTTCATAATTGCATGAACTATATAGATAAGTACCTCATAAGGAATTTGTTCTACCACATAGGACTGTAAGAAACAAGACATTAAAAACCATTTTTTTCCTCTGTTACATTTTGCATATGCAAATTCTAACTGCAGACCTCTGAGTGTCTGTGCTTTTTCTTTTCTGTTTATTTTCTTTTAACAGAAGTCACTGAAATCTCTGGCTACTTTGATCATGTAATTTTGACAAGTAGCTGTTGTTTGTTCCCCCACTCCTCCAGGCCCACTTTCTCTGCTGTCATATGTCACTACTGGTTGTGTCAATCATGCATCTCCACAACAAATGCTGTTAGAGAAGAGCAGAGAGTGATAGTTACAATGTCTAACCAATTTAAAAACATATGTTATTACGCTATAACACTAAAACCCACATAACTGTTGCAGCATTATAGATGTGTTTAAGACCAGCATGTGCATTCTAATCAAATTGCATACATAATGGAGATTTAGAAAAATTACATATATTCTGAAGGTTTTTGCAAAGGCTGTGTCTATTCCTTTTTTGATAAGTTTTGAAATTAGAATGAGGCAATTTTCTAAAGCTCAAAAGTTTTCAGTAATGTCTGGTGGATGGAAGGGAAGTGAGAAGAAAAGTAATATTCTTGGAAAGACAAATAGAGGAGAGTGAAGGGCGTTGTGTTCACACAGAAAATGCAGTCATGGATTGTTTTGTATTACATTGCTGTAAAAAAGTTCCACTAGGATTAGAAATTTTAGATGAAGAAAGAAATGTGCCATATTACCCCCCATGGATTAGGAAAAACTGGTTGTCCATTGCTTTTGCAAACTGGATGTACTGGTTTTGGCTGGGGTAGAGTTTATTTTCTTCCGAGTACCTGGTATGGGACTCTGTTTTGGATTTGTGCTGAAAACGGTGTTGGTGACAGAAGGATGTTTTAGGTATTGCTGAGCAGTGCTTACACAGAGCCAATGCCTCTCCTGCTCCTCACTCCACACAACCAGCAAGTAGGCTGGCAGTGCATAAGAAGTTGACAGCGGGGACAGCCAGGAGAGACGGACAGACCCCAACTGACCAAAGGGATCCAGACTACATGGTGTCATGCTCAGCATAGAAAGCTGGGGGAAGAAGAGGAAGGTAGGAAGGGGAGTGATGGCATTTTTTATTCCCAATTCATTACTACTTACAGTGGGGCCCTGCTCTCCTGGGGATGGCTGAACACCTGCCTGCCCATGGGAAGTGGTGAATAAATTCCTTGTTTTGCTTTGCTTGCCTGTGCTGCTTTTGCTTTCCCTATTAAGCTGTCTTTACATCAACCCACAAATATTTCTAACTTTTACCCTTCTGATTCTCGCCCCCATCCCACCATGGAGAAGTGACTGAGTAGCTGCATGGGCCTGAGTTTCTGATTGGGGTTAAACCATGACCATGGCAAACATATACAACTGCCAACAAAATCCTAATATTGGCACTAGAAATGCATATTACATTGATTTGCAGTAAAGCACAGCAAGGTAACACTAAACTTTTGAGTGGTCTCTGCAGTATATTTTCTTGTTTTGGGTGAATGGAACGTACACAGCGGCTGTTGTAGTACATCACTAGAATTAGTTTCTTGGGATTAGCATAATGCTGTTCTATGAATCCTCCTTTCCGTTTTACGGCTTCTGTGTGGCTGTTTGTTTATAGAAAATCCTATCAATCACCTGGATTCATTAGAAGTCTACCTGAACAGCACAGTTCTGTATAATTTTCTTTACCATTATTTTTAAAACTGTGTATGGGAAACCAGAGTCTATGCAATTTTTTATTCAGTGTAACACTGTCCTTTGAGAGGTAGACTAGATTTACATCAAGGCTGATTACACCAAGATATGATCTAACTGCTAAAAATAGTATGTAAAAATATCCAGTTTTCATTAAAAAGGATCATTTTGATATAGGAGAGTTGTTTAGTCTGGGATAGCTAATGCTATTCCAGAATAATGATATTCAGGCACTGCCTAACAACCCATTTCAACATAAAGGTTTGGAAACTCTAGAGAAACCTACTTCTGTAGATACAGATTTAAAAACAGCTTTGAAACTTTTTCCCAGTAAAGTCAGGTCTACTGTAGGGAAAACTTTCCTTTTCCTCACCTTCTTTTCTTTCCTCTGCTCCTCACCCAAGCAATATTAGGAATGTAATTAGCTGAAGAAAGCTTCTATATGCAATATTATGTAAGTCTTTTAGCTACTTGCACTGAAAGTTACATGGCTGTAGGAATTCAACTAATGTAAAAGAGTCTTTAAATACTGAATACATAATTAACTATTTTCACATTGAAACAGGAAGGATGTTGTTCTTATGACTTTGGGGGGGAATTATTCCAAGTTTTCTTTCAATGTGTGTGAGGGAGTGAAGCTGTGAGTTCACTATATTGAATGGAAAAAAAATTGTTAAAAGGGGCCAAAATGACATTTTCAGTTCTTCATGGAATCATGGATTGGTTCCTTGGAATAATCTTTCTCGAAACTGTTTAATTTTCACAGCTTATTATGAGTTAGCCATTTACCTTGGTATAATAGTTACTTGTTTTCCACATACTTTCCAAACTTTGCTGTCTTTCTCACTTTACTTTTATACTTTCAACCTTTGGATATGTATTTAGTCACGTTCTCCTACATATTATAAAAAGAAAGGCATGTGTTTCTTCTGCACTGTGCAAATATTTAAATCCTTTGACATAACTAAAGCCTCAATAAAATTTCAACTCTATGGATGAAATTCAGAAGTCTCCCCCCTCATTAAAAAACAGCCCCAAACCATATTTGAAGTAATCTTTCTAGTAGAAATGAAAACTAGAAGAGGGCAATTAACCATGTGAATTGACCTCAGAGGACCAATATGAAGATATGAATTGTATGCTTGTACATTCTCTTTTTTTGACGAAGATTTAGTGGAGAAAGAAATGTCTGTCACTTATGTAGTCTGAATAGAACAGCAAAGTTTCTTCTTGATTTTTTTTGTGTTTCAGTCAGCTTTATATATTTTAGTTTGTTTATTATTTTAATGTATTTAATGAAACCCTCACTTCAGATAAGTTACTATATCAAAGTTCTTTTATATTGAAGTCTTTTGGTTCATCTGTATTTAACCTGTAGATGGGAAAACTATTACACAAATGAAGCTATTCAAAACAGGGGTAAGACCTGCTGAAAAGAAGTTGCTTAAAACACTTCAATACCGATCATAATGGCTGAAATATAGTATAAACTGTTATTTGCCCCAGTATTTCAGTGGCCTTTAGGTCATCCTGTGCATATGCTGTGAGCCATATACAGAGACATCTTTTGGAATAATTTAGTTAGAGGAAGGACATGATGTTAGATATAACATATAATGCTTAGTTTTCTTGATGCTTGAGGATGCTGCCCCAGTTTCTTTGCCTGTCTTATCATTCATTACTCATATTGAGATAGCATCTCTGAGGCATAGGTGCCCTTCTGTGTGTTGTACAAAAATAGGAAAGAGAAGTTTCCTGCCTTGAGAAGGAAGAGAAGCTGCCTTCATTTCATTATTCAGAAAGTACTGAAGGGGAGTCTGAGTAAGCAAGTGAAGGGCTTTAACCCCTTCTGGCCGTTTTCTGAGTGATCACAGTTCAGGGTCATGCTCTCTTTGTGCCTCAGTTTCCAAAGCACTCAAGTAGTCCAAGTTGAAATCTTTACACCTGAAGCTTGTTTTCCAAACTGCATAATCAAACCAACCCATTGGAACTGAAGGAAAATACAGGCTGGATCTTAAGACCTGAGGTCTTTCTTGATTATAATTACGTCATGGAACAATGAAAATAGTGTTGGGTGGAACGGTGATTAGAGCAGGAGAGTAACAGCAACAATTCTACCAGAATCTCAGCAGAATACATGGTTTCCACCAACCCCTCTAATATGTAGTTTGGGGCAGAATTTGTGATCGGCAGTTTTCAAACATTTCCCATATTCACTGCATTAATCTTCTTACCTTGCATGCAAGAACAGCAGCTAAAAAGGCCTGTGATAATAAAACCTATTTGAGATTTCATCAGTAACTCCTGCCATGATTTGTTGAGTTTCTATCGATCAAATGTATATAAATTCCAGGGAAATTTATTAAAATTTTAAAAGGCTCAGTGATATTGTTCCTTGCTACTGTGATTAATAAAACTTTCCACGTGGGGTCAAATATCTAGTCAACACACTATTGCAGATACAACTAAAATTTCTTCATAATTTTGAAAAGTTTTATTTGACTTTGGCTAAGGAGAAAGTAAAAGCAGGGAGAAAAAATAGTATTCTTTAATGCTAGTTACCCTCTGATTTTGTTTGAATTTGATGCATAGGAAACAAAGAATATATGAATTATTGCAGTTTCCCTTCCCTTCCCTTCCCTTCCCTTCCCTTCCCTTCCCTTCCCTT
>VXBT01012996.1:67898-167878 GCA_013400235.1 Oriolus oriolus | reverse complement strand
CCCGTTTGTTCTGTAAATTCATACCTTCTTCAGCATTTGTTGAATACATATATTGCTGGTGAATCTGAGCTCTATTTCCCATTTTATTGATTGGAAAGAAATGTTAAAATGGCCAGTCAGCTACCAAAAAATCAAAGTATCTGTTTTATTGGCTATAATTTGCTAGCAGAATAAATGATAAATAACATGAGCTTTAAAATCCTGGACAGGTGCTAAATGCTACAGAAGGTGAAAGAAAATTAGTGTGAAAATACATTCTACTTGTATTTGGAGAAAATATCTCCAAATATTATAGGCTGAGTGAAAGACTGTGAAGTGAGATGACTGTAGTTTCTACTGGTTCACTGTTCTGCCACAGCACATGCACTTAAATTGGGACACAACTTTATTTATTCATCTAGGACTCATTTGGCAAAAAGTACTTTGCAGGTCATCATGTTTTTTTCTTCTTTCTACCCGGTGAATGGCTGTTACTGCCTATTGTGACCCGTCACAGCAGGTTCCTGGCTTTGCTTGGACCTCATTGCCTTATCTACTATCAGGGTTAAAAGTTCAGTGAAGAAGGCAGTCACTGTACTGTAAACTTCACCATTAATTTGCCAGATTCCCTGGTGTGAGGACAATGTTCTTTCCCTGATACACCAGGCAGGTGTATCTGCCACAAGCTGGCACTAGTGACTGGTGTGACTGGTTTCCCTCGCACGGGTTCCTATGTAAAAATCGTTACCTTCCTAATGGGGGTTTAAGAAACTGTATCAACTCTCAGGTGAGGAATTGAGTCCATCTTACTTAAAATTTGATGTATACCATAGTCTTGATGAGCAACTGCCAGTCTTTGTGGGAGAGATTGTGTGGGGTTGTCAGCCTGGATAATAGGATACACCTTGCTGTGGGCATTCAGTGTATAAAAGGGGCTTATAAGACAGATGGAGAAAAACTTGTTACCAGGGTCTGTAGTGATAGAATGAGGGGCAACAGTTATAAACTGAAGAGGGTAGGTTTAAATTGGACATAAGGAAGAAATTTTTAATGAGAAGAGTAGTGAAACACTACAAGCGTAGTAGTGAGACCAGAGAAGTTGGGGATGCTCCATCCCTGGAAGTGTTCAAGGTCAGGTAGGATGAGGCTTTGAATAACCTGAATGTAGAATTTAGGGTTTTCACCCGTTGCTGGTTGACGGTCGGGACTGCTAATGACGAGAGATCTCTGTGGAATGGACTTGAAGCATGAGATTTATTTCAAAGGGCGTGGGTATTGTGGCCCTGCAGGGAGCTGCTATTGCAGCTCACAGCAGGGCAAGGGAGACTGTGGATGTGAGTGTGGTAGAGAGAGTGCATGCAGGTAAGAAATACAATAGTGAGTGTGGGGGTGAGGGTAAGAGTAGAAGAAGAGAGAGAGAAGTGAAGTGAGTGTAAGAGAGAAGTAGAGAAAAGGAGAGAGAAGTGACCAAGTTTCTCAATTACAATGCCATAAATCATCTTCTGTCTTGAATATTCTGATTTTCGTTAACCAATCTAATACAAGATACAAATCCTATAGCATTTACATACAGCCTATAAGAACTTTTACATTACCATACTGTGTTACACTTTAAACCCTAAAACTACCCTTTAGACTCCTCCTGCCAGGCTGGCAGGGGTCTGCTTTCGACCTTTGGACCAGTGTGAAAGCCAAAGGCATTGTTCAGTCACAGAGGGGATTAGTCTCTGGGCCATGCCATTGTCTTTCAGTTGTTCAGTAACTAAGGCTTGGTATCTCAAAGCTGGCTTTCATTTCAATCTCGCTTACAGTTTCTATATTCTCAGCATCTTTTGCCAGGCAGTCATATTTATAAGGTTTTCCTACTTCATCCATCCCAACACCTGAATAACCTGGTCTAGTAAAAGATGTCCCTGCCCATGTTAGGGGGGTTGGATTAGGTGATCTTCATAGATTTCTTCTCATCCAAACGATTCTGTGATTCTATCGCAAGTCTTCTCTCTTGCCATAGCCTTCAGTCATGGACCATTCAACCAGCTTAAGGTTTTCTTCAGTCACCTAATAGTTATATACCTTTGTAGCGGAATTTCTTATATTCGTGAAACTCTGGATAGCAATTTTTCTCTCTTTCTTTTTGTCTTGTTATGCCAACACGTATTTAACCTACATAGCACCAGTTCTGACTCAATGAGACCTGTGCATAATTCTTATTTGAATGGGCTCTCCAGCAAGTGCTTTACCTGTATCTTGCACACATTTAAATGATTGTGACTGATGAACTGCAAGCCCTCAGTCTCACTAGCTTTTTGATTCTCAGTCTTTCCTATTCATTTCAGCCAGGTACGCACAGATTAACCTATCCCATAGGTTTGCCCAGCTGAAAGGACCTTGTAGTTTTCCTGGAGGCGACTTCACTTTCTATGTCTTACTCTACTCTTTTGAGAAGTGCCTATATTAAAATACCTGTGATCGTCTTGAGATGAATAAGTAATGCTTGAACAGCTTTCTTCAAGAGTGAAGTAACATTATTTAAACTTAAATGTAATTTACTGGAAGTACGTGTATTTACACTAAGGAAACAATTTTATTTCCCCAAAATAATTACCTATTACTGTCTATGTGTTTCAGGAAAATCAGAGTCTGAGAAATAAATCTAGCTTTGGATCAAACCAGGCACTCGTGAAAATGGCATCAGTATAATCTAAGTGAGTTATCCACAGACCAGTTTAAACTGTAAGGGCTTTTACGTTTCAGAGCTGCAGGTTTTACTTCATGGCAAGTTATTATACTGTAAGTGCACAAGAGACAACATGATGTGATTTCAAAGACTAATCTTGGCAGATGCTCAGAACTGAGATTACTTGTGAATTCAACAGAACATATAGTTTGCTATGCAATGCTATTGTTCATGAACTGCTTTTCATTTTATTGAAAATATGCATATACGTAACTCAAACCCAGTTTTGAAAATGAAAACATGCCAAAAGGATGAACTGTTGTGCCAATTGAATCATAGGGTAAGCTAACAGATAATGACAAAAAAAAAGTTGGTTCAGATGAATGACAATAGCAGACAAAGCACTCTTACCTCATTTTATTCTATGTATAAATTAAATGTTTTAAACATTCAATTAGTTCTAACCACATGTCCTTAGGACATAATACAGCAGACATACAGGTAGATGAACCACTGTGCATATTACCACAGTGTAGATATAGCAGTAGGGGTTATGTTATTGTCTGTTGTATTGAGGAGAATAAAACTGCTCATTCCATTGAAATCTACACAAGAAGACACACTTGCAATAACATACTGTACTAAGTGTTTTAAAATCAGTCATCTTAGGCTGTATTGTGTTAAAATAATCCTATTGACCAAAAATAGTTAACAATAAATCAAACAATGGAATCAGTGTGGTACTGTAGACATATTTGATCATGTGGGAACCCAGATAATATGTGTTGACAAGAGCTCAAATTTAATTCATTCTAGAGAGCATACATATCAAATAAATAATAATTCATCCAGATTGTCACATAATTTAATTATCAGTATTCAAAATATTTGTGGCTTTTAAATACTATGTCAACACGGTGCAGTTTGCACAAGGAAAATTACAAATGCCGTTATAATTTAAAAGAAGAATTTCCTTATACTACTTGTAGTGGTCTAAATGAAAACAATAAATTTAGCTTAACTAAATGAAATAACAATGTCTGATACAATTTTCTAAAATTCTTCTGTTAAGGGTTTAGACCTCAACTACTGAACTGTGTCTCTTGAGCCACATCACTAAAAATGGGATGATGACCTGGTTAGATAGTTTTCTTTTAATTATTTTCAACATTTTATAATAACCTTGAAGACAATTAGAAATGTCTAACAGGATTCCATAAATCTGCTACCTCCTTTTCTCAATGTAGCTTAAGATGATTGCAATTACAGTGCCTTACATACTGGTAACACATTTACTACCCAACAATTTTCTGAGTAATTTAGTGGAATATTGGTGAAATAATAAACATCACTTGTACCCACCTCTTAGATCTTGGCTTGTAATATGGAGCCCCTCAAATTTTTATTGGCCAGTGACAACAGCCTGCTGCATTATATTTCATATTTTAGAGCTTTTGAAATCTTGATTTCAATTTCATTATTTAAATACCATTATTTAAATAAGCTGATATATATTATTTAATGTTATGATTTTTTCTCCTGCTGCCGAAGAAGCCAGACTGATAAAGAGATAGGAGGATACAGGTGAGTAAATTGAATAAATGATCTGAGATGTGGACATTTTTAAAGGACTTGGTACTTTCCTTGCTTACTTTACTTTCTAGAACATGATCAAAATAGTTCTGTGAAAAACTCATTTTTCAAAGACATTAATGAATTTCAAAGGCAGAGTGAGTCAGAAAAAACAATATCTTCCATTAGAGTTTTAGTAACTGAAAAAGCAGGCAAAATTTGGGTTACAAATTGCTTCATCAGCCAATCTAATGTAGTTCATGTAGAAAAAACCCAAACATCAAAAAACGATCAGTATTTTTTATCTGCAAAAGTTAAGCCAGCTCTGCTATATTGCTTACTCATAAGTTAACAAACGCTGTGAAATTATTCTTGTGAATGTTACAGGATCTCTGCCTTTGTATTGCCACCTCTAGGTCAGAGAAATTTCTTTTGTTACAATCAGAAAAATATAAAATAGGGAAATAAGGTTTGTGAGCAACCTGGAGTGCAGTCAACAACTAAGCTTTAGCTATCAGAACTGGCTAAAATATGGATGAACTTCTTTCAGATTGGGAAGAAGCAAAGCAGATGGCAAAGAAAGCAGCATGCAGAACATTTGAGAGGGAGGGTTTAGAAACAAGGGCTGAGATGAAGATGATTTTTTAAATTTTATTTTTAATGTAATGCTGAGGTGTTAGAGCATGATCAAAAAAGGGATGTAAAAGTGAAGAACATTTGTGGTTTACTGATTAGATGGAATAAATTACACAGTCAAAGTAATGATAGAAAGCTTATAGCACCATAAGATTTAATGTTTCTGAAAGCTCAATAAAAGAAGTCAAAAATTTCTCAAGGACAAATAGGCAGTATTCCAGGTCCATGTAAACCATCATGACAAACTTCTCTTTTCCAGAGGCAGATACTGAAGGTGACTCAATATCTTTCTTTTGGCTGGGAAGTTCTGGAGAAAATCCTAAAGTGTATTAAAGAATAGCTTTTATTTTCTCCCTTTTTTTCCTTAAAACTTATAAAATGAAAACTTTTAACTCTCTTACAGTTGTAGACATTTCTCTGGAATATAAACATCTATTGCTGCCAGAATATTAAAAATTGTAACTTGGATAAAATGGAAAGTAAAACTAGGGATATATATGACAGTTCTTCCAAGGTCACATTAGTAGTAAAGATATTCAGAGGAATTCCAGAATTCACTCTACAGTAACTTGAATCAGAAACATAAGGATTCAAATATGACTTCTGAGAAGGCCACTGTGACATGAAAATAGGAATAGGATTGCATTCCTGGGTTTTTGACAAACAGGACATTTGCCTTTCAGCAGAAAGCCTAATGTTTTAGGAGAACCAAGCTTTTTACGGCTCCTACTGATGGTCCCTTTGAAATGGTGAGAGAGCACAAATCCCGTTGGCATCTTCATTTTTAAAAATATCTGGGAGTATTCACTGCATCTCTTCAGGCTCTGCATATTTTGCCAAATTTTTGACTTCAAAAGAAAATATCTGGATATGGACTAAATAAGAGCTGCAGGATTTGGCATATAATGAAAGCTGAAAGATGCATTTAAAGTGAAGAATGTATTGAATACAATTTTACTTGAATTTCTGCCTAAAAAATAAAATGGTGACATTTTTAGATATATTTTATTTGGGTCACAGTGTCTGCAAATGCATTTGAGAGATTATAGCCCAAGGGGAACTGTAACCAGGTAGGAAATGATGAGCAAGCCCTTTCCCTCTGACAGGGGCCATGTATGCTGTTTTAGAAAACACCAAATCTCAACCATCTTTGTTATTAAGATGGGCTTTTTTCCTTATCCCTCAACTTGTTCTATCATTTTTCTGCCCTCGGTTGAGGTGCATAAAGCTTACAGGTCTCTGTCTCAGCTGGTTATGCCTTTTGAGACAATTGATTGAAACAAGCTAAGGATGACTCACTGGCCTCTTTTAAATGCCTGAGGGGAGATGATAGGTCTCTGTAGATACTGATCATTCTCCACAGACAGTGAAAAAGCCTGGAGTGATTAGCTCAAGCATGCATGCCTAGTGGGTGACTAGAAACCAGGTCAGATTAATCCTACCCTTATTTGTTGGCTGTTGCTAGAAGTATTGACATCTGTATAGCTCACTGAATAATTTCAGATAGGAAATGAATTCAATTAACTTCATCTGTCTCTCATTTCTAATCACAAGCAGTCTTTTATGTTCTACTCTTAAAAAAAAAAATGATGATTTAGACAGTTGCAATACGACTTTCTGGTGTATAGAACTGTATGAATTATTTTTTATTGGATATTAAGGTTGAAGTCAATTTGGGTTAGTACCTTACTAATTTCCACAAAAAATTCAAGTGTTTATTTTCCCTATTCATTTTCTGGATGTGAAGTATTTCTGCAGAATATCCTCTGAAGACAAAAAAAAAAAGTAGAGGAAAATTCAGCTGAAACATAGACAGAATCTTTCACTGTTTATGGGAGTATGAAAGGTATTTTAAGATATTTTATTTCTCACAGTTCTACTATGATTTGATTGGTAATATATTCAATTATTTCCCCCAAGTCGAGTTTTGCCTGCAATGGTAACAGGTAATTCTCCCTGCTCTTATCTTGACCTGTGAGCCTTTAACCATAATTTTCTCCCCTGTTCAGTTGAGGAGGAGAGTGGCTTTGGTGGGAGCCTGTTATTCAGACAGGGTCAACTCACCACAATATATTACAAGCACAAATACATTCATATATGTTTAGTCCTCTCCATGTTTTTTTTTTTAATCCCTTTTGCTGCTTGTTGAAATATTAGGCAAACTCCTCTAAATAATTCCATAGGTTGGTTGAGCTCATTTTCATGAAACTGAGGTCTTCCACACTGGTTAGGAATTTGGTCACTTGCCATGTAATTTATTAGAACAATTTTGATTGAAGTCCATTTTTGATGTTGCCCCAGATATTTTCTTGTCCAGATGTTTTCAGTAGACAAATCATTTTAAAATACATTTAGAAAAACTATCAAGTTAGTGAACTTCCACAACATGAATTAAGAGTGTTACCTTGATTCTCACAGTTCTTCAATGTTTTTAATTCTGTAAATAGAGTTCTCACGCACTTTCTGTAAACATAAGCCATGTTATGCTAACTGACCTAAGATGTTTTCATTCTTTCTCCTAGGGCGGAGAAGTTTGATGGATTTCTCCTTTAACCTATGTGGTTGAGGGGTGGTAATTTCACCCTCCAATCCATGAGGTTTTCTAAAAGTGTATAAAATAAAGAAGTGGGCCATTTGGCCCAAGCTTTTGCTCATTTTCTCTTTGACCTGATGCTGGCCTCTGTGCGTTCCTTCGTGTCCACGTGCGACATAAGAGGTCAAGTAAGGGGTAGTGTTTAGTTTGGCAAAATATTTATCGACCTTACATGAAAAAGTGGGAATATTTTGTGTGCCTATAACCATTCATGTTATATGACATAGTTTTCATTCATTTTTGAAGGCAGACACACTTTTTGAGGGCCTATTTGACTCTGTTTATTTGCAAATGAAATATTAGTATTGAACTCTATTGTATTTTAAGTGGCTTATGTGGTTATTGTTGTGAGCATCAGCTTTATTCCTGGGGGCTGATGCTGTGTTATTGTGTTCCATATTTCCTCCGGTGTTTTGATAAATGTTAAGGGAGTACTGCAGAGAGAAAGTGCAATTATTGCTCGGGAAGAAAAGAAAATGTGACTATGTAGGTGGTCAATGTGTTTATATTGTACTGTAAGTCAGCAGTGTTTCTGGGTCAAAGATCAACTCAGTGACATGCCTGTATGGAATTGCTTGAAAGCCTCTGCAATTCCACTTTTTTTTCATTTGGGGCTTTTCCATTTGAAACACTTGATGTCCAGTCACTTTGATTTTTTTTTTTAATTATTTGTACTGTTACTGACACTTTTCATGGATGGAGGCAACTTTAATTAAAGTACTTAATGAGTTCTAATCAACTCTGATGAGTGAAAGTAAGACAAATGTAGGGCTTGAAGGGACATTAGAAACCACTCACTATTCAATTCAACTCTGTATTGAAATAGGATCAGGTGCACTGCTGTTGTCTCTGGCACGAGTCTCTCTATGTTGTTCTGTAAAGTCTGCAATGAAAGGGATTCTGCAGTGTCCCTAAGAACATTGTTCCAGTGCTTTACAATACCCATATGGCAGTAAAAATTATATTAGAAAAATGTCATAAATGAAAAGGATATAGAACATGAAAGCTCTTTCAAGGGGCAAAGTAACTTTGCCCAGTGGATACTCTATAGTTTCAGCCATAAAGTGAAAAGCAAAAAAGTTCTCCAAAATCCCTCCTCCACACCTTTATTGAAATGAGATATATAAAGAAATATACAATAAAATGTAGCTCTGCATGAGATGACTTTGCGAGGAAGACAGGACAAATACATGCAGTTGTACTTTATGTGGCCAGAAATAGTGAAGTCAAGTTCTTAGAACTAATTTTTCATCTGAAATATCATCCTTATAACTGCAGAGTGCCCCTTAAAAGCAGAGACACTGATTCAGTGTTGAATCAGAGGAGAAAATATTGCCTACTAAATCACAAGTACTATTTCTTGTACCATCTAGCTTTTTCTTGGAAGCTTTCCACTTGACCTGACCTCAACCTCTCTAAGCAACTAACACCAGTCAAGGTAACAGTAAAAGCTAATGTAAGTAGAGGCCTTTTGAACATAAATTCACCTAAATTACGATAATTAACTGCAATTAACTATTTGTTAATGATTATCAATATTGTAATTCATTATCCACAGAAATGTTTGGAGAAAATCATGTTATTTACTTACTGCTGTGAATTTGAGGTAAAATTCAAAATCTGTGTAGAACAACTTTCTTGCATCTCTTTTTGACAGGTATGAGACACATATTGAAGATGACAGATGACTGACTAGCTGGCCTGGAGATTTCAGAACAGATCCAGAAACACTATGGTGCTTTCTAAAATAAGCAGGGTTGAAACTTTGTTGCTTAAATTTAGGAGGTCCTGCAAACTATCTAAATGTGTCTAATCTATCTAAAGGTGTCTTAGCAAAATGTTTGAAAAAATGCTGTGAATTTGAAATATTAAGTACTTAAAAGTGGGAGTTTGGTGTTGGGGCCAAGTCCTATCAAGTTCAAGAGTTCTATCGGAACTAGAATTCAGGTCAGATATTTCCTTGTGAAAGAAACAGGAAGAAGACAAGTCTTCTCATTTCTTGCATTGTCTTGATGTTTCCTCTCCAGTTAAGTTCTACTTAGGCTTCTGGTTTTCTGGAAAGAGCTTTGCCTGTTAATGCCAGTGTTAACTGCCTATCGCTTAAAGAACACTGTGATTTTGACTATAGTATAATTTCTCCTTGACTAGTAGAGCTCTCTAGCAATCAAATGTACTCAGCAGGTTTAACTTAGTGGATGTCTGACCTATGTAAATTTGGCATGCATTAGAGACAAATCTTAAAAGCACATTTGCAACCCTTTGAATGATGATCAGACACGTAATTTTTAGGAGATAGGCAGCCAAAGGTTGAAGCTACCTTCAAATGTCACTCCAGCTGAAGGAAAAGGAATGGTAATGTTCCACAGTTACTCTACAATTGAAACTGGATGGCTTAGAATCCCTGTCTATAATTTCATACTGATGAACAATCTTTTTTTTACCAGATTCTCACTAGTGCCTGATTTATATGAGAATAACCACTCTTAGCATTTTTTTCTACTTTTTCTAATATTCATACAGTTACTTAAATATAAAAATCACTTATTAAAACTGAATACCAGTTAAAGTTGTTTATGGAACTTCCAGTTCTACTCATTTTGGTGAGTTACTAATGATAGTTTAACATTTAAAATATTGACTTGAGCTTTTAAAATACCTTATAGGAGTCAATGTCTTAAACCTTTTCTAAACTTTGGGATATTGAAAGCAAATGCTGATAAATATGACACTAAAATATGTGTTTCAGTGTGTGCTTTGAAAGAACATAAATATATAGAGCATTCTCTACTTTCCTTGACATTGCACAGTTCCTATGTCTTTTCAACAGAGAAGTATAGATAAACATATCATAAATTTGAATGCACTTTAGCTTGAAATGTTGTGATATTTAAACACAGATTTCTGATGTATCATGTCTTCAGTTTACATATTAGACATCCTTTGTCACTATGAAACTGATCTACTGATGTAATAATAAAGTATGGACAAAATTTACTGTAGGGTGTTAAAGGAGATTAAATTTCCCTTTTGAATCAATACAAAGACAGTTTTCAGCTTCACAATATTTAGACAAGAATACCAATATCTCTTTGGCTGTTGTTGTGTAGTGCAGAGGCCACAGAGGCTGAAACATATACAAGAAATACTGAGTCAGATTTTCTAGCCTTAAGATTAGCACCCACACTGAAGCTTTTCAATACAGCACTAGCAGGATTGCTGGACACCCACAAAGCTGCTTGTTTTAAATCTCAAACAGCTGAGCAAACCCCATTTCTGCCTTTCCCTTCAATTCTTCCACTGTTATCTCTTCATATGTGGAAGTCAGCTGACTGAGATGCTTTAGACTCCAAACCTCAGCTGCCACAGGTACCACCATGACTTAACCACATGTATTCTTTCCAACAGTTTCCAATTTTGAGTGCTCTGTTTTACAATGTGCCTATTCAGGACCTCGTGGAATAAGACAGAATCTGCTCTTCTAGGTCTGATGACCTAGCCACACATAATTTAAGAGGAATAAAATAATCTAGAGTTATGAAAGTGTGCTCGGTTGCTTTAGGTTGCTCTGTCTGCCATAGATTTTCTAATGTCAGTATTGTCCTCTTAGGAATCCTGGCACACCTAATTTTACTTTTTGTTGTTGTTAATCCTAGAAAGACGGAACTGATTTTCTAGGACAATATATAGCGTTCGTGGCATCGAGGCAAGGTTTACCGTACGGACATGTATGTTTTCCTCAGATTTAGATTTTTCTCCTACTGATAAAATTATTCTGTTTGCTGATACGGAGCATTTTAGGAATGAACTGTACTTACCAAACTGTGACAATATGTTTATGAAGTTTATGTTTCCCCACTTTTTCACATATGGCAGTTGTGTATGAAAAGGGTTTTCACAAGAACAATCTTTTGACACATGACATTGCTCCTCCACTTTTCGTCTTACATGACAATGAGTATAGTTTTGGCAGTTTTAAACCTAATGAATGCTCTTGCATATTTATTATGCATTGATAGTAGAGTTTATATTGGAAAAGACTTAACAGAATGAATTTTCCCTCTGGATATCATACAAGAAATGAAGATAATTTCAAAGAAATGAGAAAGATGCTATTTTTCTTCAAGTCCCAGCATTTATATAAATAAAAATATTTTTTTTGTTGGACTCTCACAGTCAGCCCTTGAAAAAAATAAATTATTAGGTTCATTATATCCTCTCTTTGTTGATGAGATACTGTGATTTCAGTTTCCATTTTTATCCTGTCAGTTTAGATCCATTTTGTTAAAACCTGAATCATAGTCTGGTTTATATTGCTCAGTTTAGTCTACCTATTCTAGCAATATTTTTAAAAAATATATTTTCTAATTTCATTTAATAATCTTATCTGGGCTTCAGATTATGGATCACTTGGATTATTCCCTCTGAGGACGAAAAATTATTACTTGCTAGGTAAATCTGAGTGCATGGGGTTTGTGCCTTTGATGTTCTTTTGGGGGTTTGTTCCTTCTAAAGTCCTTTGAATACTGAATATGTTACAAACCCTGGAGGAAAGCAGGCTGGGTCAATGAAGTTTCAGGCTTCTTTTCATTTTGTTTCATTTGCTAAGACAAGACAAGACTATAGAGGCCGTTCTTTTTTTTCAGAGTATGGTAAGAGCATTTGGATATACACATAGTATAAATTACATGTCTTGACCTTTTTTTGAGACTATGTTAAAATTAGGTGCTTGTGCCTTGAGCTGAAACTGTGATTTATGCTGCCAAGGTAATGCACCAGAAGTATTTTCATGATGAAAGCAGAAAGAACATCTCATAAAGAATCTAGAAAGAACAATGTAGAAACAAACCTCTTCCTATCTTACCAGAGAAAATAGATGCTTCTGTGAGAATTTTTAGATAAGATTAATACTGAGCAGGAAGCTGAAGACCATGCCAGAATTTAGAACTTTATGCCTGACAGCTCAGGATGGATGGAGGTATGGAAACGATCCTTGTATCTCTTTTGACCACAGGGACCATACAGGTTGTATGTCTTCCTGTGTGTCTGATGTAATCTGGAAATATTGGATCTCTCTGTGGAAGAAGGAAAGGAATACATTTCTGACATCTTGAGGCCACTTGTCACAAAACAAAAAAAGGTACAGAATCGCCTTAGGGGAGGACTCTCTGGGAAGACCAAAGGATGGGTATTCTCTTTCTATGTACCCTTTGCTTGTGTGTCCACCTTTTTTTCCTCCACTGAAAGTACCAGAGCGCACTTATCTATTTCACTCTAGGAAAAATGTAGTACATTCAGGTACATCAGGTACATGTGCCCGCTCAATTTTTCCCTCTCAATTGTATCTTTACCCTCCCATAAACACTTGTACTCTCATTTGTTTTCAATAGCCTTCCCACTTGTTTTCTCCAATTCATCCATATCATGTTCATTTTTCCAGAAAAGCAAAAGGCAGGGGTGTGCATCTCTGGGAAGTGGAATATATCTTATTCAGAGTTATCAGATTGTACAAAATGTCATCTCACTGTGACTTGAGTCTGTCTTGGCAACTGTGATCCATCTAGGTCAAACGATCTTCATTCAGAATTAAAATGTCTTTGGTAGTTGGTTTTTGATTTAGGATCTTCTCTGCGTGAAAGACAGGGTTATTTAATCACTCATTCTCCTTCCTGTTTATGAGGTGTTTCACAGGGTACTTATTCACCAGATCATGAACCTGAGGAGTGTTTTACTTGAGTCTCACCTTTTTGATTCTTCTTTGTGAGTGCATTTGGAAAAGTATTGCCAGTCAACATGATCCTGACCATACTTTCTGCTTTTCATCACAAAATTTATCAGGGTTATAAATGCAGGTTTTCTACCTGGTACCTTTCATTGTCAGGTACAGTAGGGTTGGTTTTAAGAAAGTTTAGTACTTTTGTTTATGCTCTTTCTCTGGAACCCTAAAATTTTGGAAAACTAACATTTTAAGGATGCGATTCATCTAATGAAATATAGATGTCTAATCTAGGATGAAACCAACTGTTCTCTAAAAGTTAATCCTTCTCTTCTAACAACATAAAAAGAACCGAAGGTGTCTAGTTCAGATGTACATATTTATCCTGTAAGCATTCACATTCAGCCAAATGAATTCACGACTGTGGAGACTGTCTACATTTGAGAAAGTGATTTAGTTCTTGTACTGTCAAATATCATTTGACTCCCACAGGTATGTGAAATTGGTAGGCACGTCCCCTTTGGAATGTTACAGCATTATTAGTTATTTCTTTACAAAAAAAAAAATTACATATATATATATATATAGCAGAAATTCCAAAAATAAAGGTGGGAAACCCATGTCCTACTTTGCCAAAACCAATTGTTAATCACAAGGAAAGGAACCAGTCACTTTTCTGCTCTGACTCATCCGTTCCTGATTACAATACAGTCCAGCTTCAATGCGATGGTAAGAGAACTTTAAAACAGCAGCAAGCTGAAAATGAAGAAAAAGAAGCAGTTCTTCACCCAACATGTATTTAAACTGTCAGATTTATTACCACAAAATGCCATGAAGGCCAAAATTATAAATGGGTTCAAATACATAAAATATGAAAAAAAATATTTAAAGGGATTCAAGCAAATCTTAGACACATTCACAAATGTGAAGTTCATTAAAGGCTATTAGACACAGTGAGGTGGATATTGTGCTAATGATGTGGACAATTGAAGCTCTGAAATCCAGGGAGCTGTAGTTTGTTAAAAGTTGGGAGAACTATCAATTACACTTGATGTTTTAAAAAATTTTGCTCTTACCATTGTTCTACTCAATTTATAAGGAGAGTGTTTCAGGTGAGAATATTGTCAAACTCAGAGTTCTCCAAATGAGGGTGACATGGAAGTTAGAACCATGTAAATTCAGATATGATAAATGGGAAGAAAAATATAAAGAGATCAAGGTGAGGACAGAAGTTCAAAAACCATCACGGAGTAGATGCAAAGCACTCTGATAGTTCAAGTGCTGTTGAAATGCATTTAAAGAATGATGCAACCAACATGAACAGTCAACACATGTTCACAAAGGGAAAGTCATAGAATACCCTGAGTCATAGAATATCCTCAACTGAAAAGGACCCACCAGAATCATCAAAGTCCAACTTCTGATGTCCTACCTAACTAATTTCAATCCCTCTATGAAAAGGTCACACATCTAGTGGATGAAGGAAAGGCAGTGCATGTAGTTTTTCTGGATTTTAATAAGACTTTTGGTACCATTTCTCACAATAACCTTCTGTGTCCTACAAGTTGTCCTACTCTGAGGTGGACGAGTACATGGTCCATTGGGTGAAGAACTGTGGGAATGGCAGGGCTCAGAGTGTTATAGCAAATAGGGCTGCAACTAGCTGGAGACCAGCAGTGTTTCCCAGGGCTCAGTTCTAGTGCCAGTCCTGTTCAGTCCATTTATCACTTAACTGCATGCAGGTAGAATGCCCTGTTAGCAAGTTTGCTTCTGATACCAAACTGGGAGGTGCTGTTGACACTCGTGATGGACAGGAGGCCTTGCAGAGGGATATGGATAGATTGGAACACTGGGAAATCATCAGTAGGATGAAATCTAAGAAGTCAAAATGGTGGATTCTGCACCTAGGATGGAATAATGCTAGGCAGAGATATGAGTCAGGAGAGGAGTGCGTGGGAAGCATCCCAAGAAAGGCATCTGAAAGTGCTGGTTGACATCAGGTTAAATATGAACCAGCAGTGTGCCCTGACAGTTAAGAGAGCAAATCACATCCTGGGGCACATCAAACACAGCATCACTAGGCAGTCAGGAGACAGGGTTACCCACACTGTATTCAGCAGGGTATGGCCTCACTTGGAGTGCTGTGTTCACTTCTGGGCCCCCCAGTTTAAGAAGGATGTGAGGGTCCTTGAGTGTGTCCATAGGAAGGCACCAAACCTGGTGAAAGGGCTGGCAGGAATGTCCTATGAGGAGTGCATAAAGACTTTGGGATTGTCAGGTATGGGGAAAAGGAGGCTGAGGAGCAACCACATTGCTCTCTACAGCTCCTGAGAAAGTTAAATGAAGAGGGAGGTGCTGATCTCTTCTCCCTGGTATCCAGAGACTGGACATGTGGAGTGGCTGAAAGCTGCATCAGGGGAAGACAGTGTAGTTTTATGTTGTCATACTTATGTCATTCCAAACTGAATTTTGTGACCTAACCTTAAAGCTAAAATGATTATGTGGGTCTAAGTGGTCTACTCATCCAATATGTTTTGTCTGTCTTACCTTTCTCCTCTCAAATTTTTGCTGGCCATGACAAAGATAAAAATTGGCAAAGCAGGAAGGTATCTGTTAATTTATGTAATACTGTAAAGATTTCTTATGGAAGCCTAGCTTGCCACTTTCACAGAAATATGTAGCAGTGTTTTTGACAAGAGGATTTTCTTTTTTTTTTAATATTATGTGAAAAATATTCCCCTTTCTAAGTGCTGGAGGTCTTAATAATGTGTTGCCAAGTGCTACTGGAGAAGGAAGTCAAGCAAATATAATTTTCAGCAAGGGTAATGATATCTGATTAACAAAGTTGCAAAGCTGCCACCAGGAACCAAAAGGAAATACTGTAGAAAAATTGATTCCATGTCGGTGTTCCTATCTGCTGTTGACTGGGTTAGACTATGGTCTTGTAATTGACTTTGGTGCCATAATTTAATTATAGAAGTTCATTTTTTCTGGATAGAGCCATCCTTGGAGCAACCTACTAATACATCATCAGCTGTTGATGATCACTAATGATGAATCACACTAACATATCATTAGCTCTGTCACACAGGTGGCTTTGCAGATTAATTTCATCAGAGACACGACTCATGCTGCTGATGTATTACTCAACAGATAATTTTGATAAAAATGAGTCTTAAAAAATTTTACATTCAAACGCTATTTCATTTATCTAAAGCTTAATTAATATACCTTCAAATAATATAACTGACTGACCAAAACAAGAGTTCTCCTGGAAAATGTGGACAAATGTAATGAACCAGGATTAGGCTATATAGTTAGGATGAAAAACTATTTTAAACTACACAAACTATACCTGTGAAAGCAGTGAAATGCAAAGTTTCTTACAAGTATTGTGCCATTTTAAAAAAAAGTGTTAGAACATGCTGACCAAAAGTGTTAGTTAGAACCACAAAATAAGGTAAAACGCTTTAATACAGATACAAAAATTTTGTGGTGAAATAGAATACTTAACCATTACAATTTCCTTTACATTTTGTAACTGTGATTGCTTGAGGAAATTTCAGAAAAGCAAAGAAAACTACTTGTTTTCTTAAACATTTTTCCTCATGTTTCCTATATATCTTATGGAAGAAAGAAATGTTAAAGTTAGGGGAAAGATTACTCAATTAATAGGATCATTTTCTATTAGCCTGTTTTTCCCTCCACCCATCCTTTGATCTTCATCAAGAAGGACTCATTAACTTTCATCTCACCAGTAAAAATACATCTTTTCCAGACAGGTGCTAGTTTTTCTGAACTCCATTATCATGGTACAAAGCATCCATGATATCTCCACATCTTAAGTGTTGTGTGCACTTCTGGTCATCCTCTCTTCAAAGAGAAAACCAGAAAAAGGAAGAGAGAAGGTCAGCTTTATGATACCTTCTGTATGGGGAGAGTCTTAAGAGGCTTAACTGCACTTATAAGGACATCTAGAATGGAAAGAATGTTTGAAAAGCTGAACCAGAAATAAAATTATCTAATATGTTTCCCCAAAGAAAAAGAGAAAGCATGAAATGAAATTCTCAAGCACTACAGTTAAAACAAAGATAAAAAATTATACTTTTCCTTACAACACAGTTGAGTCATATCCTTCTATGGTAAGGTCACCCACCTAGAACTGGAACTGAACTCCAGAGACTGCTGTAGAGACCCAAAACTCCAAACCATGGAGAAGTTCACAAAAGGCTTAAACAAACAAAATGAATTCAGGTTTGGGCTCCACAAGTCTCTAATCTACTAGTTTTTTGGACAACAAGAAGAATTTATTCTACCCATACTTATTTTCTTTCTTTAAGTACCTGCTACATTAAAGTTACTTGACTGAGACTGCTGGACTTTTGATCAGACCTGGTAGCGACAGTCTCAAATAACATAAGATTTTTAAGTGTACAGCCTTTGCCTTATACAGACACTCCTGGAATCAAGCAACAAGGGCTTGGGATCAAGTCTGACAATAATTCTCTTTTGCCTAGTTCCATTTGTAGATACCAGGACACAAACTGTCAGAAGTTGATCTCAGTTTTTGCCTCTGATTTATCATTAATTCTGCATTATTTCATTGGCATGATTTCTGTCTCATTATTGTATGCCTGCTGTAGTAACTATTTACATTGCTTTCATAAACATCCAAGAGCTGAATTCAGTGCTATGTGAGCTATTGAAGAATAGAATGAGTAATTGACTTTCGTCTGTGAAAGCAAGGGGATATTTGTGGGTTAGTGATTACTCTGTTAAAAATGGCCCCTGTGAGGAATTTTTCTTGTAGGTAAATAACTGTTGGTTTGGCTTTTTAAAAATTCCTTAAATATGTGTAAAGTCAACAGAAGACATAGATTATCTACAAAATTTGATTTTCTCTATAGGCTTTGTACAGAAGAAAAAAGTTCAAGCATTATAGAAGAAAATCTTGAAAAAAATGATGTAATGGGATTTCTTCTTTGTCTTTTAGCAGATAAAGATTCAACTTAATCACTTCTCAAACAAGAAACTGTCTTTCTGCTATTGCCAGTTCTCATGATCTGACGCAGAATGTACTTTCTTCCACAGAGAAGGTCAGAGAATCACTACTACAATCCCGTGTTCAGATTATAATCTGAGTGACACAAATTCAGCTGTTTTCATTGTTCTAGTGTCTTTCCTGAAATGTCTGTTTCCTACTAAAAAAAATTTAAGGTCCCTTCCCTCCACTCTTGCCCTCTCCCTTACTAAATTGAGTATCTAGGAAGAACTGCAAGAATTTATATGAGTTTGCAAATGAATACATGGAAGAAACACCTCTTTGAAACAAAGGTATAATTTACAGTCACTCTTTCAGAAAAAATCAAACGTGAAAAAGAAATACTACAGAAGGAGCTGCATGGTTGGGAGACTCAAATTTAATGGTGTGCTTTTGTTGATTTTGTTGTTGTTTATTTTTTTTTCCCAGCAATTTAGTGCCGTTATCCTGTTCTCTTATAATGTTATATAAAAGAATATGTTAGTGGATGAAATTTTCTGTATACAAGTCATATTATGTTTCAGTGGTGGGATGTGTCATCATTCTCTGCAGTAGTGTTGTTTCAATACTGGTTTAGATCCATTAATTCCAATATAAGGAAGAGAATCATGTCTCTATCTCAGAGAAGACATTTATTTCTAAATGTAATATCTGTGAGAGAATGAACTGTTGACCAACATACATATGGTATCTAACCATCCAAATTACTCTTCCTGTAAAGCTTCAGTTCTTTGGTAGAGTAAGAGTTTGAAACAGCTCATATGTAATCCATTAGTCATTTAAAAGCCTTAATAGATGATAATTAATGCTGATTATAATAAAACAGGAAAAAAACTTGAATTGTGATCACTGATAGTAAAGATTAAAGGAATCTGACATTTTAGCTTCAGCTGACACACAATTTAAGGAAAATAAATAGAATCCACATCTGATGCGTAAAAGAAGCTGTAGTAGCAGAGATAAAGAAGCTGAAGTAGCTGATAAAGAAGCTGTAGTAGCAGAGAAAGAAACACACATCACTGGCCTTATCTCACCTGTATCTCCTGAAGTTTAACTTAATTGGGTTTAATTAGTCCAACCTAATTATATGTGTTTCTTTTGCAGTGAATGACAAGTATTCATTCCAGGAAGCCATTACTCCTGCCTGAAGACAAGTAGTATAACTGATTCTTTGAAAACTGGAATATCTGTTAATATGGAAAGAACTAGGCTACCAGTCTAGACAAGCAAACTGTTTTTTTCATGGCTAAAATTAAGTAAAATAGATCGCACTGTTTGGGTGGTGAACTGTTGTACAGTCTTGATAACTAACTGAAGAGTCTAAAGACAGATGTCTGTATGGAAGCTAAATGCCAAAACCCAGGAAATCCTGTCAATATAGGAAATATAACTGAATGAGAAAGTATCTTGCTAAAGATAAATGTGTCTTTTTAGAGTGAACTTGATAGCTCTTCAAAATTACAGAAGGTTCATTGATCGGAGGTTGCTTTTCAAGTCCCAAAGTGGGAACTTAGAGCTCTAGGTTACGTGCAAACACCTGTGCAGAGACATCTACTTTGAGCTGTCTGCAATCAGAATTAACTCTTACACATGGGGCCAATTCAGCTGCTGAAATACAGGTGCCTACTGCCATTGGAGACATCATAAGGTGTCCAAGTCCTCCACACTGGTGTGTTATACGCAAAGCAGGATCTAAGGGAGGTCCTTGGCCTTCTGGAAAAATGGCTGGATATTAAGTGAGAATGATAGATTATTACATATCAAAAACACCAGTAAAAATCATGAGAAGGATGACTCTACTATCACCTGTTTCTGACTTTTTGGTGTGTGATATGTGTGAGAGATACAGAACCTGTTTTCGTGAGCTCTAACTAGTGCATGCTAACTTTGGGTGTAAAGTAAACTGCAGACTGACATCTTTTGTGAAGCCAAAAAATTTTAATCATGTATTTACCTCCCACTTTTTCAAATACATCCCGCTTTCCTGCTGACTGTTCATTCTGAGTGAAATATAGAAATACAAAATGAACTGCATGAAAATGAAACTAAATTCTTGCTGGAGATTTGATAGACTAAAAAAGTAGAAAATTATGATATTAAATTAAGCTTTGCTGAGTCTTGAGAACAGCTTTCCAAACATTTTAAACTGGAATGCTTTGGTAGGATTATAGGTCAGGGCAAGTCTTCCTGACTGGAGATCAGTAACCAGCTCTAGTATACGAATTCAACTAAACTAAATAATAAGAAGGGATGTTGCAGAGCAACTTGGAATAATCTCAGGGAGTATTACCCATGAGATAAACCCACATATTTTAAAACCCCTTACCTTTCACTGTACATCTATCAAAGTTCCTTTTTTGTCAGGGAGCTGACTTTTTTTGAGTAAAAGAAAATTACATTCTTTGTCCCTTTCTTCCCTTCATCTTGTAGAAGATTTTATGGTTTTATCTCATAAAGATAAAAAGATTAGAAGAAGCCTTCATGCTTGAAGGCAAATTTCATTGAAACTCAGCAGACAGTTTTTGGGTGTCTCCTCTCCATCCTGTAGCATAATCTCAAAGATTTTCTGATGAAATCTAATATCCTGTTTGACATAGGAAACAATGATTGAAAATTTATTTATAAAACATTTACTACTGCAATATACCTCAAAGTCAATAAAAGGCACAAAATATGGTTAGGCATCTACCTGCTTGGTTTATCATAAGTAAGATCAAAATCTATTTAAAACTCTTTCTAAGGTAGATGGTTCTCTTTGCAGAAAGACTTAGGAGGTTGCAGAGAAATAAAAGGTCTGTGACTCTTAATGAATTTAATGAAGAAGAGCTCTATCATTCATCACTGTTAAAAACATATCCTCCATGGAATTCTTAGAGAATGCGTTTTTCTTCAGAGTGACCACAGACAGTCCCATTCTCCCTTCTGATTTCCTCAAACCAAGGCTCCAACACATTCAGTTTTGGCGTTTTTTAAAGAACGGTTTCTGTATCACTGGCAGTCAGAATGAAAGTAGATGTTTTTGCAACTGTAGTAAAGGTATAAAATATACTCCTCTGCCTTCCCATGTCTTGGTCTGTGTTCCCAAACGACTATTTTAAACAATATGTAGAAACATATTGTTAAACATCTTATGCTGGATACTGTGAATGAGGAACCTCTTCAAAAGTATTTGGAAGCATAAAATCATAGAACCATTTAGGTTGGGGGAGGTTGGGGGATTAGACCTCTAAGATCATTCAGTCCAACCATTAACCTAGCATGGCCAAGTCCAAATCTAATAGGAAGCAGTTTGATCTGAGTACGTTACCACGTCACCACGGTGCGTCAGCTTCACAATCTAGCAGTGAACAGACTTTTGTCTTTTAGAATCCTTAAAGGAATATCTTCTATGGTAGGAGGTTATGAGCAGAATCCTGGCAAATTTTAGACATCTACGGTGAAGAAACCTGTATCTGAACAACGGGGTCTAGAATGCCTTTAAAGACAAAAGCATTTGCATTGCAGAGTAAATTTCATGCCAACATTCTATTAATAACTGATGAAATAAAAGAAAATTGTCCCCTTTGCTCAATTGAGCGTGTAGCTGCATACTAAACATACTGAAGCCTTAGTGAGCTGGTATAGTTTGTGCACACTACTGTCCCAAACAATGGAAGGCACATTGTTTCATGGTTGATTTTTTAGCTTGGTTTGTTTTGTTTTGGGGGGGTTGGGGTAATTTTTGTTTGTTTGTTTTGTTTTGTTTTGTTTTGATGGAAATTCTTCAAGCTATAACCAGCTCTGAAGACAGTATTCACATCTTGGTGTTCTTCTGATTATGGAATATAGCTCTGATTAGACTTCTGTCGTAATTATATTATGGGAATACAACTCATTGAGAAGCATCCAATAACACAAGATGCTGCAGAGTTAAAGTGACTAAATTAATCAACATTTTAATTAAAATCTTAATGAGAAGGATTGTGTCATTTTTGGATGTAAAACTTAGAGTAACTCTTTAAGTCACTTGAAACAAATAACCCTTTAACATATTGATTCTTTTCCCTGAAGGGGGCTCAATTTTTAGGGTAGCCCAACATGAAATATTCGTCATTTGGAGAAGTTTGCTTATGCAGGAGCTAGGCTCTGTGGGATCCTACGGTAGCTGTAAAAATGTTGACATTTTTTTCTAATATTGATTAAAAAGAAGATTAAAGATATTTTCAGCAAAGGGAAATTAAAAGAGCCTAGACATTAGAATTTTCATAAATCAAGACTAATCATGCAATGCATTTCAATTAAAAATACAACAAATTTTCCAAACTTAAAGGTTCACTAGGCAGGATGAGGGTACATGGGTTCTTAAGGGATTTTTTGTTTGTTTCTTTGTTTTATTCTATTTGATTTAATTGAGTATGGGACACCATCCTTCTGAATGCATTTCTATTGTGATTGCTTTTTTTCCCTAAATGCTTGCTAAATTGATCAATGGAAAAATCTAATATTTATATATTAATTTCCCTGATTATTTGTTTCAATGGCAAAACATTATTCAGATTGAGCTGGAAGTACAAGTTATTACTGAAATTACTATGGTTTATTTTTTTTTTTTTTTGAGATTCCTGACGCTTATCTTTTATAGCTGCAATGACTGCATCAGTAATGCACACAGGAATAATTGTTAACTGTCAGGAACACAATGTATTTCTAATCATGTTCCATCAATGACATGTGTTTTACATCGTTAAGTCATTTTGGCTGAAAAACAGAGGCTCAGAATGGAATATAAAAAGCCCGTTCTTTCAGTTTCTTTGCATTATTCATAAATGCAGTACCTTGTCAGCACTTAGAGTGTAATCAAAACATAAATGTTGTACGAATATTTTGTGTTCAAACTGCATGTAGGATGTTCCTAAGTTACACAATACATTGCATTGTCTTTTTTATAGTCAGTATAAAATTTTAACTATGTGTGTCATAAGTTCTGTAAAAGCAAGGCTGTCTACTGTTTCTTTTTTGTTCACTGTTTCAAAAGAATGAGTTGAAATTGAAAAAAAAAGAAAACCTCAAAAAAATCAACAAGCTGTTTTTATCCTTTACCATTGAATCTCATTCACACTCATTATGCTGTTGCATGGTATAACTTGATATAATTTTCAAACTAATTCTTCTGAGCACTGGTTTGAGTGCTTCAGAGATAAATAACATGAATAAATAAAAAACCCCACCATGACAGTAGTTTTTTTGTGCAGTGAAGAAAAGGATAATGAAGAGCGACTTCTGTGTTTTAGCAGCTTGGAGGCTCTCACTATGAACTGAAAGCTAAAAAAAAGTAAGTCTAGATTCCTGAGAAATTGTGAAGTAGCAAAGATAAAACAAAATTTAACATACTCTAATTCTACAAAAAGAAATAAAAATGAGAAAAGTGGATGCAATGATTTACAATTGAAGATGTGGGAATTGAAGTTGAAAGCATTTTTATTGTCCCCTCTGATGGGCAGACTACAGAAAACTTTTCCTCCTATTATACTAAGTGTCTTTCTTGTTACGTCCCAAAATTTCAGCAGTAATGTATAAATAACACCTTGCTTTCAGAATTGTCTTTAATTTTGTTTAGGGACAGTTTAATACAACAAAATACAACTAGAAAACTTAGAAAAAAACCCCAGTTTTAACTGAAGGTATAACAGAATACTGTTTCTTGGAAGAAACTTGGCCCTGTGCATAAATTCAACAGAATGCAAAAATTTTGCTGAATATTTTGCTTCACTGGATTATGAGAATCCATCTTTCTTAAAGGGCCCCTTTATATGTTGAAAGGTGTCCCCAGCACCTTCTCATTTTCAGGCTGAACAAGGACAACTGTCTCAGCATTTCTTTGTAGAAGAGGTGATTCAGCCCTCATTTTTTTTTTTTTTTTTGGTTCTCTTCTGGACCTTCTCTAACAAGTCCATGTCTTTCCTTTGTTGGGAGCCCCAAAGCTGAATGCAGTACTCTAGGTGTAGTCTTAAGAGAATGGAGTAGAGGGACAGGATCACCTCCCTCAGCCTGCTGGCCATGCTTCTATCTCTGCAACACAGAATACAATTGTCTTTCTGGGCTGCAAGGCCATCTTATATGTTATTTTTCGTCCACTGGTATCCCCAAATTCTTCTCCACAAGACAGCTTTCAATACATTCACCTCCCAGACTGCATTGGTACTGTGGACTTCCCCAAACCAGATGCAGGACCTGGCGCTTATCCTTCTTGAACTTAATGGTGTTCATACGGGTCCAGTCCTCAAGCCTGTCACAGACCCTCTGGTTGGCGTTCCATCCCTCAAGTGAAACAACTGCATCACTAAGCTTGGCATCATCTGCAAACTTGCCAGTGCTCTCAGTGGCACTGCCCATGTTGTTGATGAAGATATGACCTAATATTGATCCTAGTACGGACCTTGAAGGACACCACTTATTACTGCTTCCCACTTGGACGCTGAGCAATTGTCCAGAACTCACTGGACTCAGCCATCCATCTGATTCCTTATCCATCTGACAGTTCATTTGTCAAACCCATGACTCTCTGATGCAGCAGCAAGAATATTGTGGGGGGACTGTATCAAAGGCTTTGCGGAAGTGTGGGTAGATGACATCCATAGCTCTTCCCTTATCCACTGTTACATTAGAAGGACACTAGATTAGTCAGGCACAATTTGTACTGGGTGAAACCATATTGGCTGTCTCCAATCACTTGCATGTCTTCCATATGTTGTGACATGTATTCCGGAGGGATCTCATCCATTATCTTATGGGTCATGGAGGTGAGAGGCTGAGAGGCTGAAAACCTCACCTCATATTGGTGAAATGAGTGCCAGAGTAGTTTGTGAAAGTGCTCCAATCACTATAATAACAAAAGTCTGTTTGATATCATGATCACCAATGCATTTTAAAGAAAAGAAGCCGGCTCTGCTTCATCAGGTGCCCGTCTTCAGAGAAAGGCTAGACAGACTGTCTCCCAAGAAGTCACAGGTGCCTAACTCCCACCATTTCTCTGCTTAGCTAGTGAAGAATGATAGTCATCCAAGATAGTAGCTCCAACTGATAAGAAGTTGTCATTGATTTTCCAAGGTCTGGTATTAGGAGACTTCAATCTTTGCCCTAAGGCAAGATGCCTGACATCTGTGCTTAACTGAGGTGTCTAGATGGTGGATTTCAGTCAAATACAGTCAGTATACCTACCTACTTGAGTTACTTTTCAGTATTACACAATGAGCTTCATAATGCCCCCTACAGAACCCCTGGAGTATCCCAGCCATTCATAAAAGTCTGGGAAATATGGAAAAGCCACATCTCTAAGCTAGCACACAGAAGTCAGGTAAGATATGTCAAGGTATCACAATTCTTATTAGAAACATCTGTCTGTATAATTGAAATAAGTGCTATTTCTTTTAACGTCTTTAGCCATTTTAGTATGTTGATGATATGTATTTGTCTTTTTTTTTTTTTATTTATTTTTAGTTTTTTATTTCCTCTATCTGCCATTGCTTGACCCTATATAATACCAGATATGTTCATGGGCTGAATCTGCACAGAGCTGGCTCCAGTATTCTGGAAGTTACTGTATCTTTGTAATCTTTCTACATTTCTTCTGCTCTATATAAATGCAGCAGTACAACTTTCCTGGCACTCGTCCTTGAAATAGGAGTCAGACTGTGCTTTTGCCATGTCTTTATGTTCTATGTGGTATATATCTATGTATATATTTAAAAATGTACACATGCATGTACTGAAGCTGGCCAAAATCTGTAATATTCAGAAAAATATCGGCAATATGGGGAGTTTGGGTTTTTGGTTTGTTTTTTTTTTTTTTTTTTTTTAAGAATTATGAAAACTATTTGAAAAATCCCACTTGGGTTATGAGTATTCAGTCACAAAAATTGTATTAAACCTTCTGTAAACCTACTAATGACTAATTGCTAAATCCAGAATAAGAAATTTAAGCTAACACTGCAGGGTCAATGTTTTTCTTAAGTGAAACAGATGAGACTTAGAGTTTCCATCTAACAAACTTAATTTGAAAATCTGTAGTGAAATAAAGCCTGGAATGAAAAAAGTGGATCTAAAATGGTTAAGGTATTTAAAATGAGAAAAGCTGGATCTAAAACACATTGTAAAGACCTTAAAATATAAATAAATTTCCAATATATTTAATTACATGCAATTAAAGTAGACTTCAACCCCCGAACAACATTTGCTTTAAAACACTACTTACAGAGAAATAAAAAATGGTAATGACTTCTAAACACTCCAGTGGCATAATTTAAAAACAATTCAGTGAATTTATTAAATTTGACATGGAAGATAAATATAATTAAATAGGAAAATATTCATTTTTATTTGAGACTTTTTTTTCAGAAGCCATGCATCACTGGTGCCTGGCAATTGTCTTTTTAGCATATCACCAGGAAAAGCACAAATATATATAATAACAATGGCATCAGTTTAACTTACGTAGTTTCAAAACCAACACATTTCATGTTAGCTAGTCAAAGTAGGCTAATTGTTCCTACTCTGTTTGTTGGAAATTCATTAAAGAACAAGAAACAAAGATGGACAATATGTAAGATGAGTACAAACAGATTCAGAATAATCCTGGCCCCAGTGGTACCCATTTCAAGAAACATACTGGTATAGTCAGTTATGCAAAATTTGTCTCCTGTGTAGAACACAGGAATAGTTTTGAAATCACAATGAATTATAGAGTCATAGAACAGCCTAGGTTAGAAGGGACCTTGAAAAATCATCTGGTTTAACCTTTGTTGGGAAAGAGATCCTTGATGAGATTACCTAGCCCACCATTCACTGGCACATTTAAAAACTCCAGTGAAAGGTTCTTCCTCTGACTGATTCTTCTTAAAAAGAAAAAAAATTCTTTCTTATTTTGAGATGAAACACTTACTCATTGACTCTTGTCTTCATTTGACTTATTGAGAAGAGAGTGCTTCCATCTTTGTAGCTGCCCTCTAAGTACTGGAATACTGTGACAAGGTCCTCTTGAGGCTTTTCTTCTCTGGGGAGAAGATACTTAACTCCTTCAGTTTTTCATCATAAGCCAGGTTTTACAGTCATTTGATTATTTTGTGGCCTTCCTCTGAAGTCTCTCCAGTTTATCTGTGCCTTTTTTGAATTGTGGGGCCAGAACTGGCCATATCTGATATGTTACGAGTGGAAGGAAAGAATATAAAAACCAAAGTATCCTGGAAATGTAGAGATTTTGTTTTAATAAAATTTTAAGACTTACCTCTTGATTTACTAATACAGAGTCAATGCTATTCCTGTCTACTGAACTATTCAACCTTACTTGCTATGCAAGAAGTTGTCAGTGTTATAGTGCACCCCGAAGCAATGTCTTTACATCTACAGAGTGACACAAAATAAAATGAAATGTTACACAGTTCAGCAGGATGTGCTGTAATTCTCTTGTGATGTTTTAAAAACAATGCAAATAAATGTTCATGTCAGGAAATTGCTAACTAGTCATTGTTTGAACTGTGTACCTGTTCCTTAGAATGATTTACATTTAATACAATCAAATAAAATTTATTCAGTTAAGTAGTTTGCCACTTTGTATTTAATATTTAATGATAAGAGTAAACGCATGCTTATATTTGTACTTCCCATCTCTACATAGATGCGTAGATCTGTAAATTTACAGACACCCACATAGGTATCTGAGACTTCTAAACTATTCAGTATCAAATATTGGTTTTCTTAAACTTCTATCATTTGCTCACTTGGGGTCTTTCAGGAAAAAGTAGTTCAAATTAACTTTCAGTGTAAATAAATTCAACTGTTCTAAATAATTTCCTTAATATTTTTTTTAGTGGATTACTGAGGCTACTTCATAAAGTTAGATAAATTACATTTCTGTATGAGTTTAATCTGGTTTAAGTAATCCAATTTAAATTCACATTTCTAGTTTGAATATTTTCTCCTGGGTCTGTCTGTGTAGCCACATCCAAGAGCACATCTATAGTAAACTGAGGAACCCTTTACACATGGATTGGGATAACTGTGCTGGTTTTAATCCAAGGAACATAAGATGTGCTCAGCTATATTTTCTCTTGCAAAATATGAATAAAATTGGTCTAAACATTTAATCTATTAAAATTTTGGTTTCAATAGAATGGTTTTCTAAAAAATTCAGAGTTAATATTATGATGTCACTGTGAAATGGGTATTAAATTCAGTCTGATTAAAATTTTACACAAGAAAAGTATTACATATTCTAAATTTGTTTCATATTCAAAGTACAATGGTCAAAAAATTTTAAAATTTCGCATCCTTAAAATAGTATTCAACATTTCTACAGATCTCAGATACATTTATCCATATCATTCATAATGTGAAAATTTCAAGTTTTGCATATCACTAAATCCTACTACAACTTCATCAAAGATTAAAAAGAAAAACAACAGAAAAATGCTTCTTTATCAAGAAAAAAATCTAGTTTTCTCCAGTTACTTTAGTAAATACAATTAGCCACTGATGTTTGCATGTCCATTCATGGACAATACTGAAACTCATTATTTTTTACAAATGTTCCCTAGAGGAGATGCTGTTCTAAAAATAGGTAGAGGAAGTTAAGATGCTTCTGGTATAGGGTCTGTGACTGTCTGGGCAGGTAATTTTTGTAGATTTCCAGTTTCTGCCACCTGATTCAGTTGTCTTTTCTCAATAGTTATTTGTCTGTCAAAATCCCCATGCTGCTAATTGTCCCAACGTTTCTTCTTTGCTCTGATTCCTAGGTGTGATGTCTAGTTTGTGTAAGGGCATTTTCCATTCTGGCCATTTTGCCGCTATATCGAGTGCTTGAACTTTTCTTAATTTTCAGCATTGTTTGGCTGCCATTGATTATTATATCTGACCTCTAGCTGCTGCTTGAGAAGGTGAAGCTCTCCTACAGCCTTGTGTGTCTGATTTACCAAATGTCATAGATGCCTTGGATGCTCAGGAAATTTCTTGTGACAACAGATGAACATATTTGAGCACCTAAATATATCCCCTGGAAAATCCGATTATCCCAGCAATTTAGACCCAAATTTTAGAATGACACAGAAAACATATATGCTCATTTATGCTTATATTAGCTTAGAAACTGCATGCCCATTTCTGTTTATTAACTGCAATGAGAGATTAGAGTGGGTACCCGAGATTTAGTCCTCTAACTTCAGGTACTTAAGATTTCATGTATGAATTCTGTTTCCACTTTCAAAATGAATGCTGAACTAATTTAGCTACTCTGAAATAGCATTCAAAATAAACATTGAAATATACTAGGATATTCAGAAAGACAGAATACTATTCTCAAGCTGACAGAGTTATTAACCCCAATTTGTCACACTGCTCACATTGTTTATAAGGCTTTACATCGTTATCTTTTGTGTTCTTCAGTATTGTGACAAAAACCTGCAGAGAAAAAAACCCCAAACCACCAAAAAAACCACCAAAAAACAAACTGCCAAAAAAATATGAAGAAGGAAAGGCTCCAGAGTATGATGGTATGGTATGGAATAATAATCACAAGACCTTTCTGACCCTTCCCAGAGTTTTCTTTGTTAACATACAAGTTATTTATGGTGACATCATATGGTACATTTTGGGTAGTAGTTATGTTGAGATTTGTGACACAAAGTAATCAGATTCTTGAAGCTACTTTTGCTACCTCTACAGGTGTGTTTGTGCAAAAGTAGAACTTCTCTGATGAAACAGAAAATATCTGACAGTATTCACCTAAGGGTGTTAAGAGATCTGGCTGATATCATTGTGAGGCCGCTCTCCATAATCTTTGAGAAGTCATGGAGACATCCCAGAAAATTAAAAGCCTAATGTTACCTCCATGTACAAGAAGGGCTTAAAGGAGGATCCAGGAAATGATAATGCCCAGCACTCTTCATTCCTTGGGAAGGCTATGGTACAAAACCTCCCAGGGGCTATCACAAGGCATATGAAGCACATGTTGTTTAAAGTCTGCATGGATTCACCAAGGGAAAATTGTGCTTGACAAACCAGATCGTCTTCTATGACAAAGTAATCAGCTTGGTTGATGCTATGTGAGCAGTGGCCATTACCTACCTGGATTTTTTCAAGGCTTTTAACAGACTTTCCCACAACCTTTCTTCTCCTGAAGAAATGGAGGCGTTAGGGTCTATGTGCAGTGGGTGGGGAATTGTCTGACAGGCTGTACTCAGAGGGTGGTGGCTCCTTTACAAACTGGCAGCTTGTCACAGGTGGGGCCCCCCAGGGATCAGTATTTGGCCCAATGCTTTTTAGTATCTTTGTAGATAATCTGGATGATTGGATCAAGTGTCTGCAGGGAGGTCCTTTGAATCCATTTTCTTCATGATGCAGCAGACAAATCTTTAGACTTCACTGTGTGATACCATGGAAGGAGAGGGAGAGAAAGGTAGATGAAAGTAAGTTTTTTGTATTGGGGCTACTCCGATAACAGAAAAGTTGGAACTTAGGTATGTGGAGCCTTTTTCTGGAAACAATAACAATACTGTGATATTGACTTCAAATGATCACTTTAAATATTTAGCTTTTTTATTTTCTTATATTTTTCCATTATAAAAGCTGTGAATGTCTTCTTCAGCAAATATGTTTCAACCTTTACATATCTTTCGCTTTGTGCAGTCATTTATGACCATGGCCAGCCTACACTCCATTTGTTTAATTTGATTTTAGCTTTTCTGGCGGCAGTGGCTTGTCTGGATTCAAGATCATGCAATATTACAAACATTTTTGCTTTTTTGAGATAAGCTTTGGTTTCATTAAGATTCTACTGGATAAACTAATGTGGCTCTGGCTTCCTTTTATTGACTAAATTTTGTGGCCTTTCTTGAAAGAGGGAGAGAGACTTTTTGCAAGGACTTGTAGTGATCAGATGAGGGGCAATCAGATGAGGTTTAAATCTAGATTTAAACTAGATGTAAGGAAGAAATTCTCTATGAGGAGGACAGTGACATACTGGAACAGGTTGCCCAGAGGAGTTGTGGATTCCCCATTCTTGGAAGTGTTCAAGGCCGGGTTGGATGGAGCTTTGGGCCACCTGGTCTAGTAAAGGATGTCCCTGCCCATGGCAGGAGGGCTAGAAGTAGATGATCTTTAAAGGTCCATTCTAACACAAACCATTGAATGATTCTATAATTCCAGATTCTAAATATCTCCTGCCTTAAACATCTCAGAAAGCAATGCTGCTCAGATAGTCTCATACAGGTTTTAATTTGTGTGGGTGTTTGAATCTGAAAGTACATATGTTAAAACATATTTTTATGGACTCAGTGATGAAGTCCTAACAATATCCTAGCAATGTCCTACTCATTTGAATCAAGATTTCGGTTTACATTTAATGCTCTTGTAAGAACTTACAAAAACTTCAATAACTGTGTATAGGTGACCAGAACAAGTTGTTCAGTGATATTTTAAACCACAAGACCAAATTCCTCTTCCCATTGTTAAAGGCAAAGAGTGGGGAATTGTGCTGTATGTAAGGGACTGCATGGAACTCTGCCTAGGGACAGCAGCTGAGCCAGCTGAGAGCTGGTGAGTAAGGATTAGAAGGCACTCTAACACATCATTGAGGGTGTGTGCTATAGATGATCGGACAACGAAGAACAGGTGGGTGGGACCTTCTTCCGATGATGAGAGGGATATCCACTGGAGGGAAAAAGCAACAGGATGATGACTGCCTGACACATGTGCCAAGCAGATAATATTCTGGACCTCATATTTACTAACAAGAGATGAGAAGGCTGGAAGCAGCCTTATCTGTAGCTACCATGAGATTGTGTTTATAATCTTGAGAGGAGGGAGCAGGATCTCGGTCCTGAATGTCATAAGACCAGATTTTGGCCTATTCATATATCTGTTTGGAAGAATCCCAAGGAATATTGTACTGAAGAAAGGAGAGGTAGAAGACAGCTGATTGATTTTCATGGACTGAGAACAATCCATCCTGATGAGAAGCAACTCAAAGACAACAGGATGTCTGGATGGATGAACAAGTACTAAGCTTAAATGTAAAAAGGAAGCATAAAAGAAATAAATTTGGGTACAGATGACCAGGCAGAAAAATAGAGACACTCTCCTAGCATGCATGAGTGCTGTTGAAACAGAGAGCTTCCTTCTTACTTCTCTTTCTCTTTCTCTTTTCTTTTTTTTCTGTAAGGGTATTCAAACACTGGAACTGGTTGATCATAATGGTTCTGGAGTCTCTGTTCTTGGAGACATTTGAAACCTAACTGGAAAAGGCCATGGAAAACCTCTAGCTGAGCTTGCTAGATAGCCAACAATAACTTCCACCCTTCAGCATTCTGTGATTCTGTGACACTGTTATTGCATGTGTATTTAGCTTTTCTTGACTCAGGTGGAGTTAGCCTATTCAGGCAGAAAAAATTAAAAATGCCAGCAATAAGCCACAACTCTACTTTTATAGTGACATTTTTAACCATATACTGTTATATTTTCCAGTCTTTGGAAATATATTTTCTTAAAAACTGAATTAATATAGAAAAAATTAAAGAGAAATGAAAATAAGAAAGTGTGAATATGAGTTTTCAGATTTCATGCTGGAAAACACAGAATAAGGTCAAGAAAACTGCCAAGGTCTTGTAAGTTGCTGAGCTATTCAGAATGAGAAATTGCTGACCATATTGCATTTTATTGGATATGTGACACCTAGTAGGAAGCTCCTGCTCCACCACATGCAAAATGGAACTGATATAATTGTATTGTTCCCTCTCGTGTTGAGGGGCAGCCAAATTCCACCCACCATGTAACACTTTTAACAAAGTCCTCCTTTTTTTTTTTCCCTATTCTGAGGTCCTCACAGTTTTAGTGTGCTTTGCCACTTTTAGAAAACTGTTACTGAGGTCCTTGGGCAAAATTCTGCATTTCCAGTTCAACTATGATTCTCAATTCAGGCTTTTCAAGCAAATTCCTTGAACCTGTGAGCAGAAATATGAATGTCTGCCCAAAACGAAAAAGGCCAAATGCAATGAGAAAGGGTTGCCATTTGGTCCTGCTTTCCAAAATTGGCCAGAGACACATCTTGTGGCCTGGCACACATTGTGGGCTTCAAATAGAGGGGTTACAGCTCTGAGAAGCAAGATGTGCTCTCAGTGGTCTAAGTATAAATGGCGCTTCTGGGGAGGTAGGTAGCTAGTTTAGATATCATTTTGTACAAATTTGGCATGTGCAGAAGAAATACCCTCTCACACAAATGTCAAGATATCTATGGAATTTGGTCCATGCCTCAAGTCTTGGGTATCCTTTTGAGTTCAGACAGTCCTTAATTCTTGTCTGGTCGTTACTTAAAGCGTTTTTGTTCAGGATACCTGTTTGACACTTTATTTAGTACTGCTGTGCTCATTTACTTTAATAAGGAGTCCACAGGGAATGCATAACTATATTATTTGCTTTATTTTTTCCCAAAGCAACAGGATTCCACATGTATATAAATTGTAAATCTATTGTTTTGGTTTGGGTTTTTTTCTGTTCTGATGAAACTTATTTTAAATTTGACACTTTTTTTCTTCCTATTAAATACATCTATTTTGTTTCTAGATCTATAAGAGTAAATATTTTATACCTTGCAACAAAAAAGGATACCATCCCTGTTGTTACAACAAATGCCCATGACATTGAGCAAATGTATTGATTTCTTCAGTGCTTTCTGTAATTTTTATTTTATCTTCTTCCATATTTTATGCATAAAAATAAGCTTATTCAAAAAAAAGAAAAAACGTGAATAATGCAGACTGTAATATTAGCAGAGTTATTACAGGTAACTGAGTGATTAAATTGGTCAGGCAGATATTGGTAAATACTCTCTAAAACTAGTCAGAATAAATATTTGACCAAAATATCTATATCAATCAATGCTACTGACACTAAGAGTGAAAATTAGACACTAATGTGAAAATTATTAAAATATATAACTGAGATCAGAGTCTGGAATTTCAGTTTTAACTTCTTTCTCCACCACCACCTTGTGAGTTTTGTGGATTTAGTAAATCTGTTGTAGATATACATATAAATACAGGGATAATAAAATTAAGATCAGCTTTGAAACTGTTTTCATATAATTTGTAATTTAATTGCTGGTTTAGATTTTTAATAGAGCCATCCCATGATGGTTAAAGCTCTGTAGCACCTTCTCTCAAGTTCAAAATCTAAACATGTATTGTATTTTAGGACTGGAATTGCCGACTGATGAGGCTTTTCATTTATAAAACTGCTGACTGAAACATACCTGTGGCAGTCTGGCTGCAAACCTTATTATATTATGATATTCCGTACTTCTATGAACAAGAAAATGGTCAGATTTTTTTTTCTCATGTAGGGGTGGAGCTCTCTGTCTTTCTTTTTTTTTTGTTGGATCATGTTTATTAGGTTAGACTATATTTCTTCAGAAAAATCCAGTAATATTTGCCTGCATGTTATAAGTGGTATTAGATTAGCAATGTTAAAAAAAAAAGTAGCTTAGTGATAAATATATTGAAATACTCATTTTAGCTGCAGATGTAAATTTTATGAATGTCATAAGAGCTAGCCTAGATAGACACCACAAGAATATTGGGGTGGAGACAGAAAACAGAATGACAGAAAGAAGAGGAGATGAGAGACATTAGAGACTGGATATTGACGTTCCTGAATGTTCATAAACTGGAGGCATGTTCAGTGGCTCTGCCTCTGCCACTGGTCATTACTGATGTCTTGGGAACTTAGACATACTTTTAGAACTCCCCACTGGCTGAGGCTCCACAATCCAGACTTTTGACATCTGTCTCTTAAAGGAACCTGAAACATTAATGAAAATTCAACTTCTGGAGCTAAACTCCTAAACTGTAGGTACTGCAGCACTGGGCTTGGGTTTTTGAATCTGTTGATACCTGTCTTAAGTCCCAGTTTTTAGAGGGTCATCTCCAAAGGTAGTGTTTATCTAAAGATGAAAACAGGTAACCAGACTTCTTTTTGCTCCTCACTCCTGAATATCTAGACCCATTACCCTGCACGACCTTGAGTGTTACTCAGAGCTGCCAGCTGCTACCCTAACACGACCTGGTGTCCTAAAGCCGTCAGCTCTCTGCGAATGTCTTGGATGACTTGGATCCTCTTATTAAGGATGAAATGTTTATGAATAAGCAATTGAAGTGAGTCTCCACCAGGTGTGCCGTTTCCTCTTGCAGCAATCTAAATATAAGTGAGTGCTGAACAAACACCATGGTGTAATTGCCCCTTAATCCATAGGTGTCTAATGTCGTGGGAGATGTGCTGTGTTGGCTGTTCTGCCTGAAGACCTACCACCACTTCAGTACTGCACAGGTAGCCCAAAGGCACTGACTGCACCACGTCTCACAGCCCTCAGTAGATGCGTCTTATAACCTAGGATGTCCAAAAGGGCAGCAATGCTTGGTTTTGGCCAACTGCACTGTCTAATTTTAGGTGAGGATACTTGTACAGACTCCACTGACTAGAATTTGTTGTGTAAGAATCCTAGGTTCTGATCTAGTATTTCCTATGCAAACTTGAGAGTAGCTATTTAGTGTTTGAAAATCACCTCTGTGATTTTCAAAGTATCTACATACTGAAAGCTTCCAGGAGAGTGCTTGAATACCTCTAAAAATTCCATGTCCCACGTAAATACAATTTAAAAAATGGAGTAAAATCTTATTGAAAAATAAGCCAGAATGGAAAAAAAGTAGACCACTCTCCTTTTTACATTTTTTCTTTCTAATTCTATTTATTTTTTAACGTAATTTTAGCAAAATACTAGAGAAACAATCCTTAATTAAAAAAAAAAAAAATCACAAAGAACCTCAGTCAACCAGCCAACCAAACAAAACTAAACACTAAACTGGAAAGTTCATTATCTGCTACTGTAGTTTAGTGTTTGTTGTTAAGAAGCATTTTTCTTTCTGAACTGTATCATGTTTCACTTGTTTGATTTGCTTATCGAAATTAAAGTATTAGGAACAGCATGTTGCATAAAAATATGTTCAAACACAACAAACATGATAAGGAATACTCAGTCTGGGGGAACTATTGCACAGAGAGTTTTCGGTACATAAAAATCATTGAGTCAAATTCTGGTGCCACGAGCTTTGTTAATTTTTGGTTTATAGTATTTGTATTGACTGTTAGATGATACTGTAGACAATAGTAGTTAACTCTGCCTTAAAATAATTGGATGGTTTTTGTAAAAAAAGAATTCCAAAAATCTAAATTCAAAATAGTTCAAGCTGAATTATTAATATATCTTAATTAGATACTTACATCTCATTTCCCTTTTGGTTCTTAGAAATACTACTGCCTGGCAGTACTATTGATTTTTGTGTTCTTTTTGCTTTTCCTCTTTTGCTTCTCCTTCTCTTCTCCTTCCCCTTATTAATTTTCCATTTTAATTTTCACTTTGATTTTTTATTTTTTCTTTCCCCACCCACATTTTCCTTCCTTCCTTCCTTGCTTCCCTCCCTTCCTTCCTCTCTTCAGTCTCTTCCTGCTTTCTTCTGTCATACTATCCTTCCCTATTTCTCTCCTGTATCTTTGGTAGATACACACCCTTTTTTGTTTGTTTGTCAATGGTTACTCCATGCAAACATGAACAGCGTTATTTATTAGCTATGTCTTAGGAGCTAAATATCTGAAACATTATCTCTGAAACATTATTTCAGAAATCCCTAAATATTTCTGTTGTTATTTATAGTGAGCAGTTTACTAATGTGGACTGAATGCAGTATTTGCACATATAAACTTTTAGGAGTGTCACTTCATTGAGTGCAAGGTGTCACTATGGCATAGCATTGTTTTAACACAGTAGAAATTTAAGCCATTTGTGAGCTTCTGAAATTAATTTATTGGCTTTTTAAAATTTAAAATCAGATTTTCTTTGTAACAGCAATTCCATTGTTTCCAAAAGGCATATAAGCTTGGTAAGCTGTACTTTTGTGTGTGAACTGGATGTAACGCTTAAAGTCTTTCCAAATATGAGCTGATACGAAGACTTAGTATTCTGTAGTACATAGCCACTGATATCTTGGGTAAGTCAGAATCTAGTTCAGCTTAAAATGCCTCCTGGCTTCCACAGAGTCATACCACCATGGCCTCAGCAAGATCAGAATAGCAGTTATCTTTTAGCATTCTGTGTGTTTGTCAATGGTGATGCAGAAACATCTTTTTCTGATTGTCAGCAGTGACAACCAGGAGAAACTTGCCTGGGCTTACCACGTACATCTACTTCAATTCCCTGGCAAAGGAATGTTTGAGACATGCCTTCCTGACCTCTTTAGTAGTGAGCCCTGAAATGGGAGAGCAGGTGCTTTGTGTTAGTGAGGATAGATGTTGACAAACTGAGATTTGCTTGGGAAATTTATGAGGAGCACATGAAATCTTACACAGTTTATATATATACATATCTTTTTATAACTTTATACATAACTTTTCATATATAACAAATTTGTATATATAGCTTTATAACTATATGTATCCCATAATTATATATGTACATAATTATATATGTACTCTTGGTATAAATTTACTGCCTCTTGCTTGTGTTTGCCCCAGATACAGAAAGCAAATAGGACTTGACGTGCATATGAAGCATAGCAAATTTCAACATACTCTAAGGATGCAGATTTTTAGAGTATTTAAGTTATTTTTTTAAACTGCAAGCCCTCCTTGCTCATGACTATAATGACATTGGTGCTCTGCTATAATATCTCATTGGTTGTGTGAGGCTTAGAGTGTTGGTATAATCCCTGATTTCAGAATTTGTCTACTCTGTGTCTGCTGGCTCTAAGCAAACTGAACGATGCTGAGTTGTGTTTCTGATTTTAGTCTTACTCTGGAATTGAATTTACTCTTCATCCTGAGTTTTATTACTGTATTGCAAACCACATTTATTTCCAGTATAGATGTGCAAGGCAAGGTATGTGTGTGTGGAGGATAGCTGGGGATGGGTAAAGAAATGGAGGAAATTATTTTTGTAATGGTTTCTGAATGTCAGGTTTCTTCTGCTAATATAGCTGTATTTCAGTTCTGCTGAAGTTCACTAGAAAGAAATTTACTTGAAACAGTTTTGTCCTATGCTTGCCACGTTACTGTAATGTAAACTTGAGTGTCTTTTATAAATTGTAGGGTTAACTGAATTTCTAGCAGTTGAATGGAGAGTACTTACTACAAAACTGCTCATCTATGAGGACTTCTCAAGCCTAAATCCTTGATAATATTTTCCAGCTGAAAGCGTTCTGCCATGTGTTTAGACACCTCGTGTTTTGGTGCTGATGTATAACAGTAGGCATGGCACAACACTGCTCGTTTGCTGCATTATCTGTTAAGTGATATGCTAGACTGAGTCTGTCTCTCTGACTAACATTATCCCACACCTCAATTAAAAATAAAGTGCAATTCTTGTGATCTTTGAAAGTAACAGCTGGTCTGTTTTTCCTCTCATGGGCAGGTTTCCCCAAGTAACTCTGCCTTCTAAACTCCAAACCTTGTAATTTTCTTTTTTCCCCTATCAGTATCTAAGTCTTTATCACCTTTACCCCGTAAAAAGAGAATATAAAATTTCTTATATTTGTGAGGTTTACAAGTTGAAATCAAATATCATAATTGAAGTCAGTGAGGTTTTTTGCCACCTGGTTTTCTTCTTCAAAATTTTACTTCTGGCCAAAGGCAGAAATCATCATGTTGGAAATTCAGGCTCCTAACAGAACAGCTGTTAAGAAAGGAGATAAGAAAAAGGAATTATTAAATCCTTATATTCTGGGGTGGTTTTTTGAACAAAAAGAGTGTTCAGCACTGAAGTTTTGTGCTATTCTATTGTCCTTGCTAAAGTTCTTCGCTTTATTGTTCAGGAAACATCTATTTCAAACTATGTCTGAAAAAAATGTGAAATAGTTTGTTTCAGTGAAAATGCAGGACACCTCATTGCAATAATACTTAAACTCAGTTTTATTCTGTTTTCCCACCTGGTTTCAAAGTGTTTCTGTTCAAGAAAGATTTGTTTCTTACTGGAACAAATTTCAGTTCTCACTGGAAAGTTATTTTTAGAAAAGTTATTTTGAATGAATGAGAAACAGTAAATATCAGAAAGGGAGAAATTCATCTGAACAGTCAAGTTCAGTCAAGCCAAGGAAGCCTTTTTATCAAACAGATATAGTAACTTAATTAGCTCATAATCTAAGGATTTTTTTTTTTTAAGCTCTAATCAAACAAACTTTTAAAACAAATTCTTATAAGACATGTGTGTAAAGTTCAATTCAAGTCCAAACAGGTAAATACTTTTGGAAGTTATTTTCACTATGTTGTTTATAATAGATGCACCATCAGCCCTACATGTCTACTTCAGACCCTTTGACATTATAAAATAAGGAAGAGGTTGTTTCCTATAGACTTGAACAGCATTTTATCTTTCCAAATCAACCATTGAACAAGTAAGTGTGTATTTCAAGGCAATTCCCTGCCTTTCAGAGGTCAGTGTAGTTCAGCAACATTAAACTTCTGTTTCCAAAGTGCTTTGAAATACCCCAGGAAATAAGTAGGAAAGAAACACTGTTAGGTGGTGTGGTTTGTGGTGGGATTTTTTTTTGTTTTGGTTTGGCTTGTTTTTTTCTTCTGAACTGAAATCATTAGAAAAGAAAAAGTGTCTTCTTTGCTGTCTTTGTGAGAGACCCATCTGTTGTCTTACTAGCGCAATATGAACCACAGTCCAGTCACATATATATATTTAGAAAACACAGGCATATATACAGACCAAAATAGATAGGCCAAATAGATGGGATTAAGAAGACAAATTAAAACCATAAAATTTTGTTGAAGAAGAAATGGTGTTGGATTTATGTTTTCTGGTGGAATTGCTATTATGGGTGTTTGGAGAAAACTTTATATGAAACATTTGTGAATGTCACATTGGATTTGACACAGGTTCAACCAATTTTAATTGATTCATAATGAATACGGTAGTCTCTTGAAAAGAATACAGCTGCACATTTTCAGCAATCAAACTTTTGTTATTGTCTATGAACTTCAGTTAATTAAATGTGCATAATAGCAGAGATTTCCATGTTAAGATCTTATGTGCTGCAGGAAAGAGATATAGAAAATAAGATGATAAATCCTGGGTCCCTATAAATCTCATTCCTATATGAACTGAATTTATATGAGCTTAAAATAGCTGGAACTTAACTAGACTGTGTTCAAAGTTCTAATAATGTTTAAACACTTAATATAATCTTAGCTTTTATCATGTTAAACACTTAAAAATTTCACTTCAGACTTTCATTTGTTTTGTCCACACAGATGTAAATAAGCAAACCTATGGAATATAATGTGGAAACAATATCTAGTGATATATATGTGTGAGACAACCTTTTATCCATTGCCAAGTAAAACAACTCCTATTATAGACAATAAATAACATATTACTTATTTCCTGTTTTTTCTCTTGCTAAACCATAAACAGTGTTATCTCAGAATGTATGAAATATGATACTAAGATTTTTTTTACATCAGTTCTAATGGAAAATTAATAGAACATATAATTTTCTCTAAAATAATCTAAATTCTGTGTCTGCTCCTGTCTCATTCCTTGCAACTCTCAGGAAGTTGGGGAAATTAGGCTAGAATGTCCCATTTTTAAATAATGACTTAAACAGGTCTGACTTGCATTATCTATCTCCTTTCTTTGCTTCCTTTTATAATAAAATATTCTTGTCCTATGCTTATTAATTTTATATGTGGGAATAATTGAGATAGGTGCATGAAACTTGACACCTGCATGAACTCTTCTGTATTTTTGAGTCATGATGCAGCTGAAGACATCAGCAAGAAATATCACTTCTTTTTGCTAGCCTCTGGCAGATTTAATAAATATCCTCTTTACCTGAACCAAGATGACCTTTTTTCCATCATGTAGGGAATTAACTACCAGTGATCATCCCAGGACTCCAGTTCATTAAAAAGCACAAGTATCATGAGATGTCTGATTAAGTTATTACTCCAAAACCAGGGTGGACTTAGCATTAAACATGATACTACAGTTTTAGGTAAATATGCATCTCACCAGATGTCTGTTGACCAGAATGTGGGTTAATAAGTACAGAGGTAAATTCACTATACAGTTCAAAGATTTAAATTCCAAGTCATGATTTAAGGACTTTTTGGCTTCAGGTAAATATGTCAACAAAGCATATAGAACTCATAAACCAAAGCATTAGTTTTTACTTACAATTTCTCCAAAATTATTCATTGTGCTGAATTTAAAACTGATATCTTAATATCTAAGACAATTACATCATGGCTTTTTCAGCCTGACTGTTGGCCACAAATGAAGGCTGCAGCAGGTTTCTATAAAAGTAGAACTTTCTAAGATAAATTATAGTCTTCAACATTCATAAAAACCTTTCTGTTAAGCCCTCCAACAACATGCTGTATCTTGGCAAAAAACCAGCAAGTTATGATAGCTGCCTGATATTAATTAATAATTTAGCATTTACAATTGTCCTGGCTTTTATCCTAGCAGTTCTTTTTCTTTGTGAGCCTTGGCGGTTTATTAGCAGATGCACTGCAGGCAATTAGAAGATGTCATCTTCATATGGTTTTGCTGCCTGTTCACCTATTTAATAAAGCATTTTTATTGCTTGCATTTGGCTTGTGTTGGAACAGGTACAAAAATATTTGCATCTCAAATAAGGTATAAACGCTTTACATCGGCTTTCTTGCCATAGGGAATATATGTATTGAAATAACTGTTTATTTAATGGGAATACTAAACATGAAGGAAGAGATTGAATTTTTATTTGATTTCTATAGCACACACTATGACTTAGAGTCAAAAGAGATTGCATGTGGCAGCCTGGTCATTTATCTATCATTTTGAATAAAACTATTTGAAAATTATTTTGTTAAAATAGTTTTAGTTTTTTTAGGTTTTAGTTAGCAGTGGTGTTTTGGATATTTTTCTCCTCTCTCTTATTTCTTTTGTGTCTGATATCTGAAAGATGAGAGAATAAGCCACAACACAGTGAGTAAGTTGAGATGTATTTATCATATATGAAGAGCTCAGAGAAATATTTGTAGATTCCTAAATATTCCAAACATTCCAAGTGTTCAGACTTATTTTAAACATGTTTTGAATATTCTTATTTTAAATTACTTTAGTATACTTACTGTTTAAATTTGATTGTATGTTATTTTTCCCGCAAAGGATATTTCCCTGCCATATTTGGGAAGGCATTTGGGGCACAAGCTTATTGACATGATTTCTGGTATATTGCACACAGAAAAAGTGGTTTGCAATTATTGATATAAAAATGATTTGCATAAATACAAAATTAAAAATTGTTTAACACTTGATAAACTACCTCTAAAGTCAGTTTTAACATAAAGCATAGCACCAGATACTTGTCAAAATACAGTTTTAAAATAAAAACCAGCAAAAAACCCCTCTTTAGATCCCTATGATCTTATCTAATGTATGCAAATGTAAATGCAATCAAGATGCACTGAATGATGATTATGAAAACTGACAGTGAACGTTTGCTTTAAAATATTTGGTCATATAACAAATAGAGAAATTCTAAACCTCATATTTTTCTGATCTGCAGAGGTCATTTTATGGAGGAAAACTGAAACATTTGTTGAATAACTAGGTCAGTGGTAGTAAAAAGATTCACACAGATTTCCTTCTATGTTCATTCTACAGGAATGCCTTACAATTTCGTAATTGTAGAGTCTTATGAAAATTACTTTAGCTTTAAGTTTTACAGAGCATGTGAAAATTACAGTTTAATGTATGCCAGTGACCTCACAGTGAAAACTGAGTAAGCAGAGAGCAGTAACCTGGAAATGCTGAAGAAATTGTTAGTCACAATTAAACTTCAGGATGAGTACAAAGCTCACAAACACAACAAATGCATTTTTATTTATATATTCAAGACAGGAGAGGTGATGAAAAATGTTATTTCTTAGTATTCTTTTTGGATTTACAGTGGCAGCTACATGAAACAATTTGTGGCACAAGAAAATGTAAGCATAAGAGCTTTCATCTGGAGAAAACATTACTTGATTGATATATACTCCCTTCTCACTAAATCAAGAGAAGGAACTTTCCATACCTACTTGTAGAGGAGTTCTTGGTCCGTTGTCCCTCACCTCTGTTACTATGGGACCAAACGAGGGAACCTGACATGAAAACTTGCTTCAGCTTCAAGAATTTCTAGTTTTACCCAGACAGCATACAGTAAGACCTAAATTTGACCTAATTTTAAACCAATTATATTTATTGTTTTCAGAAGTAATGGTTAACAGGTGTTTTTGCAGTACACACTAGATTCATATTTTTGCCCTTTTAGTTTCTGAAGTATCACAAATCTCTGCATTATTTGCAACATTCTGTGTTAGAAAAAAATAAAGCCCTTTAATGTTTCACTTATTAAGGAAACAGACTGAACTGAAATATACTGAATTACCTACCAGTACTTTGAATATATTCATTATAATATATTTGTCTAGACTAATAAATTTTTCAATGACACATCGTGGTTCTGCTTAGTCCTGTTCTTTCTTCCATGATGGATAACAACTGTTCCTGACAGACAGATTATGAAAAAAAATAAAAAGCCACATGTTTAGATTACTGGGGTTTTTTGCAGGATATAAAAAATCATAAAAACAAAAACTACCAAAGCCCTCTGCATCATTCTTTGTTTTGAAGACTAACAATCCATTCAAGCACACACAAAGGTGAATCCATCCCCCAGCTGTTTTGATCTAAAAGTTAGATATCTAGTGTAATCTGATTATTAAACTGTGTGCACAAAACTAAGAGAAAATAAAGTAAAATGCATTACAATTAAGAAATAAACAAACAGTAAGAATTATTCTGAATTAGATGCAGTCATTAGATTTTTCCCATGTTGTCTGAAAAAGCATTGTTATAATGAAAAACATGCAAAGTGGAAACAGAAACAACAGGGTAACAAACCCAAGCAAATCCAGCTGTAACACTAAGCATGATGTAAAAAATGTACATAACAGTAATGGTAGGTTTGCTTGAGGGCTCTCTCCTACCTATAAGCAGTAGTTGCTCCACACAGCTGACAGACAAAATGTAAAACTTGAGTTCACTAACTAGTTTTTAAGAATGATCCTTGAACGATGAGTCCAGCAGAGAAATGAAGTAATAATTGGAAAGAAATAATTTTGTAACACTTTGGTTCTCTTATTCAAAATCAAGGAATGGAAAAAGAAAAAAAGGCAAAGAGAGGGAAATCTTCTGATTGTTACTTCAGAATAATCTTTGCATGGATTAATTGAATTCCTGTGTTGAAAATGCAGCTAAGAAAATGTTGCTTGGAGAATTTTTTCTCTGTGTGTGTATATGGTGTATGTACTTGTGCAAAGACTACAGTGGAGGAACAAAACCAGTTATTACACCTTTCTTTATCTCAAAAAAAGCTCTTCATGGAATAAGTGGAAAAGACCTTTGGCAGTTACTAGTAGTAGTATATGCAATAACTTATTCTATAAAATCCATCCTCTTGATCTGCTTGTTCCCCCATTGTACCCAGGTAACTAGAATAACTGGAAACAGGTGAAACAGGTAATCCCTTTTTTTCCAATATATTGATCATCGCACTGCTTAAATATAATTTAGTGTCTTCATTTAGGAAGAAAAAGTATATAAGTGAAAATACATTTTATCATAGATATCCTATGGCATTTTCTCATTTGCTACCACTTAAACATGACATGGCTAAATTTCCATTTTGGGAGTTCTTGGTCGTCCATTCAAAATCTTCAAAACCACAATAATCAGAGGTACTAATCAGATTTATTATTTGTTTGAGCAATATGGAAAGAGCTGTCAACCTCCTGTTTGCAGGAATTTGCACTGAGAGTTATTTGCCTGTAACTATATCTATGTAGGAATTATCGGGGTGCATGGTATGGTTTTGGATAATGAAATCACTTCAATGCCATCTCAAGCAGCAGTTGGGAAATACTGGCTGAAATTTGCTTAAAGGCCTCAATTAAAAAAAAAAAACAAGGAAAAAGTTTGGACAATCATAACTTCATAACTCCATAGCTCCACTTTATACAGAAGATAACCAAATATGGAAATATATTACATGACGAAATTCTGTCACACCATTTAAATTGTCTTATTAGCAGGTAGTGTTTCTGTTGTGCTTATAAAGAAGGTCTATGAAATTTAAACTAATTCATCCAAACCAATGAAGAAAGCCCAAAATAAATCTGTAAAAGGAAAACTCAAATGAACTGATATGTTGTCTTTTTGGGAGAATAATACTTGTAAAATTATGCATTTTGAATATATGAAAGCTAATAACATAAATGCAAGTTGGAGATCGATTTTAGCAAGGAGTAATCATCTCCTTTGGCTTTTCAATCTTTCAGTCTGCAAATACAGAAAAAAATAATTACAGTAAGATTAGCAGAAGCAGAAACTATAATGACAAAAGAGATGATTCACTTCTATCACGTTGCCTAGAGGTGAGCTGGATCACTAACACTGGAATAACACTCCAAAAAGAAAAAAAAAAGACATTCAATTTACTGTCGTGAAGGAAATCAGTGAATTGTTTAATAAGTCATCAATTGTGTAGAGACTATTATATACTAGTAAGGCCACAGGGGAAAGCCTACTAATTAGCTACCAGTTTTCCTGCAATACTTTAAGTGAAAGTTTTGTTGTTTTTTTTTTTGTCAGGAACAGACAAGGGCTGGTGGTGTTTTATTTTGATGAAGGCAAGATGCTCAATATCCTCTGTCAGGAAGCCTGTTTTATTCTTGATTGTGGCAATGAGCTATATTACTGAGGAAATGCTCTGTCTTTATACATTTGTAGATAGGTTACCTTAGATAACAGCTAGCTATCTGAGTGAAAGGTTAAGAGAACTGTACTTTCTGTGTAACAGGTAGTGAAATTCTCATTCACTTAGTAAACAGCTCAGAAAGATGTCTGTCTACTGAGATAAAAACTCATCTGGCCTCTTAGGAGCAAGAGAAATTTCAAGGAGTTACGTGGATTAATTATCAGGAAAACACTTACTCTTCTGGCTGATGAAATTTAGGATGAGAAAGGAAGAATTCTGAAAAATAACAGGAATGTAATTTATATTCATTATGCTTAAGACTTTTTAAGTTTAGATGAGGTATTTGAATATTTCTGCTCATCTCCATTGGCCGGCTTTCAGAAAACACTAAATAAGTTCAAGCATGTACTTTCTGCCTTGCTTTTTTTAAAATTTTTTTCAAGGAAAGGAAAAAGACACAATTTTTTCCGCTATTGTATTGTTGATGTCTTAAGTGGCAAAATGAGGAAATTTTTATATTAGCAGTATGTACATTTTGCTTGACATACTTAGAGTAGAAGCAGTGGCTGCTTCTCACCTAAAGAAATTATCCAAGAAAGACAAAGCAAAGCAGACATCCCCTCAGCAATGGGGAAGGCAATATGAAAGAGGAAAAATTAATTCATTTAAATTGTGATACCCACAAAGTCTCCTCTCTTCTGTGATACCCACAACTCTTTCCTTCCAAAATAAATGGCTTCCTCTGAGATTTAAAGGAGTACATCATGTTAATTTTTGTAGTGTAGACAACTCAATGAGTCAGTATGTTTGAGATTCAGGTCAAAGTTAAAACAAGTTAAACATACATTACGGTGCCTGTCAGCATTGCAGATGCTTGAGCGTAGTAGAGACATCCCAGTGTAAAAACCAGTGTGATACAGAGCTGGAAAACGGGTGCAATTTGTGAGGACAAGCACCTCTGATGGTATTAGACACCGATGCATGGGCAAATGAGCTACAGCCACGGGTACCTGAATTCCTCTCACAGTGAGTGGTTGCTGAAGGCTTGGTACAGTTGCCGGAGGTATTTTAGAGCTTTGTGTCTGACCTTCAGGGGCTGCTTTAGAATACCATAGAACTCCTTATGGGGAGGTTTTTTGCAAAAAACAGTCACTCATTGTGGGTTCTGGTAAAATGTATTCAACTATCTTCATAATCATGTAATTAAGTCAAGAGTTTTACATGGAGACTATGGTCTTCTACAGCAATGATTGAAGGTCACTCACTGTAAAAGAAGTCCATAATCAATGTGGTTATGTGATATGAACATTGTGTAGGCATCATGCCTGCTTTTTATGTTATTTATATGAATCTGTACGTATATGCATAATAATTATAAACAATTACATGAAAGAGCAGGAAATTGCCTCTTCAAGTAATTAATATCTCCCTAGGAGAATAAAACCAAATATACAGTAGTTCTCCAAGATTCATGAAATTTTGTCTTTTCTACAGGAAACTGTTCCTCAGACATTGACTTTAGAAATAAAAAATTACATCAATACTGTAATCAGAAAATTAAAGCCTGAAGCATGATAAGGAAATTTAATTGATGCTTCTTATTTCTTTTTACTCTCTGTTAATAATGCCTATTTTCTACTCAATGTGCTAAGTTATTAGTACTTTGTTAATAGAGTTCATTGAATAATTCTAACAGGACTTTAAAACATTTTATGATTAAGTTAGTAAAGAATTACAGCTAGCTAAAATGCCATTGGTTAACTCTCTGGAAATTTATTAATGTTTGAGGAAGCTATATCTAAGATATTTAATAAAGAGTTTACAACTAAGTCCCTGTTTTCTGGAAGTGTTGATGAAAAGTAAGAGATTATCAAGGAATATGAGAAATTATTATATTTATGTGACTATTTAGATGATCTTAGATAATATTTTAACTTTTATAGAAGGCTGAGTAGACTTCAACTTTTTTTCCTTTTTGTGATCAGATTGGGTGCATATTGGATGACAAGGATTTCCCACATCCCTTGTGTTTCCAAGTTTAAAAAGTATTCTATAGTGCACTGAGCTGCATTTTTTCTCTGGGGACATACCTGCCTGCATCTGATTAAAATATTCTGAGTGTATTTGTAAAGAAATTTGAAGACTCCATTAGCATAAACTGATATGGTCATGGTATTAATGGCCATTTTAGGCCATTGATTAATCTTTCATCTTTACAGCACTTTCCCCACTCCCTAGTCCCAGCACATGGATCCCTGTCCCTTCCTAACGACAACGAAAAAGATGCTGGGTTAGTTGTTTCAGCTCTATAGTTCTCTCTACATTTCTCACAAACAGAAATACATACAATTAAATGGAACTTACACACTGTCCATCTCTAGTAGTTTTTTAGGTATAAGAAACCCTAGTAAAGATAATTAACCCAAACGTTTAAAGGTAGACAGAAACATACAAAAAAAATCATAAGGAAAATGCTGTTATAAGTGAATAAACAAAGAATTAACTTTAAATAAATTGTAATTAACTATTTTACAGATGTTTGCTTCAGATGCTCTTTTAATATATTCAAAATAATTTGGAAATATGGTCTTCTGAGGGAATGATAAGACTTAATGAATGGAATTACTCTCAAAGGGAGCTTGTATTCAGGTCTGACATTTTACTAGAGAGCTGAGATTAATTTCTGACAAAAAAGAAATGGACAGATGCATGGATTAAGGTGTAGAGCAACATTGCCAGAAAACTGTAGATAGACATACATTAGACCATCTAAAGCTTCAAATGAGATCCACGTTTATTTACGGTCTAGTATATGTGTACTGAAAATCTTAGGGGGGGTTCACATCGGTGTAGAAAGAGAAAGAAATTAAAATTGCTGCCTGCAAAATGAGTTAGAGGAGAATGTTATCGTATCTGTGTTATGCAGTGTTGCTAATACTGAGGAGGAGAAGGTGTATGGCAAGGAGGTGTCTGCCTTCTCTGTATGCATTTAGAGACAGTGATGAATGAACAGTGCGTTCCGTGTTTCTGTTTGGATGGAAAAATCCTCTTAGATAGTTGTTATTTACTCTGTGGACACCTGGAGAATAGGTCAGAGCAAAGTCATCCACTAGTTCTCCTACTAGTAGTACAGGGTGTCATTTCTACTTCCATAAATAGCTTTGATCATTGGCTCAAACCTCTTGTGAAATAAATCAAAGCTTTTGATTTAAATGTCACTAAAAAATGTCAGCCCTCCAACCCAATCTTCTTTCTTTCCAGTCCAGAATAAGGTATAAATTCAAAAAAGATCTATTGAAAGATATCGAGCCTCAAAACAGGCTCTCATCTTTTCAGTTGTCCAGCTAAAACACTGAATCTGGACATCATCCTTAATTTTGCTTCTCAAGCTAGCAACACAGTCCCAGCTGTGCATGGGGCATAGTAAAATCCCCTTGGAAGGAATTTCTATGTAAATAAAGCTTTTTCATCTGGGGCTTTGATATTCCATTTTCACGGGATCAGTCTATGAAATGAAAATAAAAAAACACATTCAGGGCTTCTGTAAATTTTATTCATCTGCCTATTATCTGTACAGCCTGTCCAATCAATTAGGATTTACCAGATACAGACCCTTTTGGGAAAAATTATATTCCTGCTCTAATGAGCAAAATCTTCTGAGAGGATTTATTTCTTTATCACTTGTGGGAGAAGAGGAATGGTGAGGGAAAGGAGCTGTTGCAGATCACATGCAGGGAATAAGACACCATACAGGGGTAGTACCTAGTTCTGGTCAGTGGTCCAACATGGTAAGGTTCATACTTCTGGCTTGATACACTCCAGCTTGCTTCTTCATAGCTCAGTAGGATGCACAGCTTTCCAGCTGAGAGCTGCAGCAGAACGGCCTTAGGAGTCAGTACAAGATGCTGACAAAAAATGTTGAGTTTAGGCCTCCGTGAACTGGCAGTCCTCTCCAAGTGGGATCTGTGGTAGTTCAGGCTCTGTTTTTCCATCGTTTTATCTTTTCTTCCTGTTGATTTTTCACAGATGGGTGTTTGCTTCTATATACTTTGTTACTTTTTCCTTCATAATCTGTCCAAAACCTTTGCAGCAGCCTTCCATGAAAATATAAAAAGAGATAACAGCAATGAAAGTGAGGTTGGATGTCCCTTAGTGAATGAACTGTGAGCTCCAAACACTGCTCCAAACATTAACAGTGACTGCTTAAAAATATTATTTAAAACCCCAAACAAACAATACTGTAGTCAGAAAGAGAAGTCCGCCTTTCTATTCCTTGGAGACAAAATCTCTACAATGTTAGGAGAGTGCAACCAAATGCTCATAAAACCACAAAGAAAAAAAAAAAAAAAAAAAACCAAAAAAAAACTGTAGAAAGCCTGGGCAGCAGAGACTACATAAATGAGTCTAACAGGGAGTTCTCTAACATGATTCATCAGAAGGAACTTATGGAACTCCTAAAGTTTTTCATCCTTGAACTCAAATATAAAATAAAAATCCTCTGAAAGCTTCTGCAAAAAAGCACAAGTACTTTTCAAATGCTTCCCATGAGCCACTAAAGGAGGAAAAAAAACAACTCAGAAGGAGTTGTTACAAATAGTCATGATATTCTAACCCTTCAGGATTTATAAAAATACATCTTTCTCTCAGGTAGGTGTATTTCCCAACACCTAACTATAAACCAACAGCTTGGTTCCAGGAAGAGTCATCCTATACACCAATAACCCATCCTACAGTGGCATCATGACCTATCTTAAATTCCATTAAGAGTAAGGTCAATTCTCAGAACCCAAGATCAAACGTACTGCTGTGCATAAGTGAAGTACTTCTTATTCTGTACAATATTTCTTCATGGAAAGGAAATATATGGCTGAAAAAACTAGCTTTGCTTTATAATGAAATCACAAAATATAAAATCTTGAAAACCTACTTGTCACAGTAAACTTTTTTTCAAAACAATCAAGTTGTGTAGATCAATAGGTCTTAAGATAAATCTACATAATTTATTCAAATTAGGAAACTGTGGACTAAAAGCAGTAATTCTTCCAGAATATGAGAATCTGGAAAGATGCTGGTTTTATATCATATTGCATTTTTCTGGTGACTACCTACACACTTCTTATGATTCACAAGTTATTATTTCATCCATTTTATTGTTTCTTACCATTGATGGTCTTGCTAATTTTCTGCACTATACGTATTAAAAGTCTTTTTACAAGTAAAAAGTTTCTGACAAGCTGAAATCACTTGCTTCTCATTTTTCACTTTTATCTACAAATTTGTTTCACATTTGTGGTTCAGAGCTTGTGGAATGTAGTTTGTACAAGCATTTCAAGTTTTGTTTCTGCCTTGGATATACCAACTTTCATTCTTACTGAGTGATCAGAGATTTCTGTCACATGTCTTACCAGTGTTTTAGAGTATTTGATTCTGCTTCCTTGTTTGTATTAGCTCCTTTATCAACATTTTTATGTGTAGCTTAGTTTTCTCTTTTCCTGCCCTTATTTATTTATAGGATTGAAGAACTTTCACTACTTGTTTTAATTTTCTTTCCAAGTTTCAACTCCACTAGGCTTTTGTCCATTTTTGTTTTATTTTCACCCTTTCTGACCTCTGAGACAGAGCTCTCCTTGCTGATCAATCCCTCTTTTTATTCCTTTTAAGTTCTTTACTCACTCTTCATATCCTATATGAGGTGTTTCTTCCTCCAGAGGAGTCTGTAGCTCTTTCCTGCTAAGACTTTTTTCCCCTCTTGCTTGCAATACAAACTTCAGATAATGTTTGCACCTTTGCCTTAATTCCATGCTGCCACTAGGTTCAAATACTTGAGTTATCCAGTTCAGTAAACCCTAATAACTAATTTCTTAGTTTCCTGAAGTTTGCTCTCCTAAAACCCCAGACCTCAGCCATGTATTCATTTTTGTTTGTGTTGCAATTTAAAGTGAACTGAATCAGCTCATTATTACTCAGTATAAGCCAATTTTTTACAACCAGCCTCTTTTCTTCTCCTCCCTGATGCTTACTTAAAGTAACTCTAAAGTAGGACCATCGCCTTTGTTACTTCATAAACTACTTTTTACATAAATTTGTCAACTGCATTCAAAAATATTTAAGACCTACTGGTATCTATGGGGGCATTTCTTCCCATAGTGATGTCAGAAAATTAAAGTCTCTCATACCCATGTACTCTCTTTTCTTTCTTTCTTTCTTTCGTTCTTTCTTTCTTTCTTTCTTTTCTTTCTTTCTCTTTCTTTCTTTCTTTCTTTCTTTTTCTTTCTTTCTTTCTTTCTTTCTTTCTTTCTTTCTTTCTTTCTTTCTTTCTTTCTTTCTTTCTTTCTTTCTTTCTTTCTTTTCTTTCTTTCTTTCTTTCTTTCTTCTTTCTCATTCTTACAGAAATCACTACTGCAGTCCAAACCTCGATGTTGGGGACTAGAGAAAGCTCCAAGTAGTATGGTTCCTAAACATACCTCTTCAGACGTTCTGTGTTGAGCGATTCTGTTTCATATTGAGGCCAACAGCAGGTCTGAAGGCTTCACAGACCTTACTTTGGACTTAGTTAACTTCTATCCGTGAGAAAAGCCAGTGAGAAGAAAAATGATTATTTTTTACCCATGAAAATGTAGTTTCAACAGAAGCAAGAAATATAAAACAGTAGAAGGAGAAAACCAGCAACATTTCTGCACCTGGTATTTTTCTGCATTCTTGAATACTTGTGCTATAGGTGGCCAGTGGTAGTATATTGTAGTTAATAATAGCCAGTGAGTCTACTGTAGTAACTTAGCAGCTAGTGACCGTGTAACACAAATGATAACACACAGAAGTGTATAAAAAGAAGCTGCTTTGTTAATAAACAGCTTTTTGGCCCTTAATCAAGGCACTGTCCACATGTATGTGTGTCATTTGGCTGCCCCAACAGCGACAGTTTCATAACTGTGGAGGAAAAAAAATTAGTCAATAATTATACTAGGTATTTTTTTGGTTGCTAATATTTTTCTCTCTTTCTTTCTGTCCTGAAATTGAAATTTTTATTGGTTTAATTTATTGTCCAGCTTATTAGTTAGGCATTTTAGTTGTTTGGGTTTGGTTTTAACAGAGTCCTCAATTAGAACAACTGCAATCCATCTTCTGAAATACCATGCCTATTACTTACATCCTAGTTTTGTTGTTGTTTTCAAAAACTTACATTTTTATTTTCCTCCATTCATATATATCTATTTTTCATGTTTTCATGTTTATCATAGTTTGTAGGACTTCACTGACTACTTTCTAGGTTAAAATTCTGTGTCTGTTAAAGTTAGCGTGAATCCTAAAATGTTGCTAGGTTCTGTAAGCAAAATATATTATTTGAGAAGAGCAACCTCTCCATGTGTGAGTACTAAAGTTCCTGAAATTCTCCTGTTAGTACCAGTCCCTGTGGTAAATGTCAGTCCTCAAAGATTTTACTGCACTTCCCCCCTTTCTTGCAGATATAGTGTAATTTCCTGGAATTCCATTTCCCCTCAAGTCTTCTTTTTATATCCTATGCATAATCAGTCTCAGTTCACATCAGTGAGAACTTGATGGTACCATTTATTCTTCCAGTATGAAGAATAATATATATCTTGTTCTTTACTACAAAAAGTGGCAATCTGGGTCTTGCATTCTTTTTCAAAGACAAATCCAGATTGTGTGATTCTTTGCAAATTAGGCAGTCCAAAGGAATCACAGAGGAAAGAATGAATGTTACTGTTAACATTTTTGTGATTTAATATTTCAGAGAAGTAATTTCAGAAACACCATTTTGATATTATGTTTAAATTGACTGATGAGGCCAGGTCTCTCATTTTTGGATATCAGGTTACAAATATATTTCATAAAAGCATAATGCCTTCTAAAATTATTAAACCAAAAATAGTCTCAGATTTTGAAGTACTGCAGCCCATGTAGAGATGTCTATATTATCCTGAAGAAATTAACAAAATGATAAAATGTTATGTTGTATAAATTTTTTACGAAGTCATATCTGTGCTTCTAGCTCAGAACTGAGAGAGCTCTATAAATCTAATGGAACACAGAGTTCGGAATTAAACATTGTCATTAGTTGGCCATTTTACATAAAGTTGAGTAATGCACAAAACCTTCACAGTACTCCTGAAATCAATAATTTAGGGCTAAGTTGGAATTTAAAATGTTCATGTTCCCTTGACATAAACACTCCTGTGGAATCAAATTTAGTTAAAATGTATAAGTCGTCAAGATATGCAAATGTAATCTGTGTATGTAAATGCAAAAGCAATGATCAGGATGATAGAGATCTGCAGCATGGCTGCTTTTGCTTGAAACCTGTTCTAAAGTCCTATTAACCGTAACTACAGAAAACTTCACTATATCATGTTTATTACAAATTCCATGATATTATCCAAACATGCCCTCTGCATTTGAATATTTAAGTATATTCGTGCTAGCTAATATTCTAACCATTAATGGGAATGCACACAGCAAATGAAAAGAGAAACTCCACCAACTTTCTGCCTTCAAAAATTTTAATTGTTTGTTTAAAACAATTTTCTCAAAGGAGAGTCATGTCTCAGGATAATATTTCCACAGTTTTCACAGCTTTTTAATCAGATGTGGTAGATATTTGATTTGCTGCTATTATGCCCAGTTTCTGATCCTCTGAAAGAGTTACTGAGAATTCTGAGAAACTTATAAAACATTTTAGTCCATTAGACAACAAAATTCCAAGCACAGAATATTTTATCAGGTAGATTCAAAAATGACCTAGATTATGTTAGATCCAACATAAATCAAACATTTAGCAATCTATGTAGATATTGATTAAACCTTTAAAATCAGTCTATTTTTTTCTATTTATTAAATAAAAAAACAAACAAAAAAAGCCAAACCAAACAAGGTTTTTTTCTTCATTTTATGGTTAGATTGACAACTGCCTATGTCCTACTGCCATACCCATTTAGAGTTCTTTTTCTCATGGAAGAGTTAGAAGTCTTTTTAAAATATATATTGCCTTCAACACCTTGTCCAGAAAGATCACGTAAATTAGCATTTCCACATTTACTGTGTGTAGATCTGGAGAAATGAAACTTTGAAACTGCCTTCTGTCCCAAACTATTATTTAAATATTTATACAGAAAAAAAAATCCAGTAAGAGAAAGTGAGACATAACAGAGTTAGAAGTAGAACCCCACATGAATGCATCTAATGAGCAATCTTGAAGAATTTACGATGCGGTCCATATTCGAACACAGAAAAATATAACACATTATTCTGCTTTGCAGCTGAGGTAGTGTAACACTGAGAAATTAAAGACTGAATCCACCAAAGACTTTAGATTCTGTACTGTCTACTGATTTTTAGAGCTGTCTGCTTAACCCATCTCCACTCTGATCAGGTAGATAAGATAAAATGAAGGCTGAGCTGCTGAGACCTGCAATAGCGAAAAAAGTTCTGGACATATTCAGAAGCAGAACTTAGATATTTGGGTTAACTTACTAGAGTTTTTAAGGTTAATATTAGTTTAGGTTAATATTTGTGGTTAACTTACTGGAGTTTTTAAAGATTTATATTTTGAATTCATTTTTTGAATTTATATTTCCTATTTCCACAACAGAATGACTATATTCCTTTGTGGAGTTGAACCTAATAAACTTTTCCAGGGTCAGAGAGGACATTTGTGGTGAAGCTGTCAAAAAGCTAGGAATCCCTTGGGTCCAAGATCAATGCATTACCTACAATATTGCCTTCTCTCACTAGAAATCAGACTGAGATACTGTGTCTTGCAAGCTGCTTTAATTGCCACAATTGCTTACATAAACATTAGAGTGTGGGGAACATTCTTATAATTGTGTGCAACATCTGCAATTAATTTTGATGTTCATTTGCAGGTCATCATATTGTGCAAGATTTGCTGACACTAAATAACTTCTCTATATTTCTTCTCAAAAAAAAAAAAAATACACTAGTCAAAATCCAGCCTTCAGTATTTATGATTGAATGGTGCTAGAAACTTTACAAAGTCATTACTGTCTACCTGACACTATGTGCTAAATATTCAGATATATCAACAAACACCTTTCTTCTTCTGATTATGTTTTGAAATATTATGTATTTCACTGGATTGAGTGAAATAAATCAATATACTTCTGATTTTATATCAATATGACTGGGGATAATCTTATAAGTGAAAATTAAATAATGAACTCTAGAAAAACCTAACAATACATTTTTCAATTTTAAATTTGCTGCAGCTTTATTAAAAATATAGGCTCTTTTACTGATTAAGTTCTGAAGAACTGAAGCATTTCAGTTGGATTCAATATTTCCTTTTCATTCCACTTCTTCTTTTCTTTAAATCCCTCCTACTCCCAATATGTTCAGAAACTGTTTTACCAAGGCCTGCTTGAAATCAACATTATTCATTTTATAGCAGCCTTGTGATATGAATGTCCATGTTCTGGCTATTTTTAATGAAAAAATCCCCATACTTCTTCACGAACTCATGGCTAGTAAACAGCAAATCAGGACTTTCTCACACATAGAATGGAACTGATAATCAAGCATTCTGAGTAGGGTGGCTTGTTTAAGATACAGTGTTCAGGACATACATTGTTTTTCTTTATATGATCTGCCAAAGATGCAAGCTGTGTAAATGCTTATGAATTGAATCATAAATCTGTCACTTTAATGTGATAAAATAGGGGGTTTAGATCTTCAAACTATCAAACTTGATATGCCTATAGCAACTCTTGAGTTCTTCATCCTGAGGGAACCATAGGAGAATGTCTTGACAGTGTTGAGAGCCTTTACTTATTTAATAAATAAGAAATTCAGGGATTAGGTGTTTCTATTAGTTTCTAATCTTTTACAGTTTCATATGTTTGGCCTCACATACCAGCCCAGATCCAAAAGAGTGTGAAGCTTATTCAGAGGCTTCCTTTCCCTACCAGATTTCTTTCATCCAGAATTAAGCTTTTTAATTGGAAATGGAACAAAGTTCTTCATTTGTTAGTTAGATACATAGATCATTATGGGCTGTGGGGAAATCTCTTCATTGTCTTCAAAAAACTCTAGATGAATCCTACTACAGAGATTTTTGAAGACACAGTCCTAACTGTGTTTATTAATAGAAATTCTGTGTCTTCATGAATTTTGTGAATGCTCTGACACCCCATTATCTGGAAATTTGTCACTGAGAGTCTACTCCAAAGGGATTTTAGATAACTGCTAAACCATATCAAAACACAGGCCAGAAGTTTCGACATGCACAATCTGCTATTTTTCCCCATCTGCTTCTCAGTTTTGTGTCCTGACAGGTCATTCCTTTGTGGATTAGTTAGCAACCTTTTCAGGGGAACATTTTGACACAAATTAAGTATATGCTTTTACTTGAAACAAATAGAACTGTTTATTTACTCATTCAGTGGGAGATTCTGCACTAAGCCCAAACAGATCGGCAGTTTCTAGACATTTCTTCTTTTATGACATCAGATGCAGCTGACATCTTTTTACTGATCACTTAGTGCAAATGGCATTCTGCCACAACTACTAAACCTAGATGAAGACTTCTAACTCTAGGATGCTTTGGGGATAAAATGAGGCTTTTAAAGCTGTAAGCAATTAGCTGAAGTGTTTCTAAAAGAAAGAAAAGTAAGTGTGCTGAACTGTTTTTAACTGAAGTATTTACATTTTCTAACTGACAAAGCTCTTTAATACTTTTTTTTTTTGTGTGGGTGTACCAGCTGTTCTATATGTAAAGTAATACTAAGAGTTTTCTGTGACTTTTAACCATTACAGAATTCTTCCTCGAAAGGAACTGTGCCTTATGGTATAAAGTCTGTCTGTCAGTAAGTTTGTTTTTTTAATGCATAGTGTAATTTTTCACACTGTCTAACTTCAAGTGCCTCATTTGCATGCCTAAATTAGAAAACAACCTCCTCCTGAGAATTCAGGTCTCTTAAGCTTACCCCTGACCACTTAAGTCAGACACTTGATAGGAATCATCCATTAACTGCAAATGGCTGTGAGAGGAGCTAAGTGGATAGATGGGAGTATCTCAGCTTTATGTAAATATTAATATACCATATATATATATATATATGTATGCCATAATTAGAAGACTTTTTGTTAATGTTTGTAAATAATCAAAGCATCATAAGGAAAACTGTAATTGTGTAATATAACATGCCAAAAAAAAAAGAGTGGGCTTGAGAAGAATCCTATGTAGGCACTACTGACTTAAAGAACACAGAGAACAAATCGAGTAACATCAGGAATTTGTGTAAGAGACCTGAAAGATTGAGTATATACTGCCAGTATGTACTACAAAGGTTTGCAATCATCTTAAAAGAATGCAATCTGTATTTCCATTGTCCATTTTCAATACGAAAAACAATGTTACTGACAAGAAACAAACAAATTAGTTACAGTATTTTCCTGTTCCTTTGTGGAGGAAAACTTTTCGATTAACTGTTTCCAGGTGTGTGCTTTAGCATTATTGCTTTGAGAATTTAACTGATAATAGCAACAAAAAGTGTGTAGAACGAGTGGCTGTATAATTTGTTATAGCAGTCAAGCACTCCTAGGTGTTCAGTAGCACATCTCAGTTGCAGTGTTATGCCAAATGCTGTGTTCTTTTGACCTCCAGAATAATGTGCCTAGGTGTGCTATAAATATTAATAGCCCCTTTAGTTTTCTATGTAATTGTTTGAATCTTGAATGGATACACATTAAAGTGCTGATGAAAATATTGGGGAACAATAAAGACATAATACAAATGATTTTATTATAAAACAAATTTAGTTAATTCCAAGTGGATATATTATAATGTTGGAGCTATTAGCAATGGAGTCTCAGACATTCACCATCCTATATTATCTGCAAAAGTACTGGGTTCATCCAGAATGCTTAGAAGGCTGATATAAAGGGTTGATTAAAAGTAATGCACTTCTTCTATTTAAGCTAAAAGCCTCATTGACACAGCTAGCAGTGAGATCTTTCTTTCACCAGATTACCTGAAGATGAGGGATAGCTGATCAGCCAAAGGGTTTGGCTTCTTCTGTGCTAAAGGGAAAAAGGAAAGGATGGCATCTTGCAATTCCCTGAGCTCATACCTGAAGGCTGGTTTCCACGCTGAGGAGCATTGTGGTTGTATGGCTTATTCTTCCAGTTGGCTCCTGACCTCTTCTCTAGTGAAGTTAATATCAGGAATCTTGTTCCTCTGAATAAAAAGGGCTGTGGCAGCCAAAGATTGACCTGGAAACTGCTATCCTAGGAGGACGAAGATTTTATTTAAGTATCATTTGCTGCATGCAGTCGGTGATAAAGTATGAACTATCTATGCTGGGTTTTTATGCTGCTCTGAAACCACACTTTTCATGTAATTAGTCCTAATTCATCTGCATGCAGGTAACACAAAGATCTTTTCCTTGCTATTTGCTAAATACAAAATTCTAATACTTGTCTAATGATTTGAGTTTTCTTTTTTTTTTTTAATTTGGTTTGGATTTTTCGTACTATAATTGTCAATACATATATTCTGTGAGGAATAAAGCTGTCTGGTAACATTTCTATATCTTTTAAAATCTATTTCCCTTTCAGTGCCACACATTCATCATCAATTTAACCATAAAAAAAGACTGAGATAGAATGTGGGGTTTTTTTTCCCATTTAATCTGACATATATAATGCCTGCAGTCAGCGGAATATATACTGAAATATTTTGAAAATACTTTCTTTGAATATCATTTATGGCATTCATTTGAGAATGCCAGGCTAAAAGAGAAAAGGCTAAAATTTACCAGGGAACCTTACCAATAAAATCTCAGAGTGGTTTGCATTGGAAGGGACTTTAAAGATCACCTAGTTCCAAGCCCCTTGCCATGGGCAGGGACACCTTCCACTAGACCAGGTTGCTCTAAGCCCCATCCAAACTGGCCTTGAACACCTCCAGGGACAGGGCATCCAAAGTTTCTTCGAGCAACTCATTCCAGTGCCTCACCACCGTCTGAGTAAAGAATTTCTTCCTCTTTTCTAATCTAAATCTACCTTCCTTCAGCCTACAGCCATTCTCATTTGCACTATCACTACGTAGCCTTGTCAAAAATCCCCCTCCAGTTCTCCTGTTGGCCCCGTTAGATATGGAAAGGTTGGTATAAGGTCTCACTGGAGTCTCCTCCAGACGGAACCATTTCAATTCTTTCAGCCTGTCCTCATAGGAGAGGTGCTCCTGCCCTCTGATCATCTTCACGGTTCTTCTCTGGATTCACTCTGACAAGTCCATGTCCTTCTTATATTGGGGGCCTTAGAGCTGGATGCAGTATTCCAAGTGGAGTTTCACAATAGAAAAATAGAGGAGCAGAATCCCCTCCCTCACCCTGCTGGCCATGCTGCTTTTGGTGCAGCCCAGGACACAATTGTCTTTTTGTCTGTGAGTGCACGTTGCCAGCTCACGCTGAAATTCTCATCAACCAACACCCCCAAACCCTGCAGGGCTTCCCTCAGCGCATTTTACCCCCAGGCTATACTTGTGCTTGGGATTGCCCTGACCCATGTTCAGGATCATTGAATCCTAGAATCCTAGAATACTGTGAGTTAAAAGGAACCCACAAGGATCATCGAAGTCCAACTGGTGACCCTGCACAGAACAGCCCCAAGAATCATGCCTTGTGCCTGAGAGCATTATTCAAATTCTTCCTGAACTCTGTCAGGCTTGGTGCCATGACCACTTCCCTGGGGAGCCTGTTCCAGTGCCCAACCACTAATATCCCATCTAAACCTCCCTAACTTAACCTAATCTAACTTAACTTAACCTAACCTAACCTAGCCTAATTTAACCAGCTTCTTGCTGTTCCTTCAGGTTCTGTCATTAGTCACCAGAGAGGAGAGAAGATCTTGCACTTGGCCTTATTGAACTTCATGAGGTTCCCATAGGCTTCCCCGCTCAACCCTGTCAAGATCCCTCTGGATAGCATTCCTTCCTTCCGGCATGCTGACTGCACCACATAGCTTCTTGTATTGCTTATTTGCCAAAAATATAACAAACCCAACCAAACTCCAAAACTGTACACAACACAGGAAAATATGTTATTAAACTTAGCAAAAATTAATTCCTTTCTCTGGAGTACTATCCATATTATTTGGACTCATACATTAAAGCACTGACAACAAATTTAGGTTGCTCATGGCTGAAACAGAGTTTATCCCCTCCTAGTATTTAGATGTACTGAAGCAATTTCCATGCTTATACATGGATGATATTATAAGGCTAATATTGATTATACTCTACTGATTTAAAATTAAATTTATTACTTTATGCCTGTTTATAAGGAAAAAGAGAGCTGATCTGATATAAATCTGAGGACTGAAATGCAAGGCTTTCATACAGCTTTTCCCTAGTTTAGTCATTTTTATCCCTACACTCTAGTTCTAGATATACTGTATGAAAACTGGTGTATTCTGTTCCAATTACTTAAATGAATCACAGGAATCTGGGGAGTCTCTCTGAGTTGCTTTTTGTCTAACTTTTCCTTTTACAATAAAAGCAAAAAGAAAGCCAGAAATCCTTTCAGAGTTGAAACACCGTGACTCAGCTGTCGTTACTCCTTCCGCAGTGCATCACTTCCAAAAAATCTTAGAGAAGAGGAGGCCATGCTCCCTGTCAGAGACTGGTATAAACAGAAAAAGTGGAATAGGTAATGTTACAGTCAGTGCAAACAGAACCCGATAACCTGACAAGCCAGTTGCTATGCTCACAGCTACATTGCTCCTGATAAATAAAGGGGTCTTTGAAACTAACAATACCTCAAAGCCAAGTGGCACGAACTGGCTCATATTTACAGTGCCAAAGGGCTACCCCCTCCCTCTCTTGAGAGCAGATTAATAATTGAGGAGAGTGCTCAAAGTGGGAAAGTGTCCAGCGTCTGAGCTCACCTCCTGCCTTTCTACCACTACAGTGTAGATAGTGAGTCTGAAGCCAGAGCCAAAACTGTAAGAAAAGACCAAAGTTCCATATCCTGGCTGGATATCTGTGCCAAGGATTTGAAAAGAAACCCAGAACTAATTGAAACAAGATGCAATCCAGACCACTCAGGAATTATATACTCTCCAGAAAGGGATACATTTTATCAGCATTGGTCAGACGGAAGCTTCTGGAAGGTAATCAGCGCATAAGTCGTGCTACAGTATAACTCACTGACTAGAATATAGGATCTTTCTTGCTCGGTGTTTTGTAGGCTGCCATACACTCAGGCATCAAAATATGTGAAAATATCTGTAAAATCCACAGAAACTCATTTATACTGGAAGACTCCTACACTCAGAAAGGATGAGGGAAATTTACAGGAATGGAAACTGGACACCACAGCTGCAACAGAAGAGCTAAATGTTTCTGAGGATCTGGTACTGGCTTTTTTTAATGGGTGAATTTTTTTTTTTAATGGGTGAATAAGACCTGCACTGATTATCTCCAAAACCTTCCAAATTTTCTGGATCTGATATATAATATATTATAATATGTCTAATTTCATTATTGGGAAGTCCATTAAAATTTTTGATATTGCAATTTCCTATTGGAAGTTTGAGCTGTAAATTTGTTATTGAGGAGAGTGATACTCTGAACAACCCTCTCCATCAGATTTGATCTGTTGAATAATGAGGTTATTCACCTCTCTAACGCACTTTGTGGTGAGGTTTGTGCCAGCTAGTTCCTTGTTTGGAGTGTCAGTTTGACTTAGTAGTTAATCTTCATCTCTCTGAACAAGAGGGTTTTGTTTCATATTGTATTAGCTGATAGCCATGATGATATTGCAGACGACTGGTAATGAGGTTCAGTGGTCGGACGTCATGAAGGTGCTATCTTTAGAGTGAGATCTTACGCCACATTTTCATTTGCAAGTCTCTGATTATTTTTTTCAGGCATATGTTAAAAATCCCGTAGTACTTTGGGATTTGGTCAGCTTTCCTTATCTAAATTAATACCATCACAGACTTAATTAACACCAATATAAATATTCACAGCTGTTAGTGTGATAGATCTGAATGTAAAATGCTGTGTTTGCATAAGCTCTTACATTACCACATACAATTGCTTTCTTAGGGGAATGCAACTTACATAAAAACAACCAAATGTAAAATAAAATTAAACAACAGATACTTTTTAAAAATTGCATTATTGTTAGCATAACAGTGCTACAATCTGTGTTAGTGAGAAGCTTGCTTTTGCCAGATACAGAAAAAAAATTTGGTGCAATATTTTTGCTTATTGTACACACATAAAGGGATATTGTTGCCATTGTTATTTAAAATATAGCTTGCATATTACACCTAGGAAAAAATTTAACTTTCTTCGAGTAAAGAAATGCTTACTAGTTGTTGGGAAAATACCCTTTTAATGGAAAAGTCTTCTATGTATTTCCATTATTGACTTGAAGTTTTCTTTCTTTAAAAAAAAACTTAAAATCAAAATTTACCGCTTTTAGAGAGAAATAGCAACTAGAAATAAACAAATGTACAAGAGCCAAGCAAGGATAATCACTTTCTGGATTATCTCTAGGACTTAAAACAAAAAAAAAATTGCGTTGTTAGATTAGACTTTGCCATTATCTCAGTCTTAAAACATGTAAAATTTCTGGTCACGTCAATATTAACTTCAAGTCTTTCTCAATCAGAAAATGAGGAAAAGTAATATTTTGGGACAACTTGAGCACAAGGGCTTTAGGCAGTAAGGAACGAATATGTAACAACTCTTATAATTTAAAAGTAATAGGCAAAAAAGGTGATTTTAATCTTTATTTGCTGGAAAGCTTACCAAAGGGAAATCAGAGTTAAAAGCATTTAACAAAACAAATTATAACAAAAAAGCAATATTGAGATGGAAAACCTGAACTCTCAGAAGTTGAACCTACATGCTGAATCATAATTTTATCCTTTCAAGCAAGGTAATACAGCTGTTATAATAATTCCATTAAATTATATTTATCTCAGACACTTCATACAGCGAATGGATAGCATTTTCAAATGGACAGAAATTCACTATTTTTTCTCTTCATTATTAAATGTTGGAGTCATATATTTACAGCAAAATATTCAAACTTCCTTTCAAAGATAGATTAGCTTTATTTAGCTATCATTGTCATGAGCTTTTCTATAATGCTTACTCCTCTGGAATCTGAATCATTCAAGAGTTAATTTATCTCCATACACTCCATAGTAAGGGAAAGATTGTCTTAATTGAGGAATTTAGATGGAGACTGAAAAGATGCACTGATATTTGATGTCAAACTCAATTCATGTAGGTCTGGATTTTAAAGGGGAATCAGCTTCCTAGAGGATTTTATGTTCATAGCACAGACCCATTGACTTTAATTGCAGCTGGAAATACTTACTATTGGTGCAAATGAGACTCTAGGGTGTCAGTGTGTACACCAATTTAAAAAACAAAACAAAACAAAACAAAAAAACCAAAACCAAAATCGAAATCCAAAATAACATTTGCTTTAAAGTCACAGCAAGCTGAAAAAAAAAAAAGTAAAGTGTGCAGTTTTTGCCACACAAATCAAACACCTTAACCACAGAATCCTTTTTTCTCATCTCGAAAATTTTTGCTTATACAGCTTAACATACCTTCAGATAAATTGGTGGGCAGTTTGGGGATTCTTTCTCCTCTTCATTATACTGGCTGTAATACAAGCATATACTTTCTCGGCAGTAAATGGAATAAAATTCCTGCCAAAAGCATGATTATACTCCCTATAGGGATGTGGACCTCAGATCATGCTTTTTATGAACAACCTTCTATTATTTTCTTAATTTGTATTTGCCATTTTACTGCTTGATTTTTGACCATTAATAATCTCTGCACATGAATTTTTGACGTGTAACACCCTTTCTTATTAAGAGGCTAATTAAAATCATTACTATAAATTGTGTTCTTTGGTACCACAACCAAAAATGTCTCTGCCACTTGAGCTGATTGAATACCAAGAACGTGCTCTCTAAACCAACACTCACAAGGGAGGGCACCAGCAGCAGATTTCACAGGTATTTGCTGTCATTTGTATTCCCTTCAAATATTGGAGGGAATCATATTTTAGCAAGATAAGTTCTGTTTTCCTATTTTCTTCAGGTATGCCTATCTAAACTGCCTGTTTCTCAAAACTCTAGTTTTACCATCTGAATTTTCATTCCGACTGCATCCTCCTAATGTGGAGAGCCCTACCATCCCCTCCTTACATACATTTACTTTGATGTCTCTTGCCTTAACTACTAGTACCATTTTTCAGTAGTTCCCATCTATTCTAATACTGCCCTAGAAGTTCCTATTTTGTTTTCTTTATTCAAGTGGTTCTTATTTTTGATATTTTGTTCTTCATATAATCTGTCTCTTCTACCTTCCTTCATTTGCTTTTTTTAGTGAGTTCCACTCCCATCCTATTCCTTGGGCATCTCATTCATCCAGTCATCAAAATGACTTCTTAATTATGTCTTCCTTCCTTCCTTCCTTCCTTCCTTCCTTCCTTCCTTCCTTCCTTCCTTCCTTCCTTCCTTCCTTCCCTCCTTCCTTCCCTCCTTCTTTTCTGCAGTTTCCTGTTTAAGCCTTTAAACAACAGCTCCTACTAAGAATTGTTGGGTGGTCCCTTCCCTTTCCACTTACCCTTTTCCTCTACCCCTTTTTCTTTGCATTTATTTATGAGCCTGTTTCTGTTCCTTTCTTTTCAGTTCACCTTTCTTTCCCAGGAACTGGTCTCTCTTTCTATCCCTGCTTCAGACAATGTGGTTCCCATCTTAGACTCTTTTTCTTGCAGCCTGCAAGTGGTATTCTAATGATCTGCCCCTGAGTCAGTCAGAAAGCTTCCTTTTCTGTGCTGATTGGGTCTTTCTCTAAGATAAGATGCTGGCCTGAGTGGCACAAGAATGACAGAGTTCAAGTACTTATGTTCCTTTCCACAGAATACAATGATAGCTTTGTTCCTAATTTATAAAGGGTACAGCTTTTGAAGCAATTAATGAAAGAATGGGAATTATATTAATTTCACTTGTTATTAGTCATAATGTAGATTTTTGAATAAAAGGATAAGCCCCAAGAAAAGCTTGAGAGTTCTCTAGCAGTTTTAACCAATGTTTTAATTAATAATGAGCTAAGGCTGTCTCACTGATCATGAAAGAGAAATGCACATATCAAAACCAACCTGGAAATAAGGTTTCACAGTGATTCTCTGATAACACAGGGGGTATATGTAAGAGGCAAGACATACTTGGTCAACAGAGGGACCCATCTGCACTACATCATATTAATTCACTCAATATGAACCATGCTTTCACAATTACTGCATTATGAAATGGGCAACCAAAAATTGTACTATGTGCAACACTGACAGAAAAGGAAAAATAGTATTATCAGGTTTTGTCCAACAGATTCTCTTTTCTATCCCACAGCTTGCCCTGCATATATTTGATTATAAAAATAAGTTGATATGCCTAACATCAGCTTGAAGGAACTCCCAGGAAATAGATACACAGACACTGTGCCTTCATTCATTTATTTTTCCTTGTTGTTATATTTGCTTGATATAGTTCTCATAGAGAAATCCATATTAAGAATCCAATAATCAGACTTTTTTCCCTGTAGGCAACATACACAGCATCATAATCATAGTTATGAGCGTCATCTCACTTCATTCTAGCCACCTAAATGTTAGGGTCCAGTTTAGCCAGGTGTCTAATCTATATGGTAACAACTTTGTTGCTGAGGAATAAAAAACAAATCCCTCCAGAATAAGTTTCATCCTGACTGTGTCAGATGTCAATTGTTTCCTACCTTAGGAGGCAGTTATGTCTCTCTCTACTGGCATAATTGGCGTGAAAATTCATCTCTGGGATAAAATTTATAGTGGAAATGAAGTTTCTCCATTGGAAAGAGTTGAGAAAATCATTTTAATTATACAAATGACCACACATACTTTCTAACCTCGTAAATGACTGGTAACAAGGAGGTGGCAATGTATCTTATGTCCTTTCTCCTCTAGTCAGAGACACAAGCATCATTTATAACATATAGTTTAGTATGGATATTTATCTACTGCAGTTTAAAAAAAAGGATAGCATATTGTTATTAGAACTCAAATATTCCAGTTCATACTAATCTGTCTAAACTTTATAAACCTGGGTATGAACTCCCGGCTCTCATTACATCAGGTGTTTTGAGTTTCATTGGTGACTTCAGAGAACTTGGATTTCACAGACAAAATCTTTATATCCTACACAAACTATGTTCTCTCTGACCAAGGTTTCACAGAAAGAAAGTGTGAATTATTAAATATTCCTGTCTTTTCTAAATAAGGTAACAAATTATTTTTTCCCCATTTATATTTGAAACAGTTATTGCCAGCAACCAATACCTGAGGTGCAGTTTTAAAAGTGGTCCAGCAACACATTTAGTGTCAGTTGTGATGTTGACATGTCTAGAATCCCTTAGACTTAACAGAAGCTGTTAATTATATCACTTTCAGTAGCTAAACTGTAGTAGCTGTTACTTATTGAGTAAACAAACTTCAATCAACTATAAGACATTCCAGGCTCATTATGGATCTAAAAAAAAAAAAGAAGAGTCGACTGTTTTGAAAGGCACATTGACTTTATAAATCTTTTAACTGTAAGGCACATAAATCCTTAAACTGTAAGGCATCAATGTAATTAACTGGTGTTTTAAAGATATATACAGTTAAATGCATGTAAAGCAAAGAAAAATGTCCATTTTCACGGCAAAAGCATATCTATTGAAATCTGCCACAAACTGCTACCTGAGTGAAAGTTCTCATTTTTGCTAATGTTGCAGGTTATATTGCAGTTAATATTTTACCAATATTGCTAAACCAATATTTTTAATCTGTAATTATAACCCATAATTTTAATCTGTAATTGTAATCAATAATTTTAAAAGAGATGCATGAGTTTTGAAGTGGACTTGAATTAAATAATGTAGTTTGAGAAAGGTGTGATTTATCTTTCATTTTGAAGACTGAGCCTTTTGGAAAATTTGGAAGCTGAGTCTGGAAATACCTTTAATTCTAACAAAAAATGAAAAAAAATTAACAAAAGCAAGGAAGATATAAGTAGTTATGTGTATTATTTTTGGAACTGAAGTAATTTTGAATATGACAAATGCTTAGACAGTCTACCTTATTTCAAAAATATGCACTAGCAATTTGTCACCGAATCCACCTAATGTGCTTATATTTCATAGTAAAGCCTTTTATTGCCTGGGACCTATTAACAAGGCAAAAATTCTGGGTTTTGAACAGGCGGTCTACCGAGGTAGGCAAGAGTACCCATCCTGAGGGAAGGTCAAGATACCCATTTCACTCATATTAAAATAATGTAACTAACTCAGTATAAGCCTTAGCAATGTCTTAGCTAGGGACCATGAGGAAATGGAAATAATCTCACCACTTAAAATACGTGGATGGAGGTAAAATGTAATATTAATATTTTCTGTTTCTTAATCTTCAAGGTATTTCATTCTGGTGATAAAAAATATTTCATTTTAGAAGTGGATAGTCCTCTCAAATGCAGGGCTTATGTCTCTTACTCATATCTTAATTACATCTTATGTTTGAATATCATGTGTATTTTTCTGATTATCTGGAACTCATATTGGAAAGGTCATTAAACACACACACCTAATTAATAGTTGTACATTCTTGTGATATTTTTCAAGCAATAATGTCCACATGTAGAAATTAATACATACATATTAGTTTATTTGAAATCCATGTTGTTGCTTATGATAAGCATATAGTGAAAAAAACAAAATTGCATTTAGAACTCTGAAGAAGGATGTACAAGGATGTACTTCAATCTACTTATATGTCCAAAATGTGCCTTTAACTGATGATTTTAATTTATTATCTCAGTGTAGTCCCCTCCCTCTGTCAGTGAACTGTGAGCTGGAAAAAACAGATAGGAACTGGAGTAAATTTCAGACAGTTATAGCTGTGAACCTGTGTGAATAGAAAATGTTTCTTCATATGACTCTAGAGAAATTGCTACATACTTTCAAAGTGAAAACCAAAGTCATAATTGAGCCTGAGGGCAATATGTACAGTAACAGACAAAATCCAGCAGGGGATAAGCACAGCCAATAATAGGCAATTATCTCCTTTTTCTTTTTTTTCCCACTTTTGGTATGCTCCCTAGAACGACTACAGTTAGTGCAAAGCAGATTTCCCCTGCCTATTCCTATTCATGATCTGAGGGATAGCACAGCTGAGGGAATATTTCAGGGGACTTTAGGGATAAAACACCCTTTTTGAAGGGAATAGAAAGTTTTAGTCATGTGAACACAGGCTGTCGCATCACTTACCTCAAGGACAAATGAACAAGGCCTTGTTGTTCTATTCAATAGCATAAGAAGGACATAAACTTGTTGGAGGGTGTCCAGAGAAGGGCCATAAAGATGACCAGAAGGCTGGAACATACCTCCGGTGAAGACAGGTTGAAAAAGTTCTGAAGAAAATATAAAGTACTAGTAGGCATAGTAGGCGATAAACAAAAAGAATTTAGATGTTACTACTACAACACTACTAAAATCTCACAGGTTCTTTCCCCCTCAAAATCTTTTCACTACACTAGAACATGGACAAAAACTATTATCAAATATTAATATTACAATTCCTTTTTCTTGCCATGGAAATCACTGAACAGATTTAAAGCATATCCAGATTACTAGAACAGCAAATTCTGTGAGGACCAGCTGAAGGAATCATGCTTGTTCAGTCTGAACAAGAAGATTGAGGGGACCTAGTAGCAGTCCTGCAATACTTGGAAGTAGGTTGCTGGGAAAATGAAGCCAGAGTCTTTACTGAGGTGCACAGCAGCATAAAGAGGGGAAAGGATATGTAAATTCAGACAGGTGTGGTTCTGAATAGGTATAAAGAAATAAAACACTATGAGGATAATTAAGCATACAAACAGATTGCCCAAAGAGGCTGTAAAGTCTCTGTTCTTCAAAGTCTTCAAGACTTGATGGCAGAAGGGCTTTGCAAAACCTGGTCTGAATTCAGCTTTGACCTTATTCAGATCAGCTGAGAATCCTTTTGACTGAGTGTCTCTTCAATTATTTATATGGATAAAATCAACCCAAAGCAAACCAAAACAAAAGGTAAAAAAACCCCAAACCAAAACAAAGAAACCACATATAAAAACCCCCAAACACCCCATCCCTCCCAAAAAATCCCAAAGACTGAAATAATATCCTGTTTAAAGGATTTTTGACACTACCAAATTAATAATCTTTTCCATTATAAAGAATCACTAAAATAGTACTACAAGAGATGTCTTTTTTCACTGTCTGGTCCTTTTCTAACAGGCGACCTTGAAATGTTATAATAAACTGATAGTGTTCCATAGGGATGTAATTTTGCTTGCCTGGCATACTTGTCTTAAAAGTCTCTTCCAGATGTGGATTCAGCTGAAGATTTGAAATTGACAATACTGAATAATATATGAATTTGGATATAAAGATGATGTAGGAGTTTATTTTAATTGAACATGCAAAAGGTAACTGGAGGTTTTTCAAAGCAGAAGAAACAAGCAAACTAAAAAGTGAGTACCTCTGAACTCAAGTGTGTGAACAACATTCTTAAGAAAAGGAAATCAGATTTATAAAGGGGTAGGCATCTCCTAACAATATTTACTGACTAAAATGTCAAAGGGATAATCTGTTTAGGGGAAACCCGGCACGTGAAGAAGCATAGATAGGTTAAAATAAGTGCTATCCAATAAAAAACATTAGGACATACTTGCAGTTATCCTAAAGAATGTTGATTTTTTTCGAGTTTCAGGAAGTAACGTGAAATTCAAGGATCTTTGCAACCTTTCTCTTTGTGCATGTGGTATGAATTGTAACAGAATCACAGTCTGGATGAGGCTAGCAGGGACCTCTGGAAGCTGCCTAATCAATCTGTCTTTCTCAGTGCAAGGTCACCTACAGGAGGCTGCACAGGGCCTTGCCCAGTTGAGTTTTGAATATCTCCAGGGATATATACTGCACAGTCTTCCTGGGAAACTTATATCCTGGGAAACTCTGTCTCAATAGACTTCTTTACTTTTGCCTATCAGAAATTTATGCAGGTGGATAAGATTCCCTTGAGCTCTCTTTTCTCAAAGCTGGAAAGTCCCAACTCTCTGTGCCTCTCCCTTTTACTGTCCTTAAGTCCTTGCAGTATATAAATTTCCTGAAAAACTAAATTTCTCTGCCTGGCTAACAGCAACAAGATGTATCAGGCCTAACAAGTTGGCATTCCTTTAAAATTAGTTCTTTTCAAGTCCAAAATGTCACAGTAACTTAGATTGGAGAGACATTGTTTCTGTTCCAAAAACCCTCCTTCAATTTCTCCCACTCTAAAAATACTGTTCTGCATCTGCAAAACCTGCAGTAACTTATCCAAAATGATTTCTTCTACTGCTGAGACTAATACCTCAAGAAAAAGTATCAGAGACTTCTGATTGATAAAAACATAAAAAGTTTAAATATGTTTTTTTCTTACATATATTAGCTTTCATAGAGTAAGTTGCCATTAGAAATGTAATTAGGAAGTACTGATAATTCCCTGAGATTTTGGTCTGTATTGCACTCTGAGAAAGCAAAACTATATAAAACCATCAGGGATTTCACTGTAATGTTGCTTCTTGGAGATGTTATGTTTTCACATATGATAATTTGCTTTTTAATACTTTTACCTCTGTATAATGACTCCATTTTTCCAGACGGAGCCAAACTAGGGGCTTTCCTTAAGAGGGAAAATGTGGCCCGATCAAAATGTTTCTTCCAATGAATTTTTTCTAAGATTTGGTTAAATGCAGTTTCTAGTTGAACAGTTGAACTTAGTTCATGTTGCCTTCATTACTTTTTAATGCAACTAGTGACCTATCTGCTAAAAATAGATAAAAAATATAGTTATGAAAGGATTTTAAATCATAATTTAGGTGTATTTTTATTCTAGCTACTAAAAGGATACATATTGAACTTGTCTTTAAAAACTCATAGCACTAACTTGTCTTTCCAAAAAAAATAGCTAGTCACTTTTGCATTATTTTTCCTTAGAACTCTGCTTTAGGGCTTACTGTCCATATTTATAGACTAATGGTTAGTCTCTGCCCCAAAGAGCCAACACATAGGATTATGATTGGTGCAAAAGTAATCAGGTCTTGCAATAGTAGGCATGTTCCTACATCAGAATAGAATCGTGAGTTTCTAATAATATTATTACTTAGTACTGGCAACAAAACATTCTCTTTATTCCAATTAAAGAAAATTACTACCACTAAGTGGATGTTGCTCTTATTCATAAGATATTAAATAGGAGTCACCAGATGGTGCTGTAACACCTAATTTTATGAAGTCCTTTGTCTGAACAAACAACAGGCTTTCTCTTTGGCCACAGGAAAAGCTATATTCTTTCTAGTTCAATGATGCGCTTCATTTTAGGGAGAGCTCTTGCAAGCAACTAAAGTATGTGCTTTCTAGCTTGTTTTCATTCATCAATCATATTTGTTGAGATAAGTAAATTTTTTGTGTTTGGGCTGAGAATCCTAAAACAGATGAATTTTCTGCATGCAATGTGTCTCTGTGAGAAAAAAAGTAGGTGGTGTAAAATTAACACCTTAGGAACATAAGGTAAACTGCTAATTTCATTCTCAAGATTGACTATCCCTTCACATAAGACTAACAGTTTATCCATGACACATTAAAAAAAAAATCTTTCATCCTACTTTAGTTATTTAGAAAAGAAAGCATCCTTATTGGAGCACCTTAACACCAGTCTTGGTCACTTGCAAAAGGAACACGGAAACCCATGACGAATTACGTAGGCTTCGGAATTCATGGCATCTGACATGTCACACACTTTAATTTATGTACTTAGATGGATTCAAACTTAGCACAAAGCTCTCTATAAACATACATTTTACATCCAAGGTATTCTCAGTTCAGACACCTGTTGCCCAGTACTGTTGCTGCATTCTGTTATGCCTCTGCTTTCACCAAAAAGAAAACTTGCTTCTTTCAGTCCATGAATAAACATTAAGAAAAGGAACTATGAGACATTATTTTTTAAAAATATGAAACCAAAAGGAAGATTGGAATGTTGTTTTTCTGTTTTAATTATATTTCCTCAATCACTTGTATTTCAGTCAACCTTTCCCCTCCATACCTGCTTACTCACTGCTTCATCTTGTATTTTTGCTGTCAGGCGCACTTCCTTGGTACAGAAGAGGCCATGAAAGCCCTCCTTTCATCAGCTGGAAGGAAGCATGAAATATTTTGTTCTCATATGCCAGAAAGTAAACATGATGTATTCTCCCTAAAACTTGCAACAAGGTCTTCCAAGTTCTGATTCATGCTAAGACTCGACTGCCGTAAATATCAAAGCCAGCATGAAAAACATAGGAGAACACACGCAGGAGCTCATATTCCAGGAAGGCTTAAAAGTCATAGTACAAAAAAAAAGGTTCTGATTATTTTTTAAAGTTTCTTGTGAGCAGTTAGTTGATCAAATGCTGCTTCAGAATTTCCAGTTTGATAGTTTGTCTGCAGGTCAGAGGACTATACTATTGAGCTGAAGCACGTGAACGAGAACTTATGAAAGAAAGAAAAACACTATATAACTTAGGTTTACAAAAAAAAAAAAAAAGAAGAAAAACATTCCGGAAATATTGGAATAAAATAATATATCATTGAATGTTTGACTATTAACTAGAACTATTAAAGTTCTAATCTTTATTTGTGTATATTGTACTCTAGGAAATTTCAGCCTCAATCTCTAAAAACAAAACAAATCCTTTCAAAGTGCACTTAATTCTAATGTAAAGCCTCCAAGTTCTCTCTTGGTTATTTATTTGTTTATTTATTCCAATACCTACTTTAAAAACATATATTTTTTAGTTTGAATTAATCTGGTTTAATTGTGATATATAGTCAAAGGCTGGAGCATAACTTGATGACTGTGACTATTGCATATTATAAAAGCTTTTATTATATGTGTTGCTGTAGACTATTTGAGGAAAAAAAAAGTTGATCAAGGTCTCTTCAACTCTCTTAAAGATAAAATAATACCTTTTATTATATTTGCCTCAGTGAAACTTGCAAAAATTCACTAATACCAAGTAATATTACTGAACTTAAGATAAGCTATCTGGTGTATGCCTTGAACAATCTTCTTGGCTAATTCTTAAATTAATGACATATGCACATAGAGGAGAAAAGTAGAAGCCGTACATTCAGTTTTATAGATGGAAGTTATGATGCCAGCTAAAATTACCTGCAGAGTTTCAGAAATTCAAACAGGCTCTCTGCAAAATTAATTACGTTGAAAAAAATAATCATTGGTATATCTCTGTCATTTTACCAAGCAGTAATTCTCAAAACCTATTAAATTGCTATTCTCCACTAAAGAGTTTTAAGAAAGATCAGAAATATTTCTCCACGGTTATTCTTTTAGTGCTTGATTGTTATATTTATGTCAGGAGCACAGATGCTTTTTGTTAATCAGCAGTAAGGTTTAGTTCCATTAAAACTTTCACACCCACTTATCACAAAGCGTAAATGAAATAGCCATCTGTGTAAATCTAAAAAATTTTGAGAGAGTCCAAATTACTAATTTGTACATTTAAAGGAGCCTATTTTTTAGGCCTTGGCAAATGTGTTTAGACCTGCATTTCATATATCAATGCATTTACATTTTTACCATTTAGGTAATCAGATCTTTTGGTTAGATACCATTTATTCTGAATAAAGTTGTGTATGCCAGAGTTCAGTCATCTGTTTTCTAGCATTATATGAACTTTTTACAATAAAATCTCGTAAAGTCAGAAAATAGTTGGAACTTTTCCTTTTTTTTCTTTTTTTTAATTACATTTTCAGTCTATAATTATCAGCATGACATTATTACATATTCTCTTTTGAGATATGATGTTGATACTAGTTTATAGTGTGATCATACAATAGTTTCACCTGTGTATTGGTCCAACAATAAAACCAGGAAAATGATGCAATTTAGAAAATCCTTGAAGAGATAAATCTTTATTGTAGCTACTTTAATGTTTAATATTTAAGAAATCTAGTGAGATAAGAACTTAAAAAAGATTTTGAAAGGATTTTTCTGCATATGAAAATGTTCTGTTGTACCAATCTCCTAAATACATTGCTGCATAAATATCTTATAACCTATTATAATTGGAACTATTATTTCTAAGCTACATTTGGGAACAATATGTCAGGGACCCTATAATTAGTCCAAATATACAGCCATGAGCTTTCAAAATACAGAAAATACAGAAGAAACAATCACCAAAACTTATCTATCAACTAATTGTCACCATCAGTATTTTTGAAGCTCATTCCTCATGTTTTGTTCACCACTGGAAGCCCTGAAGTTTTGGATGTCAAATGATTTTTGACACTTAAAAACTTACTCTTCTCAGATGGGATTCACCTCAGAGCATGTCCTAGTGAGTCTAAGCTTAGAGTCACTCTTTACTTGAAACACACAGTCAGATAAATGCCATCTGGTACAAGGCAGGCACATTCCTTATTACTAAAGCAAGATGGATATTTCACACAGTTTTGCTTGGACAAGACTTCTCCCATCAGTGTTGTATTTAGAGGCAGATTGTTTAGTACCAGACATATCTTTTTTTATTCCTTCAGTCCATCACCTTCTTTGGATAGAGATAGCTAAATTTGATTTTTACTGCCACTGTGAGCCAAGAATAACGATGATGAACTCAGCGCTAAGGAGCTGCAAAGATGCAGCAATACCACATATGTAAACACTCAGAATGAATCTGGTCACTTAAATGCGGAAGTATGACTTGTCATGCTGAATTACTACAAATAGAGTGTGATTGATTGATTATACCCTGTCGTAAGAGGTTCCCTCTGAGCAAAGGAATTAATTTAGATAAATACAAGGTAGTAATACACTTAGGAAAATGTCATATCACTAGGATGTACAAAACTAGTAAGTTCGGACTAGGAAATTGATAGCACTGCAGACCTCACAGCTGCACGATATTGCACAAAATATTTTCTTTGTATAAGTAGGTGGCTTGTGCAGCAGAGAAAGAAATACAGTCTTAGTAACATTTAACCCTGAAGTAAATTTTGTAATTATCATATTAAAATTAGGTAAGAAAAAAATACCCCCCTAAAACTTATAATCTGGGATACATTAATGCATTTGAATATCTACTGAAAAAAGGGGGAAAATCCAAAGTTTATTGTGTATTGACTGAGATAAAAGAGATGCCTGTGAATGAGTTAAGGAATAATTTAATCTTTAAAAATCAGTGAGAAGATCAGCATGATACAGTCTACAAAGTGCAAGAATATGTTTGAGACTCCAGCTGATTCTCTGAATGATTCCCAATTAGAGTGTGTAAAATTTGACAAAGACATAACACTGGAGGCCCAACTATAGAGAATTTGAGTGCAGACATAAAAAAATTACCAACTTGGTTCCATTTTCAATAATTTTTCATGTCTTTCTCGAAATCCTTTACAGATTGCCATTACTTTTTGCGTAATGTGATAGTAGTTCAAAATAGGAGTCATTTCACCTCTCCAAGACATTTAACTTGCACCTAAAGTTTTTTGTCATTAACACACTAAAAGAGGACTTCGGGTGGTAAAACCTCACCCTCTCCTCCAGGCTCAATTTCTGTGTGTGCTAATTATGCAGATTTAGATGCACAGAGATCCTTGTTGTTTTATACATCCATCTCACATATTGGCAAATCTCACCTCCTTGACTAAGTGTGTCTAATACCCTTCCAGGAGTTACATAATTCATTTCTTTCGTGGCAGCTCCCTGTAATTTCTGTAAATTTAAATTGACTACAGATAATACCTGCTTTTCTCATGCAGTTGGGGTCTGAAAGGTGATGAATAAGCATAGAGAGCCATGAGGTGCTGTAGTTTCCATGCCATGTCAAAGGGTCTGTGTCTGCCTTAAGAGTGTCTGTATCAGGATCAGTTTTTGTTTTGCTTTCTTAATCATCACAGTAGCCCAGTGGCCTCATTTTGCCGAATGAGGAGTGATCTCGCACTTTTAGCAGAGGATGTGGACCACTAGTAGTGGTTGTAGGCTGGCTGGCTATCGTGGTTTTGTTCTGGAAAATAAAAGCCTTTCATTTTCAGCAAAGCCTTCATGGAGGTATTCTTCTTTATGGGCTGCCATATGTTCTGGGGGTTTATAATTCATGTTTGCAATGTATTTTTCATAAATTCATCTGTGCGTATGTGGGGAAGAAGAAGATGTAACAGGCAAGATAAAAGAGTATCGTTTAGGCTGGAGTCTGCCCAGACTTTCATTCATGAGTTTGCAGTCTAAAATGTTTTTGCTGGGAATTGCAAAGGTTTTGAACATAACTTGTATCACAAATAGAAGACTGCTATATATTTTGGAGTAATTATAATTTATCTAATTAGCTTAGAAAGCCTGAGTGAATCAGTCTTAATTAATGTTGCAGCATTTCTGAAATCAGGATTCGAGTCTAAACTAAGCACTTCAGACAACTGATGGAAGGAGATAGGCACTTTAAGGACGTCTCCAATGAAAGTCTAAATATGGGCAGATGCTAATACCTTCATACTTCCCCTCAACAACTCACTAGCTGGTAAAGCTGCTTCTTAATTTAGCTGTAGTGAAGCTGCCAGCAGAAAATATTCATGGCACCTCCCTCTCTTTCATTGCTATGTTGGGGTAGGAGTCACTTCAGAATTACTGGTTTACTAGGCTTCAGTGTTGGAGCAATTCCATCAGTGCCAAAGTATAGTTAAATCCCAGCCGGCAAAGTTAGTACTGGGAATTGTGACAACTGAAACAATTTTCAGCACTTTTTTCTATGCTAAGTATTTGACCCAAAACAAATGATTTAGGGTGATCTTTCTTTCTTCTGACATCCCATTAACAAAGAATAAATCTTGTATAAGCTTACTGGTCACCACTACATTAAGGACTGCTTTGCCATTTCCAGGACATTTTCCTGTACTGTTTTTCTATTAACTTGGTTGTAGTTTACTACATTGTATCCTATTATCCTATTTTTATTTTTTCAACACTAATTGTCATCAGGAAGCATGGAATAACTAGTAAAAAACTGATGGATTTGAAATATATACTCTAAATTTAAGGAAAAGGAGGCCATTACATCATATTAAATACTATCAATTAATTTTGTCTGGTTATTCTTACGTTGAAGGCAATAACCTTTGTTATACCATAGTTAATGCTCCGTAAGAACATCACACCAGGATAACACTGACTAGTGTTTTAACTGGGTGCTGGATGGGCTGGAGCCTCGGAGTTGGGGAACTCCCCAGGGTCTGGTTGCCAGGGTCAGTCCTACCCACCATCCAGGAGCAGGGCAGCTGGGGGACACTAGGAAGTCCCAGTCATCAGGATAAGGCACAGTCTGAGACAAGGTCAGCAAGCAAACCCAGAGGTGGCGTCAGCTTTCTAGGACCCATGGCTGGGCAGGGCAGGGTTGTGGGGAACTGGAGACTGGCCTTGCTCTGGCATCACTTGGACAGGGGCTGACAGATCCCAGGGGACTGAGATAGGCCATTGGCAAGGTGAGGACAGGCCAGGGAGGCTGGTCACGGACAGGCAGGCCTCTTAGTGTCCTCATAGCCCTGGATGAGATATTCATGCTATAGACACCTAAATTATTTTCTACATGTAGGGGTCTACACCTGTGACATAGACTTAATAACCTTCTGTAGAGTGACTGACTATATGGCTAAAACAACCAACAGCAGTGATTTAGTCTACTCTAAAGCAAAACAATGGAATAAAGGTTTAAGCTAAGGGATTACACAGGTATTCATTCATTTGAAATGCTTTGGGACACTTTCTGATCCAGTACTGTGGTTTCAAGATGGCAACAGTCTTCTCTAAGTCCTTGTATCCAATCTGCCCTACCCGTCTAGATCTCTCAAGCTTTTGGGGCACCACATGTGGTAAGCCAAACCTACACTTACATAAAAGAAACAAATCCCTACAGACTCCCCTGTCCGTACTAGTTGCAACTCCCTTGACTAAATGCAAACATGTAGCTTAAATTTCAATACCTGGGAATTGATTCAGTTTCCTAAATATAAGTGTTTAGTGCTATTTGAAAGAGTCTATATTATCTTCCATATGGCTTCGGTGACTATAAAACAGGGAGACCATCACCCTTTTTCAATGGAACAAAAAGCCAAACAATTTGTACCAGCGTGTTTCAAATGGTTACTTTTTTCAACTGGTATTGAGGCCTTAAAGTTAGGGATAAAATTGTAATTATATCCATCAGAATATTTTCCTTATTTCACTAAGTGCAACGTTACTCAGCAATTAAAATTTCCAGAACTTCTGCTGTAACTGCTATATAGCCTGTTGCTTCCCAACCTGTATATGTGAAAATTATTTCTACTTAATTGAAGGACTTCAGACACAGTGTTAAAAGATGTCATGTTATTTTATCATGCTGCTTTTCCAATTGGTTAGGGTAATTTTAGTTTCTAATCCTACCTTCCTATTGCATTGTCCAAATCATTATTAATAAGTAGCATTGACTGCTTAGTAGGGTCCTGAAAAACCTGATACATCCCAGCTACTTGGCAAGGCTCATTAGTAATAGCAACACATAAAAAGCCTTTGTAAAATCAAGATATGGAAAATCTACAGCTTCTCCTTTATCTACAAGGTTTGCTACCTTGTCATAGTTAGGAAAAAAGTGCAAAAAGAGAATTGTTTGACAGGAATTGCCCTTAGAATGTTGTTGTTATTTTTCTCCTTGTTATCTCCTGTGTAGTTACAAGCATTTTATTTATTATTTTATGGTACTTTTCCGCAAAATCAAGTTGACCAGCTGGTCAACATCTTTTCCGTTCTTGCTTATTTTCCCCTTCTTTGGCATTATAAGACAGGTACCTTGTCCTTTTGTTTTGTTTTTTGTTCTTAGTCTTGAGGACTTCATCTATTTTTTGTGAGTTCTCAAAGACAAATGCTAACTGTGTATCTAAAGCAGACATTCAGTAAATGCCCTTAAGTGTTATGATTCATAGGGTCGCATGCCCAAGACTTAGAAACCTTCCTCCAAGAATGAAATTCAGAATAATGACATAACCGTCTAAAGGGTTTTTGTAGAAGAGAACAAATGAGATTCACAGCAGTTAACACTCTCAATGCTGGGTATATATATACCGTACAAAGAAACTAGTTGATCTTTGCAATTGCAAGATTTCCAAACTCATTATTTAGGAACCAGCTGAATCTGGATTCAAGAGCTGAAGTACTCTCTAAAGGTATAAACATGAACTGTAAGAATAAAGCCTGTTTCCTTTCCCAAGCAAATGAACTAGTACCTAAATCATTAAATAAAATATCTACCAGTAGCTTTAAAAAAACAGAATAAGCACAGTCTAAACATGACTGAAAACTTGTACATGAACTCCTCTTCAGAATGATGCAACAATTATTTTCATCTTCCTTCTTATATAGTCAAATTAGGTGTTCTTAGAAACAGTGCTTGTGATTGTATATTCCTTCATGCATTAGCCTTTTAATATTCAGTGTACTGTTTGTCCTACTGTTTTTTATTTGTCCTCTGTCATCTGACCTAGTAGCCATTTTTGGTATACGTCTTTAAAATCAAGTTAGTGAAGGACTTATGATTATGAGAAATTAACTTCTACTTTATTTACTGTCCTCCTGCACGTGCTTGAATTTCCAGTTGGAAATAATCTGGCTTTAAGATTCAGTTATTACATAAAATAGAAAAGAAATATTATATAACATAGTAATATCCACAGTATTTCAAACTATTTTACTCTATGCAGTGTGTGTGTGCCAGGTGTAGAGAAAGGCCATAATGAATGGCTGAGAAAATATTCATAATTTTATGGAGATCAGGGGATAATTATTTGTCCCAGTCCTGTTGAATATCTTTATTGATTATCTGGATGAGGGGATCAAGTCTACCCTTAGTAAATCTGCAGAAAACACCAAGTTGTGTGGGAATGTCAATCTGCTGGAGGATAGGGAGGGTCTGCAGAGGGACCTGGACAGGCTGAATCAGTGGGCTGAGACTAACAGTATGAGGTTCAGCAAGATCAAGTGCCTGGTTCTACACTTTGGCCAGAATAATCCTGTGCAGTGCTGGGGGCAGAGTGGCTGGAGAGCTGCCCAGCAGAAAAGGACCTGGGGGCATTGGTTAACATTTGGTTGAACATGATCCAGCATGTGCCCAGGTGGCCAAGAAGGCCAATGGCATCCTGGTCTGAATCAGCAATAGTGCAGCCAGAAGGACCAGGACAGTGATTGTCCCCCTGTACTCAGCACTGGTGAGTGCTGTGTCCAGTTTTGGGCCCCCCCAGTTCAGGAAGGACATTGAGGTGCTGGAGTGAATCCAGAGAGGGGCAATGAAGCTGGTGAAGGGTCTGGAGCACAAGCTTTATGAGGAGCAGCTGAGTGAGCTAGGGTTGTTTAGCCTTAGAGAAAAGGAGGCTCAGGAGTGACCTTATCACTCTACAACTGCCTGAAAGGAGGTTGTGGCCAGGTGGGGGTTGGTCTCTTCTCTCATGCAGCTAATGATAGGACAAGAGCACATAGTCTTAAACTGCATCAAGGGAGGTTTAGGTTGGACATTAGGAAAAAGTTTTTACAAAAAAGGTGATTAGACATTGAAATGAGCTGCCCAGGGAGAGGGTGGAGTCACCTTCCCTGGAGGTGTTTAAGGAAAGACTGGATGAGGCACTCAGTGCCATGGTCTAGTTGACGCAATGATGTTGAGTCCTAGGTTGGATTCAATGATCACAGAGGTCTTTTCCAGACTAATTGATTCTGATTCTGATTCTCAAAACTTTCATATCAATTCCCTCTAATAAGACAAGTTGACTTTTTTAAACTGTTTATATTTGTTGGACTGAATGTTTAACAGCCATTAGAGTGTTTAAGAGGTAGGTAGCTGTATGCTAGAACATCTATTTGTGTCTGTTCCTCTGCTTCATTTCTGATGTCTAACGCTTGCATGGCTGTAGCTCCTAGCCCTCTTTTAGCTCTTCCCTTTAACTCCTGATCAGTTTTTAGTTCTCTGTTCCTGTTTCTGACTCTTGAGCTTGGACTTACCTTTCCATACGTCTCCAGAGTCTGTTTTCTTCCCTGAGGTCTTTCCCTTGATTCTTAGTATTGTGCTGGACTTTTTACAGATCCAGAGCTACTAAGTATCTATAACTTTATGACAGTTGTGAGAGCTACTAAATCCTATTTTATTTAAGAGCCACATCAAAAACCATCCACTTACACAATTTTAATTATTGGGATTTTGTGTCAATGTTCTGTTGGCACTGAACAGCAATAACCAGTCTTCCAGATTCTCTTGTACTAATTTTGTGTGCCACTTTTCACAATATAGCATTGAACTTCTTTAGATTGTGACTTTCATAAGAGCTGTCTTTTAATACAACTATAAAGAAGATCTAATAGGAAATCTTGCCAAATGTTTGTGTTAGAAAAGGATTTTATTACTTGAGATGATACAAATTTTTTCTCTCTTATAACAGTGTTTTAGAAACTGAAATAAAATGTTATGACTCCATAATATTTTGAAATATAATTCAAAATTTGATGTTATAATTAAATCTTGAAATTATATCTTTAATAGTTAATTATTATTTGTAGTGATTTTAGTGCAGTAGCTTTAGCCTTTGGTGGGTCATAGGAACTGAAATAGTCTATACATATGTAATTTTGTGTTTAAGTGATAAAAGGCAGCTTCCAGTCAGATCATATTGAAACATGGTGTCTTATTTTCTAGATCAAACTATGTCTGTTCTGTAATGAGAATATTTATTTTCGCTTCAAGTAAGAATTAAATCAAATAGGAGTTTTTTGAAGTTATCTTCAAATTGTCACTCTTGTGTTTTGATCATCTATTCAACAATAAATTGGGAGTATAAATACATGCATAGGAAAACAGCAGGCATCCTTCATGAACAACTTTTCAGTAGATTAGATTAAAGTACAAGCATCCTTTTCCTAACATTTTCATTGCCAAAGTGGCTTAGAATTCTGGTAGCAGAGCAAACTATGGAGAAAAAAATAATTTAGAGGATGTTCTAGAGTATTTATCTATGACTAAAATAATAAAAAACATAAAATAGAGTCTGTTCCCCGAGCTTGAGAAAAAACAGCATATCATGTTCCTGTCTGTTCAACTAAAGTCCACTATTTACCTACCCTGCCCCACATCTGGGAACAGATATGTACTTTGGAAATAGTCAATAGCTTGTGTTAAATTCTGAATTGTCCTCAGCTGTTCATGTAGAAAGTTACTTGGTCTGATCAAAACTGCGACAGGGATCACTCTAAATATATTAGTACAGATAAGTGTGTTTCCATCTTTATCAAAATTTACGTTCTCTGGCACAGTTTGATTTATAACTATTAATGTAAATATTGAGAATTGCTTGATAAATGGTGTATCTTCAGCTTTTCTTGAGCATTAGCTGATTTTGCAAACTCTGACTTCCTAAGTATTTCATCCTCCAGAATTCCACTCTCACAGGCAAAGACGTCTTCACAGGCGCAAAGATGAAGTTCAGTCCCTAAGTCACTGACAAGCTCCAGAAACTGCATTTCTATTTAACTGTTCAGGACAGTATTCAGCATTGTGTTTGGGTAAATGACTGCTCAATGCAGAGAGGTAAACAGAGCGGATGGGAAGGATGATGCTTAACTGTAATTTCAAGGAACTTGTACACCGGAATGTTCGGATTCACTGCAGGCAGCACTTGAGTTGAAGAAATTAATGGATATTATGTAATACTCTCAAAATCTCTTACAGGAGGTTCCTATAAGTGCTGGTCAGTTGCTCTTTCTTTTCTAAGATTAATGTTTCTTTCCTATTGCTCTTTTTGAAAACTGTGGGAACTCAGATCATCCTCAGGATCTCACAAAACACCCTCATTTGGTCTAGACTGGTATACTAACTGAATTACACTGTGCATACCTGCACGACAAACAGTGATGCCTTTTCCTGGTCTTAAAATTAAGAGAGCTGCACACAGTTAGGAGGGAAAAGGGTTTTTACCTCTGTATTTATTTAAGGATCCTTAAGTGCAATGAAATGCACATCAAAATGCACCCCGATGTCCCCACCGAAGAAAATGGCCACCCCTGATGCGATGTGTATACAATTATATGCCTTGAAAAAATTAGCATATCTATCAAAGGTTCCCCAATGAGGGACTCGGGTGAGACCCCCCACCCAAGGGACCCTCCCCCTGGATGGGCTTATCTTTGTTTACAGAATGTGTTCGGGAGAGGACCTTGGTGTCTGGGGCTTTTAGAATGTTTAGTCTCTAAACTTAACAAAATACGAGGTATAAGGGCAGTTACCGAACTTAATATAACTATGTAAGCTAAAGGCACAAGGAATATATAAAGCTATATAAAAGAGTGTATAAAAGGAGGTATAAAAGAAAAGCAAAAAACTATAATGGCATCAACACAAATCAATGACTGAAAAGAAATATTGTACCAGTGTCTGCTTCTGAAAGGATAAACAGACACATATTTTAAAATCTAAGGAAATAGGCATCTGGTTGGCGTTTTTTTTTTTGTTTTTTTAAAAAATCTTTTAAAGATCAACATTATTTTAATGAATGCAGCCACTATCATCGATAATTCTTCATATGCTACGGTAAACTAAATTTGAATCATGGGCTGCAGCATCAGGGAATCCCCACACCTGCAATACTCAGGATTATTCACTTAATGAATTATCCTCTAAATTTTATCTTCAAGAATTGTTTACACTAAAACAGAGTGGGCAAAAGAAGTCATCAAAGAAGATTTTATCTCTTCTATCACTTTAAATTCATTCACATGGAGCGAGATGACTGGTAAGAGAGAATCTGATTCAGACTTAACCTGAGAGCCCTATCCAGTCAGTATTTCTGCATTTGCCCATTTAATATCCAAATACTGATTTGTCCAAGAATGTGACTGCCATTTTAACTATCTGTTGCTTCCCTCTGGCAGTATTGTTAGTGTGTTTTGGGTCATCATCTGACTAAAGACTCTGGATTGTGTGGCATTTACAAAGACACACCCTAAACTTTAAATTGCTTGAGTGTGTTCTCCTACATTTATGCTACACAGTCTGCCCTTGATACTTTTGTAATGAACTGTATCATATACTAACTTTCATGCTAAAGAAAAACATGAAAAATCAGTGGGGTGAGGATACAGGCCCTGTAATAAATAAATGGAAATATAATTAAATTAATATGAGTGAGAGAAAATTTTTTGTGAGATAAACCTGGACTCTTTTAGATAATTTGGTGGAATATCTACACCTGGTCACAACAGCAATGGGAAGGTGGAAAAACGTTAGATGCACATTGCTGGAGCCAATACTATATTCCCATTGTTTCAACTTCTCTTTAAAAAAAGAAAATATTGAGGATATCTGTGGAAAGGTGACAAGGTTTCATATGATTCACCAAGCTGCTTTCTGGTTGCTGAATGAGGGATCCTTTTTTTGTCTGAAGAGCAGTGAATTTCAGTTATCTCTGCACAGTATTAGATCTTTTACCAGTACAATTGTGGGATAACCTGCAGCATCACCGTCTGTTTCCAAGAAATTCTACTGCATAGAGTCAGTGATAATGAGGGACAGAGGCTTCACAGGTAGGCACAAGAACAGCAGGACAGTTCTCTCTACAGTGGACTTAGGGCCAAGGATGTGAAAACCAAGACAATAACTAACAATTCTGAACAAGTGCTGGTGCCTCTCCTTGAATTTCTTAGTTCTAAAGCTAAAGAGTTGTGTTTGTTCTCTTGCAGGGCTCATGAATCTTGCTTTCTTGACTAACCAGTGACAGAGCTTCAACATGAGGTGAAAAGGGTATTCCCATTTTCTTTTCTCTCTCTTATTTCCTTCTTTCCTCCCTTATGCTTATGTGGTGATCAGGGCATACTCCTGGGGAGAAAAAAAAAAAAAGTTATTTTAGTTTGAAATCCTTTAGATTAAGGATACTGAACTCTAATCTCCCAAGTGATTTCTTTAGCCAAGAGTCTGTCATACAAAATATGAGCAATGCCTCCCCTCATCACCTTTCTCTGACAGCTCTGTTTTCAAGGCAAAGCAATTGAAACAGAGTTTTATAAGTGGCTCAGTACCTGTCAGGCACTGTCACAGTACAAGTTTCAGAACTTCAGTCCTGAATTTCCTTCAGTTTCCTGAGAAGACTACATTGGTCTTCTTAGGAAACTTATGAATTCCATCTGGAGATAGTTGAGGGCTGTGCATCCTCAAGAGGAGACAAGAACAGTTCTAAGCATAAGCAAAAATGGAATTTCAGGCAATTAAGAAAATTATAGGTCAAACACAGGCTAGAAAATTTAGCTGTTTGCTGAGTATGGGTGTTTTCAATGGCAATTAATCTGTAAGAGGTGTAAACTTGACCTACATTTTTTAAAGAAATGTATATTCTTTTAAACGTATGTGCTTTACCCTAGTTCATACTATAGTACTAGAATTACTTCCATCATCTGCCATTCCTTATAATTTTTTTTCTGAAATATTGACTTTGTTTTTATGTATTGGAAATATATGCTGCTTTTCCCTTTCCTGCTGATATCAATTTTATCCCTTTTTCTGAATCGCTGTAAATATAAATTTGGTATAATTAATGTAGCAGTCTTTGACTCTATCTTTCCAAACTCCATAGGCTGAATTTTTACTGGCTTGTACCTGAAGACATTAATATCTGGGCAAGTGTTATCATTAGGACATTACCTCTTGATACATTATCTTAGTAAGCAGAAAGATTAGAGAATTATACTATAGATGGCTTGCCTTGTTAATTAAGACTAACTTGCCACTATTCTGATTTGTCAAAAAATGAAATAACAAAATGACTGATAATATGGCTATAAACCATAAAATGTGAGAACATAACTCTAACTCTGTTTGGGGACAATTTTGCACATGATAAAATGTATGAGACAGTAGGTTCTGTTTCTCTCCCCAACTGTTAATGTAATTTGGGAAATTTGACTCAAGAAAATGTATAAAATAGAGATACTGAGATCACAAAGTGCTTAAACCTGACATTCAGAATCCAGTGTTAAAGAAAGTCAAGTGGCAAATGGTTCATAAAGTTTAAGCCAATCAAAATAAGCAGGAGGCTAGTCTAAATAAGTCATTTAGATTCCCTCCCACTGTACTGAAGAATTACCTTTTCATGTTGGTATTACTTTCTGACTGCAAGTGTCTTTCTGTCTCTTGGATTTTTTTGTCCTATTTTCTACTGAGGCATTTTAGACATCAGCGTTAGACTGAATGTCCAGCTTCAGATAAGTCAGTTTAGGTTAGACAAATCTCAGGTTGGTTATCTGAGTGGTAAGAAAAGCTGAACAGTGTGTGACTAGAGGTCATTTACACGATGTCCTGTTACAATTTTGTGGTTGAGAGTCAGAAAATATTATTACTTTGATTGATCTACCTGACACAGCTGTTGTGAAAATGATTACTCTTTGTATAGATGGAAATAAATCCAAAAAGATACAATTCTACCTCGTCTAGTCCAACTAAACTGTATGTAGCATTTCTTGTCAGTTTATGTTATAAATAAGAAGATCCTTCAAAGCTTTTGGTAGGGGAAATTTGTTCTCCTATCTAGTTTTAACAGTAACAAAACAAAGCAGAACGAAGACAGAAGTAAACCTTCAACTTCCCTCATATTTTCTTACCCAAATAAGACCCATGTTTATTGCCTACAAATAAAACCTTCCAGTCATTGAAGGATAATTATCTATTTTTCTGCATTTATATTTGCTTTATTTGTTGAATGCAGAATTTCATAAGATTTGAGGATTACAAAACGCCCTTACTATCTCATCTTTTTGGAATGGGCAAAATTGTAATTGTGAATTCAAGCTTATCACAAACTTAAATTGTTTTACTGATTCCAGGTTGTACCTTGGGAGAGAAAAATAGACATATCAACTATCTGATCGGTTTTCATACAACCATAGAAATATTTAGGTTGGAAAAGACCACCAAGATCATTGAGACCAACCTTTGACTGACCTTGTCAACCAAACCACAGCACTCAGTGCCACAGTCAATCATTTCTTGAGCACCTCCATGGAAGGTGCATCCATCACCTCCCTCTGTAGTCCATTCCAGTGCTTGACAACCTCTTCTGTGAAGAAATTCTTCCTGATGTCCAAACTGAACTTCCTGTGGTGCAGCTTTAGGCTATGTCCACTTGTCCTGTGGCTAGTTCCCTAGGAGAAGAGTATAACCACCACCTGGCTACAACCTCCCTTCCTGTAGTTGTAGAGAGGAGTAAGGTCCCCTCTGAGTGTCCTTTTCTCCAGAGCTAAACAACCCCAGCTCCCTCAGCCACTCCCCATATGACTCACTCTCTAGACTTTCACCAGTTTTGTGAAAGCTTCTCTGAGCTTGCTCCAGCACCTCAATGTCTTTCTTTTTGTGAGGGGCCCAAAACTGAACACAGCACTCGAGGCGTGGCCTCAATAGTGCCCACTACAAGGGGACAATCACTGCCCTGGTCCTGCTGGCCACACTATTTTTAATAGATAGGTCAGAATGCCATTGGCCTTCTTGCCTACCTGTGCACACTGATGGCTCATGTTTGTAAGGCTCTCATCACATCTGTCCCATATAGTTGTATTTGACACCTCTGGACATCTAAAATGACATTAACCAGTGACGATCAGGCAATAGAATTGAGTTTCTAGTCCAAATAGTCTGAAGTGGTTTTAAACCACCTAGAGTGTTGTGTTCCTGTGATCCAAAGCCTAATTTTAATGCAACACAATGGCATAATCTTGGCTCATGCATCCAAGAAAATTGCCAAAACTCTGGGAAAGAGTGCTGACAAAACTGTGTAGGCTAGAGCCATGAAAGGTAACAAAGGTGAGACTGCAGAAAAAGTAAGAGAGAGTTGTTCAAGGATTCTGCAGGAACAGCAGGTGAGAAAAACCTTAAGGGGAAAATAAAAAAAAGCTTTTAGTCTTTGTAATCAATAGTATAATATTAAGCAAGAAATGTTTTACATTTTTAGTTTTATAATATTTTTTTTGTGTGATCTCTATCCATGTGCAGAATGTCTACAGTTATTGGATATTCATGTTCATTTTCTCCTGCTGCCTTGTCTCTTTGTTTTCTTCTCTAAATGCTTAAGTTCCACAGTGAAAGGGTAATATGCTTTTTGATCAAGGTTTTACACTAAGGAAAATAATTTTTAAAAATGCACAAAGACATTTTAATCTATTTTATAATGCTGCAAAATAAAGACTGACATCCTACTCCCTGTCAGTAGAAAGCAGGATACTTGTGGTAGTTATTGTTAAATACATTAGAACAAATTTCGGATGTAAAGCTGAAGCAAGCCTGAGTTCTGAAGTCTTTCAAAATAACCTTGCTCTAGTGCATTCTGGACACCTTATTTCCAAGGAGCAGGCAAGAGTTTTCTCAGGGTATATACCTGGGAAAAAAGTAGACAGTGGGGTGATGGTAAAATAAAATATATGAAACCATTTTCAGAAGATGAGGAAGAAAAAGGTCTTGACCCTCCTCCTACCTAATTATTAAATAAATAAACTACTCCACTTAATTTTACCACACTTGAACAGAGAAAAGCAATTAAAAGAAGACTTTTTATCTGGAAGGATATGGAGAAAAATAGACATCAGGAATATAACCTAAAGAGAGTGTTAAATTACCTAAAAAATATTCTACCCTCTCTCAAGGCCTATCCTAAATAATTTGAGAACAGAGATGACATTTAAAAGCAGAAGAGAAGGTGGGCAGGAAGATCACAGCAGAAAAGATGAATTTCTTGTGCTGCTATATAACACCATCATTTTTCTTAATTATTCTTGACATTTCACCTATTATTCTGTGAGCTCCCTCAGAGCATAGAGGGGAAAAAATGCCAGTTGCTTTTCAGAATAAAATGTGAAGAGGTACTTACTGTCAGCTTTTATGTCTGAAGTCTGCCCTTTGATACACAGAATCATAGCACCACCTATCTGGTAAAACTAGCGGTTATGTTTGCAGATGTGCAACCCGTGGCAGAGCATGCAAAATGTGGGTTGTGGAAGGCATTTATGTGAAAGGAGGCCACTAGACTAAACTTGATTTTATGCTGGAAGAAGAGTATTGAAGATATGCTGAAGCAAAGTAATTCTTAAGTGCTGGATTAACCCTCTAAGAATCTTTTTCAAAATTTGTCCATGAAAAAAATAGTATGCATCTGTACAGGACATTTAAATTTGATATATTGTCTGAACCAAAGGAACAAAATTATCTATCTATCTATCTATCTATCTATCTATCTATCTATCTATCTATCTATCTATCATCTATCTATCTATCTATCTATCTATCTATCTATCATAATGAATGAAACTTTAATTTTCTCTGCTCCTCTAGAGTGTTGCTGTAAAACAAGGATTAAGAATTTTTCATCAATGTGAAAAGGATGTAGGGGTTACACTAAGAACCCTAGAGACAGAAAACGTGAAAAGATACAAAACAGAGCAGAAAACTCAATCAAACCACAGGTGGTATAAAATTTTATATTCTTCATAGGACACTTTCATTTCATCGGGTTTTTAAATTTATTTTCTATATTTCAGTGAATCATGAATAGGTAAGAAATAAATTGCTAGCTCACAAGATTACGTCAATCAAGATAATAATTACTATTAAAAAGAAAAAGAAAACTACCTTAATTAGGATTATACAATTAGAAGTGTATGCTTCAGAATCAATTAAAAAAAGTCACAACAAATAATTTCAAAATGCAAAGCACAGATCTGCTAGAAGGCTATCATCCATGGGAGAATGTATTTATCCATCTATTTATTTCTGTATTTATTTATTTCAGGGAATACTGACCTCCTCATGGAAGTACAGTCTCAAAATGAAAATCCATTTTACTCCCATGAAACTTCTTGGAAATTTGATACATTTTGAAGATAAACATCTGTTCCTTAAATCTTTCTCATTTCTAATAAGGTTCATGAATGTAAGATAATGAAACTACATTATCCGAAATCTGTAGAATCTCAGTACCTTCCCCTCTATTACATTTTGTTCCGGGAAAGAAAATCTTCCATGTCAATCCACTATGAATAGTCAATTCTCTAGTACTGTTTCAGTCTTTCTTCTTATAAAATCTGCTCTTCTTTCCAACAGTAAGATTTCTCTTGAGCTTAAGCATCCTACCAACTAGCACTGAAAGAGAAAAAAACTAACAATTGTCGCTGCCTGATGGATAGTAATATATTAGGGAAGTTGTACTTGCAAAGCACTAAGCACTAAAGCACTTCCAGTCGGTAACCCACTGTTAAGATTTTTTTTTGATGCTGTTTAAACATATTAGATTCTGAGTAACTTTAATGTAGAAGTGTGGTGGGTTGACCTTGGCTGGATGCCAGGTGACCACCAAGCTACTCTACCATTCCCCTTTCCTGTTGGATGTCGCATGCGGACACGAAGGAACACACAGAGGCCAGTGTTAGGTGAAAGAGAAAATGAGCAAAGAGCTCTCTGGGCCAAAGGGCCCACTTCTTTATTTTATACACTTTTAGAAAACCTCATGGATTGGAGGGTGACATTACCACCCCTCAACCACATAGGTCAAAGGAGAAATCCATCAAACTTCTCCGCCTTAGGAGAAAGAATGAAAACATCTCAGGCCGTTAGCATAACATGGCTTATGTTTACAGAAAGTACGTGAGAATTCTAACTACAGAATTAAAAACATTGAAGAACTGTGAAAAGCAAGGCAACAGTTGGACAGAGGAGACAAAATAACATGGAAAACTACTCCTAGGTTGGGATAAGGTGGTTTACTAAAGCAATAGAGAAAATTTGTGTATTCATAAGAAAAGAGGAAAAAAAATGTTTATTCTCTACTTCCTGTCAGCAAGGGATGTCCAGACACTTCCCAGGAAGCAGAGCTTCAGCACGCATAGTGGTTACTTCGGAAGGCAAGTGCTGTAGAAAATGGATGTACCCCATTCCTTCTCCTTCCTTTAGCTTTATATCTGAGCTGATGTTGTGTGGTATGGAATATCCTTTCACGTAATTTGGGTCAGCTGGCCTAGCTGGGTCCCCTCCCAGGATCTTGCCCACTCCCAGCTCTTGATGTGGGGTGAATGTCAAGCGGCAGCACTGATGCCGTGACAGGACTGCTCAGCAGTAGCCAAAACACTGGTGTGTTATCAACATACTTCCAGCTACCAATGCAAAGCACAGCACTGTGAAGGCTGCTGTGGGAAAATGAACTCCATCTCAGCCAGACCCAGTACATCTCCACCCCTTATTCCATGCTATTTACATCATACTCAGATGCCACGTAATTTATATATCTTCTAACTGTTCTAGTGTATTTATTTACCATTACTGAAATCTCTTCTTACTAACACATGCAACTTAAACTACATCCTTAAACCATCTCTATACCCAACATAGAGATTTGTACATTTTTCGTGACTACTATTCCCTGTCCTTTCACAAATAGATATTATTTTCTCATTTCATGGGCTTCCTCCACCCCTCCAGATCCTTGACTTGGGCTTAAACTTCATTTTTCATCAGTTCGTGTCATTCCTGCTACTTTACTTCTTGTAATATACACCACAGATTATTTTCCCCCCAAGGTTAAAGCTCCTTGAGGCACACACCGGGGCTTCTGCATTACCCACAAAGTACACCCTGGTCCTTGGGCCTCAATCCCACGAATGGATTTTCCTTTTCTTGTGGGAAGAGAAATCCACACAAACTTCCGCAGCCACTTCCCTATGTGTAGTACCTTCTCTCCTCCTACAGCACATAGGGGTTTAGTTTGGGCAGGACCAGGGCTGTTAGCAGATCCCCTAGAGCTCACCAGCCAAGTGGCTTCTGCTAAATTTACACCCCAATGCTTCCACGTCCTATTACATAACATTCTTAACATAGTCTTCAGCAGTCTATTATACCTTTCAATCTTTCCAGAGGCTTGTGGGTGATGAGGGATGTAGTATATCCACTCAATGCCATGTTTCTTTGTCCAAGAGTTTATAAGGTAATTTCAAAAATGAGTCCCAGTGTCAAATTCAACTCTCCCTGGTGTACCCTGTTGCTACAAAATGTGTCTCTGAAGGCCTAAGATGGTGTTTTGAGCAGTGCCATGGTTTGCAGGACATGTTTCCAGCCAGCCAGTTTCTGCCTCTACCCTGGTGAGTATGTAGCTCTCGTCTTGGCGTGTTTGTGGCAGTGGTCCAGTGTAGTCAGCTTGCCAGGCCTCACCATACAGGAAACCCAGCCACCCTCTGTTCCAAGGAGATGTCATTCATGTGGCTCACTCAATGGCATATTGGTGGATAACCCGTGTGATAGCCTCTGTGGTCCATCCTTCAGTCACAAGCCCATCTGTATGTTGCATCCCTTCCTAGGTGTCCTGATTTTTCATGGGCCCATCAGGCTATGAATAGCTCGTTCTTTTGCTCCCAGTCTAAGTCTACCAGAGCTATTCTAATCTTGGCATCCTTATCTCATCTGAGTCACCTCTCTGGCAATGCTCTAAAATCTCAGCTTTCTGGCCAGTCCATAATCTCTTCCAGAATTCCTGGTAAATTGGATTTTCCCATTTGGATTTGTTGCATAATCAGTGCTACTCACTGATTCCATGTAGCACTGGTCACATGATGAGTTGAGGGGATGTTTCCTCTGAACACCCAATGCAGAATGGGCAATCACAGTGCCAAGAGGAGACATGCTTCTGTCCCAACAACTTCTGAGGCGGATCAAACCCCTCACAGTCTGTTAATACATCTTTTTGGGTTGGAGTGTAGTGAGCTTCGGATCCTCAACTGCCCCAGCTCCAAAATCCTAATGGTCAACCCTGGGTTTCTCTTGATGTTCTTTGCCAGAGGTTTCATGTGAGAACCTGCTCCCCAGCTTCAATATAGAGCATATTTCACAAGGCTGATCCTGTCCAAATGTATTGTTAACCATCTCCACTGGCACATGATGGTGTCCATCCTGCCATTTTATTCCCAAGAACTGGATTTCCTCTTCAGGTCCCTTTACCTTAATTGTTTTATGGCAACATCAGCTTTCAGAACAATTTGGGTTATTTTCTTCCCTTTCTCAAAAACTTCTGTTGTATTTCCCTAGACAATTATATCATCAATATATTGCATGTGTTTTGGAACTTCACTCCGTGCACTCTGGATCAGTCCATGGCAGATGGTGGAGCTGTGTTTTCACCCCTGGGGCAGTTGATTCCAGGTATACTGGACAGCACTCCAAGGGAAAGGAAACTGTGCACTTTGCTAGCAGAGGGATTGAGAAAAATGCATTAGTGATATCAGTTGTGGCATACCATTTGGCTGCCTTTGACTCCAGATCATATTGAAGTTCCAACATGTCCGGTATGGAATGAGGATTTAATTCTTATTTTGGATCCATGGTCGTGCATTGCAAGTTATCTTTTAAAAATCACCTATTGCTAAAATAGCTCTAATACCTGAGAAAGACAGACCTTTATACTGCTGAAGATAGATACATAAATGTATTCTGTGTAATGAGAAAAGTAAGGTAATTATGACAGCTTGTCCTTGATGTCCTTCAACAGAAAATAATCTGACATAAATATTTAACAGAAGCATGACACAGAAAATTCACACTCTCCATTTATGATGTTTTTTATATGTTATTAATTTTTAAATTATTGGATGTCTACATTTTTTCATAGCAAAGTCTTATAACTTGAGGGGGGCGTTGCCTCAGGCAAAGCACTGCTGTTTGATTTATCTTCTGCACTTGTCTTGCTTTAACAATAAGAACTTTTTTTCAGAGAAGTGCAAAGCTGTGTTTGACCCCACAGGGAAAAAGTCTTCTTTTTTAAGAAATGTGTACAAAGTACTTAATAAGTTATGTCACTCAGTTTTACTGTATATTATTTTTTCAGTGACTACAGTTAACTTTCTAAATCCCCAGATCCCAACATTTTAATAAAAACAAGACATTTTTAACAAAATGTCAGCAGCGAAGTGATCAAAGTGCTGTGGGAGCAGTTAGGCAACAGTTTGAGCTTTGAATTTCCTATTCGCTTTCCAAAACATTCACTTAAAAAGCATTTATTGAAGCTGAACTGCCTTTATCAGCCTGATCAGAGCTCCATAAAGAGCATGCATGATTCAACCGCCTTTCCAAGCTTTAAAAATATAACTTTGATATATGCCTCACAAGTACAGCACAATAGTTTTCATGCTCACGTTTGTTAAGATTTAGTGCAGCGATTAAAGAACAGAAGGGCTCTTTGGTGGCGATTCTCAGACATACCAAATATCCCAAAGCACAACCTTCTACAAATCAGAGATTAAGGTAGTGACAAAAATTTCCACTTGATTGCAGTTTTTTCCCCTTAAACTTGTATCAGGAGTGACTATCTTTTCGATCAAATCTCTGAGGGAGGTGATTTTTTTTATTTTTTTACTCTGTGAGAAAAATAGCAACTGAGAGATAAAAAGTGACATTTTATGCGCCTTGTCCAGAAGTGAGTCGATTTATTTGAAAAACTTTGTATGTGCCTGACCTATACATGAAGTTTGTGACATGTCTCTTGTCAAGTATTGATCATTTAAGACTTTACTGTTTGCTTACTACAATGTAGCTAATAATCTCTTTTTATTTAGTTTTGTGGCTTTGAATTCTTATCATGACCCAGCTGATTTCCCTGGGACATTCTTGCCTCAGCTGGGTAAATGCACTATGGAAATTAAGCCTACTAAAGCACCTTCCCTGGGCAAACAGACTTTGTTTTCCATCAGTTCACACTGCAAGTGGTTTGCATGCAGATAGACACATTTGGAAGCAGCAGATGCCATCAATCTTTATGACTTTCTGATACACACCATTTCACCTCTACCTCCTGTAAGGGATGGCTGAGCAATCATGCTATATTCTCCTTGAATGACGTAGAACTTTCTCATTCAGCTCACCTCAGCATTTTGTGGTATTTGCTAGGACTACACAAACGATAGGACTTTCATCAAGTCTCTTCTTAGTGTCTTTCAGATGGCATTCCAATCTTCCAGACCTTCTCTCTCAGTACAACACTTTAGTTGTACTGTCATTCTTTCCGTTGCTTCTCAATTCAGGATGCAATTACATCTTATTTTCTTAATGTACCCAGACTATTTTGACACAACTCAAAATGCTAACAGGGACATTATTCCTAGGTTCGCTGGTCAATTTTGTACAGAACTGTGAAAAGCCAGTAATATGAGAAAAAAAAAGCTCATATCTTTAGGAGATTTGTATATATCTCATCAGAGAAACAGGATGATCTTCTGTAGAGTATTTTAATTCTGTCTTGTTCAGAACTGTAGATATCGCCACCACAAAGAATTATGTGACGGAGTTTCTGGAGCTGACGCCAAATAATTCGCAATGCAATGGTTCATTTTCTGTAAATTTCAAATGTAATGAACTGAACAATATTTCAGACTTATATTCAGCATTAATTAGGCACAGGTGTCTGCAACAGCTCTTTCAACTAAATCTTATAATCTACAAGTGCCTTTAAGTATCTGTTTGAACAGGGGTGAGGGAAAAATGTAACAGATTTTGACTTGAAATTTATCAATCATAAGGGCAACACCCAGCAGAATCAGACAGAAATACAATCTCATTTGTCAGACTAATTAAAAAGAAAAGCAAAACCTCCCCCACCAAATTCTGTAATTTACAATGAGAACAGTGAAAATTAAAAACTCAGTATAAAATCTGTGATTCTATAAATCTCTGTTTAACTTTCCTCTGCCTCTCTGCCTGCCTATATTAGAGACACTCACCATCCCTTTAAAATTCTTAAACTCTTATTTCTTTGTGCATGCCTAGAACTGTGCCAGTTTTATTACAGCTCAGCAGTTCAGAGATTACTTTGTAACTCAGTTTGATCGAAACACAAAGCAAGAAATTCTTCCAAAATATTGCTATGTTATATATGAAAGTATTTTTCACAGTTAGCTTAGCATAGTGACAGAAATGGAGTGGAAACAAATATTTTTCTGATGTTGTTTTCATTAAACTAATCTGTAAGAAAGTGTTTTCATTTTTGTAAGAATGAGACAGTTAAAAGTGCTGCCCAGCTGGTAGAAGAGGCAAATTAATTTCTTTTCCTCACCTAAAATTATTCAAAATCACATTCCATATGGGAATAGGTTAACCATCTGGCTATATCTGTTTTATCTGACTAGGGAGTGGTTGGGACATCTTGTGGGGAAAGGAAAAGTCTTGAACTGTTATGCATGTTCTAAATAGTTATTCTGAAATTTAATTATATAGACACTAACAAAAAGTTTGACCATTTCTGAAACAGCTATTATATTTTGTTTCTTCCCTTTTTCAGGTGACATCCTAGTCCCTCGCATGCAAAATTACGTTTTTTCCCTACTTCAGTGAATCTTGCATTCTTTTCTGCACAACTTCAGCAGGAGAGTAGGAAGACACTGAACACGTTGTGAGGACTGTGATCTGCTGGTGAGGAAGCTCTTCTGGGGGAAAGTAATTGAATCTTATTCTGTCCATATATGGCAACATTTGAACAGGTTGGCAGCTGTGTGAAAAGAAGGTCAACCCCCTCGAATCTGGACATGATTTCAAGGAAAGCACGAGTGTAAAGCAACAAATTGAGAAGTGCCCTCAAGAAGTGGTTTGAAAGCTCTCAAAGTGCTTAGCAGCTGAACACTGAGTTTTTAAAGTCTGGCAAGAAATGAAAGTCTGCAATTTTGGGGTTGTATATATTTATATACTGGAAAGCTAGGCAGTACTAGCAACTTTTCTCCAGTTCCGCCTGGGTGGTTGATTGGGCGTAGCTTTACTCGCTTGCAAAATTCTTCCACCCTCAGATGCCACAGTACGTATTTGGAATGGTTGCTAGACTGTGGTCCCCAAGAAACTATGCCTGAAGGGAAGTCTAAAGAACTGTCTGAAGTCAAAAACTATGCAAGAAAACGTGTAACACTTAAACATCATAGATACCAAGGCATGAGTGTTAGAGCTCATGTGGTGACCCTGATAAATTTACTAGCACAGTTCTGGCAACTCCACATTCTAGTTAAATGTGAGAGTAATTTGAAAAGTTTTCTAGTAGTTATGTCTTCTGTGATAGCTCTTTATACAGCATTTTCTGTGATTTTCTTCAAGCCCTGTTGAATTCACATTTCAGCTCTTTAACTTACAGGCTCTTTTCTTCTACTTGGCTACCCTTTACCATGAAGCTTGAGGAACTCAGCATATCTAAGATTTCTGACCTTTTGTCAAATGTGGTTGAAATTAATAGTCTTCAGAAGCATTTGAGGATAACACACACACACACACAAACTTCATGCAATCCTAGTTCCACCAGGAAAAAAGGCTAAAATTAAATTTAAAAATATACAAAAATTAAGGTGCTTTTCTTAAGGAGTAACTCCATCTTTTCAGATTTCTATATCAAACTGCATGCTGACTGACTCTGGCGATTGCTTTCTTGATGCCTGATGCTTAACTTCTAGCTCCTGCTGCCTTTCACTTGAGTTGAAGTTTGATCTCCTGGCACCTGAAAATCCTGACTCCTAGAATGTTGATAAAGAAGATTCTTTTTAGAGGTAGGAAAGAGTGAAAAGTGAAGAGGTTTGAAATTCTTTTAACTAGAAGTAACACCAGGAAATGAAAAGTTAATGGTTTCCCCTGCAAATGAATGAAAATTTCTCCTGGTGATTTGAAAACTAGATTCTAAAGTATTGTTTATCCATTATTTCAGCATCAAAGACTAAAAGTCCAAGGTAATCTCACTGTGTTTCTAATAGAAGAAAAACCCAAGTAACATAAAAATTAAAATGGGGGAGGACTGTAAATGAAAAGCAGAACTTAAGGCTTTATTCTCATAATCAACACATTAGCAATCATAATGGTGCAACAGAAAAAAAGATCGTAATCATATAAGGTAGATTCTAGATATTTTTGGAGTGATTTGAAATAATAAAAAAAATTCAGAATGACAAATAATACCTGGAGGAAAGAAAGACCTCATTTACCTGCTGATTTTCCCTTGTGAAGCTTATTTTTTAAACTATAAAATTACATGAACACAGAATTATGCTCCTAACCTTGCCAAGGCATTCTTTGGCCTTATGGAGTGTTGTGATACATAAACCTAAATCCAGTTGAGACTGAGAAATTATTCTTTGTTTGGCTCTGTTCCCTGAGGCAGCTGTTAGAGTTGGCACTCTCAAGCATGCCTGACAGACACACTCTGAAAATGTATAGCAATCTCCAAATTTATACAGATGTCCAGATGCTAGAATGCCGATTGAGACATGGATGATGAAGGTTTAGTTTAGTGATCCTTCCTGAAAGAAGGAAGTTTAAATATTAATTTCCCACTTCCATTCAAAAGACATTAACCTTGAGGATATACACTTCTACCACAAAAGAACACTGACAAGCTCTGTTACTGAAATCATATTTCAATTCAGAAGATTCATTTGGTGAGAAAATGCGCACAAAACAGTGTACTTCATTAATCCAGTAGATTATCATGATGGAACTATTACAAGAAATGTGTCTTTTGTTTAATATGATAGTATTCAATATAATAGTATTTAAAGTGGGTGATAGAGTTCAGATCACCTTCATATGCCTTATAATAATGCTCTTCCTTTCTGCCTTAGTGGTTTGTTTGCAACCAAGAGCACATCTTCATCAGGTAGCTGGATAATATGGTGCAATTTGAAATACAGATTTGTGTCCCTCCCAGCAAAATATCTTCGACTGCATAAATT